>JAWLRI010000032.1:0-24924 GCA_034781795.1 Crypturellus tataupa
GGGCCCCCCCCCCCCCCCCCCCCCCCCCCTTTTTTTTTTTTTTTTTTTTTTTTTTTTGCAATACATGAGTGACAGATTGCAACAGCAATGTCTGGGTCCTCCCATCTTTTCCTGCTATGGCATTATGTCAGAGTGTGAATAATGTCAGTATGAAGCTATGGCTAGTCAATATGTACCCTCATATATAACCTGCAGTGGTTTTTGTTTGCTTGTTTGTTCCTTTTTTTTATGGCAGTCAAGGGTGAACATGCTGACAGTGCTGCTACATACTTGAGTGCTGTGGTGGGAACTCTCTTACCTCACAAATCTTAGACTCACCAAACAGAGGTTACAAAAGTTTGCAGTCGTAATACAAATGCCTCCTCCTGCCCTTTTGGGTATTCTTAGTAACATAAAATTGTGTTTGCCATTCTGAATGGAGACTGCTGCTAATCTGCCTTTTATTTATGTGAAGACTACAGAACCTCTTCTATTCAATTTCAACATTCTCACTTTTTAAAAACTGGCAGTTCTTAAGATGTCCAGTCTCTCATCTGTTTTTCACTCTCTTTGCCATGTTTATATGCATACCTATGTATGTTAATGATTCATTGGTAAAAACCTGAATCATTGCTTTGATTAATTCTCTAGGATAGGCCAGTGCGTCCCATTATATGTTGACATTCATTATGTCCCCTGTCACCCATAAAAAGGAATTAAGATTTTCTGGATATAATCAGTAGGGGTTCTACTTTATCAGTGTGACCATTATCTTTTGTGTGTGCTTTCAGATATGGATGAATGCAATATAAGGAACATGTGCCTGAATGGGATGTGCATTAATGAAGATGGCAGTTTTAAATGCATCTGTAAACCAGGCTTCCAGTTAGCATCTGATGGACGTTACTGCCGAGGTGAGCACAACAAACTACAAGTCCTCAGGGCTTGTGAATCACACACTTCTGGTAGCTTCAAGAATTGCCTCGTTTCCTCACAGTGACCCTTGGGGACAAGAAGAGCTGGGCAGAGTTCTGATCAGATATGCTCTTTTAATCAGCTGGAGTGATTTGTCATTGTGCAAGACAGTATTCTTTCTTCTCCACAGTGTTGAGCAACAGCCCTAAGCAGCCAGTGGGAAATGCTCTTTGATCAAAGACTTTGTGACCTGACCTAGTTAAACTCCTTTTTTTTTTTTTTTTTTTTTTTGCCTATGAAGTCTTCTGCAGTTTGGCTGCAGTATATCTTGCTTTTGTGTTTTGTCTTAACATTTTCTGTTTGGCCACCTAAACATCCTGACTCCTTGCCTTCCTTGAGTTTTTCCCCAATTCCTGGCTTGGTGTTCTTAGCCAATACAACCTCTCTGAGGAGCCCCTACCACCTTGTGTGACCAAAGTACAAGCATGAGCACCATAGCAAGATTGTCTTTCCCTTTTGCTGCACTAGCTCAGTAATACCTGCAGTGGGAGACACTGCAGCTATTGGTTGCTAGTTGTGTCATCATACTTTCTGTTCAGTCCTGTCAGGAACTGGAATTTTTCTGTGTATAAGTCTGTGTTTCAACAAGTTTTATAGGCTCAGAGATGAAGTTGAAATAAGGAATAAACAAGTGCTGTGCCAAGCTACTTACAGTTTTTCTCTTGAAAAATTTTAAATTTTTTAGCTCTTGGAAAGAAGGCAACAAAAGTGTTTGCTTACATTTTGGTATCTTTTTTTTAAAAAAAGTCACACTGGATCACACAGTAGCAACTCTGAGGAGCAGTAACAAGAGTATTTGTTTGAATTAATTTATTTTTGAGAGTTGCTGACATGAAAGGTAAATTAGTTTGGATCCTTTGCTTCTTGAACACTGTACCAGTCTTAGATCTGAACTGCACAGTGTCTAGACATAGGCTTTAGATCCAAACCAGTCCAATAAATCTGGTAAAACTTCCGGAACCTCTCTTGCAGTTGATATTTTTTGGACTAAATGTGTAAGCCAGTGTTATCCAACCTTTTGGACAGAGCAGGGGAATCACATATTTTATGAGAGAAGACCCTATTCTTATTTTGCAATAGTGTTATTTTGATCAAAATAAATAATAGTCCTTAACTTTCTCAAACTTGCAAAGGTCTCCTGAGCTTAGAGCTGTTGTCTGTGTTGGCTGCAGCCAACTTAAAGCACACACTTAAAGCAATCAGCTTTATTTACACCCTTACCAGATTTCCAAATGCTTGGTTTATGTCTGTACCTCAAAGCTTCTCTTCCAGCTGGCCTGTGTGTGGGGTGGAAGGGAGACTTGGTCTCAGACTTGGCAGAGAAGAGCTCAGTGCCTGTCAGGCCTGGGCAAATCAGCCAGTTGTGTTCCCAAAGAGCCCTGGCTAGTGTGTGTGTCAGTAGTAGTGATGTGACTCACTCATGTAAGCTCAGCCCAAAAGCTTCCTGATTTTGTCTTTGTGGCCTTTTGCTTTCTTGCTTCCCCTTTTTCCTTTTTTTTTTTTTTTTTTTTTTTTTTTTAACCAGCCTGTACAGTGAAATACCATCCAAGAAAACGGTTGATAAATTGCTTTGGACTCCTTAACACCCAAAGTGTGTCTCAGCTTTGCAACCTCTGTTGCGTACCTCCTGGCTAAACAGAATTATGGATTCAGCCAAAAAGGGGTTTCTGGCTGTAGAGAAATGTTACTTCTGTGCATCAAAGGCAAAATACTTGAAAATTATCCAGAATTGCAGGCAACTCAACTGATTCCTACTGAAAGCTGGAACAGATCTTATAGCAAAATGAAGGCTTTTCAACACTTATAGTAAGACTTGTTCTCTATGAATGAGAATGCAAACATTCATTATGTGTGAAATTGCTATTCGGTCAAAATCAAACCAGCTTTAGAGACCTTGACACCCAAAGTATACTTCTTCCCAACTTCTTCTTTGTCTTGTTTCTTCCACTTCCCCGAAGAATTCCCAGGAATGTAGTGGCTAGAAGAGCACAACTCTCTGGTAAATGTCTCTTGTCACATTAATAATTCACTGAAAGTTTAAGAGTTTCATCTTTAATAATGTCTTTTCCTGTGCATTGTAATGTTGATCCTTATTGAGTCTTCTCTGTACACACCAAATGCACAGAGTAAATAATTCCTGTTTTACGGAGCAGGTAGAATCTGAACCACTGATGATGCTGCACACCCTCAGTTTGTGATATCGATGAGATTATATCTTCCAAAAACTTTGACTATACCCTGGTTCTTGCACATGCAGCTGGTGTTCCTGCATGCATGGAATGTATGTGTGCAAACTGACATTCTGCAGCAAATTGGCTACCTGCCTAAGCAATTTTGATACGGAATTGAACATGTGGTCTTGCCCAAATTCTTTAGGGAATCAGCAAAGGAACTTAAGAATTGCAGTGTGCAACATATTACTCCTATAAAAATCTCATTCTATGCACTGTAAGCTGAATTTTGAAATGGTAAGAGGAATTTTTACCCAAAGTTAGGGATACTGTAATTGACGCTTAGTTCCATAAAATTGGAATTTAAGTATAAGTACAGGGCACATGCTTGGCTGCCTGGTAAAAATTCCACTCAGGCTTTATGAAGTAACATGCCATAAAAGAACATTACGCCACAGTCTTGTGTATTCTCTGTAATACAAGACATAATAAATTTATTCGCTATTAGCTTCTCTAGCTGATGATGTGCTGATGATTTTTCAAAAATACTTTGATCAGGCAGGAGGAGACTTAAAGCATTACTGATTGCATCTTTAGACCAAACAGTAATTCTCCAAATGGAAAACTGTGTCAACGCAACCGAGAGTAGTAGTTTAGTAGTTTGAGTAAATTTTTCTTGGTCAGAATTAGAGGACTTCGTGTACCCAGCTGGCAGAGCTGAGCAAGCTCAGCACAAAAGGCAAAGACGATTGGACATGGAGAATGAGTCTGCTGGATGCTTTTCTAGGAGCAGGTTGAGAATCAGGTATTCTGGCAAAAACCATATGGTATTTGTTGGAAGTTGTAACAATGGTAACTTGCACCACAGAAGGCCACAGATCCATGTCACATTTAGAAATTAGGACTTTGTGCCTGTGTATGCAGTTGATTTACAGAGTGTAATCCTGGCCCCATTAACATCAGAGGGATTTTTGCCTCTCTTCACAGGAGCCAGGATATTAGCTGATCTGTGTGATTCTGAGTGACCCACTTCACCTTTCTATAAAACATTGATGACTATTTTCAAGACATTTGTAAATGAGATTGAAAGAAACCACTCACCTATTTCATCCTTTACTAGCTTAGAAAACACTTTATTAACAAATAACTACAATAAAAGGGAAAATATAACTTTGTTTCTGTAAGTAGTTATAAAAAGCAATATCAACTTTTTTTTTAATACAGTGTTTTTCTGTCGAAGATGTTCAGTGTTGTCTAGCAAGGAACTTGTCTCCACTGTTGAACAGTGAGCGAATTTGAAATTCCAACTTAGTTTTTACTCACAGTGAGTAAGGATTAAATTTAAATTTGGAAAAGCATTTAAGACTTGCCTGAAACGGAACAAAAGATTGCAGGATAACATTGAAATTAATTGAGCCCATGTACTAAAGTATAACTTCTATTTTAAAATGCAACTTGAAGAAGGAATTTTGGCTCATATAAGCCATGTTTTATGCCAAACAACACAAACTAAGCAAAACATAGAGGTGTTTCACTCTCAATTTGCCCTTTTAAGGTCAGAAAAAAGGAAATTGTCACACATGCTGTCTCTTGTATATATTATGGAGAGTTGTTATGAAGTGATTATTTTATAAAGGTTATGCATACTTCCAAACAATATTTTAAACACTCCTTTTGTTAATCACGTACAAAATATTGGTATGTTCCCTGTGTCTAGAAAATACTCTTACCATTAGCGGGATACACAGGCTGTAAAATATTTGACTAATTTGACATCCCCTCTTAATAGTCTTAATACTGTGAGGCTTTATTCTCGTATTTCGTTGCTAAGAACCTTATTGTTCCCTGTACTATTGTTGGGCAAAGATGGTATCTCATGCTTAGCAATTACTCAGAGCTCAAATCATTAACAAATTCCTTTCAAGACTGGAGTGTGGTCTGTCTATTAGAAGTTAATAGAAAGGGTTTTAACGAGCATCGATATGAAAATCCAGTTGTCATGCAGATAACCAGAGAGACACTACATGTAGGCAGGGTCTGACCTGTGTCCACAAACAAACCCATAGCAGAAAGAAGGAATGTTCTTTTTGTGGCCCTGGGGAGGCACTTCATAAGGGGAATCAAATATTTCATTTGCCATCTGGGCTGATTTCTTACAGCACAAACTAACTGTTAACTCAGAAAAGAATGCCATGTTAAACACCACACAAGTTCTTTGTCTGAACAAAAGAATCAGAGTTTTCTCCTTTCTTCACTTATGCTAAATAAGCCTTATTTTAGAGGATGGACCTTTTGAGAGCAAAGTAGGAACATGTAACCCTTTGAGCAGGAGGAAAATCCAAGAAAGCATAATTTTTTTTTTCCTCTGGTATTGTGCATTTTCCCCCATCATACAATTTGAGTTCATGTCGTTATTAATACATTATTTATTTGAACCATTTTTCATTTAGTATTTTTTGAATGATACCTTGAAAACAAGCTGCACAAATGCAAGTTTCAGCTAAGCATTGAACACAGTGTCACTTATTTTTTAAAAACGCTTATTCTACTCTCCCGCAGACATCGATGAGTGCGAGACGGCTGGAATCTGCATGAACGGGCGCTGCGTGAACACTGATGGCTCTTTCAGATGTGAATGTTTCCCTGGCCTGGCAGTGGGACTGGACGGACGCGTGTGTGTCGGTAAGACGAGCTCAATGGGCGGCAGGTTGCAGCTGGCCAACGTCATTAATGCTAGGTTGAGGGATAGGTCTGAGTTGGACTGAGTTTCACTGGTGAGCCTTAGCATACAGGGTTACTGCTCTAATGGACACTAGTTAGCTTTGGGATATCTATTGCAAAAGCTAGGTTTGCGCTTTCTTTTTTCTCTGTGTTTCAAGGGGAAAAAAAATATGGGCCACATGAGCAGATGAGGGAAAGTAGCATAATTCTATTGGAGGTCAGTGTTGTTATATTGTTTTTGAGGAGGGGATAATCTGCCCCATTTCCGTCTGTGTGAAAATCTTGATTTGTCGTTAAGCGTAGAAACGTAGTTTTCCATGTCTTTTAAATAGGCGATGTGTTAATTTTTCCACCTGTGCATAACCAAAAGAAATTTGAGGTATTTCTAATATGTTTCATAGTCATTATGGGGCAATTTTAAAAAAGTAATAAATAACAGCCCTCTTCCTGAAAGATGTGTATTTTAAATCTCATGCACTGGAATGGCATTACTGACTTTTTCTTTGTTTTTATTGAGGAAAGATCAGAGGTCAACCATTCCTCTCCCTGCCTTAACTTTGCATTAATGTTTTTTTTTTTTTTCCCTCTCCCATTCTTCCTTTTATCAGGTATAAATTTAAAACAGAAGCTCTAGTGGGCCTTTAAAGGACTTAATGCAGGGTGTTTTACCACGGGTGGTTTCAACCATCATCCTTCAGAAACAATTAAGCTTGAGAAGGGAGAAGAAAATAATGTTAAATTCAAACTAATACTATAACTGTGAGAATAAAATAAACTGTACTGAGATTTTCTAGAACGTTTGAGATACGTGCAGCTCTAGCTCTGGGTTGCAGGAACTTGTTGAGTTTTAAGAGATTAGTGTCCCTGTGAGACGACAGGCTCATAGTCCTTTGCTGCCATGGCCATTTGCTGGTTCAAGGTTGAGGTACTGTTTACCCTTCTCCCTGGAAGCTCCCTTTGCTATGATACAGAGTAGCAATCATAAAAAATATATATATATATATTTTGTGAAGGTGCATACATGCAGTCATGGCCTAGGACATGTAAGCCGTCATTCCAGAGTATTTTGAGATGCCCCAAAGGGAAAAAAATATTGATAGGTAATTTTTTTCATATCTTAATCTTTGCCCCTAAATGTTCAGTTTACAAGTCTTTTTTAATAAGCCATCTTAATAATGTTTTATAACTGTTGTCATTAAGGAAACTACTGTTATTGTCCAAGGGCAATGAAGTTTCATTTTTCCCCACAAAATTTTGATCTCAAATGTGATTTATTGCAGTTGACGGCTGCCATATGAGCAGAGCTAAGGTAACCATTTCTGTGCTTTGTTGCAAAATAAGTAGGAATTTAAAATGCATTACAGGGTCAATAAAAGAAAGTTAAGCTGTTGCATTAAGCATTGTATTTGGTGTGGCTTAAGGGCCACCAAGGTGTTTTGTGTAGTTTGCTAATGCATATTAAGTCATCTAGTAAGTAGTTTGTGTGTCTGAACTCTAACATCCTGTAGAAGAAGAATTTCTCATCCCGAAAAGAACGATGGTATATGTAGGTGAGAAGTATAGGAAATGGTGAGCAGGAGTTTTGTTTTGACAGCAATTTTGTGGTGTTTATGACTCCCGAGCTAGATTTAATAGAAGTTGTAATTTATGGCACTGTGGTTGGTTATGATAGGATTAAGAGGGATTTCTTTCCTCAGATACACACATGCGAAGCACATGCTATGGTGGCTACAAGAGAGGCCAATGTGTGAGGCCATTAACGGGTGCAGTGACAAAGTCAGAGTGCTGCTGTGCTAGCACCGACTATGCCTTCGGAGAGCCCTGCCAGCCCTGCCCAGCACAGAATTCAGGTATGTGAATGTGTCAGAGGATTTTTAGAATGATAAAACGTAGTTTTATATTAACAATGCATTTTAAATCTGGAGGGTTAAATTATCTTATGCCATGTTATATATTTAGAGAAATGTGCTATTTTGTGCATTGGAAGAGCACAGGAGACAGTTTGTGAGAAGCAGAAGTAAATGCCAAAGTTTGGTGTAGAGTCATAACGTACATTAAACCAGATTTTCACACAGTCATTTCTGTTTTTGTAGATTCATTACTGAAAGTGTATTTTTAACCCCAGGTTATTCATGGGAGTGTCTTATGTACACCTGCCAGTCAGATGTTTGCTGCTTGAATTTCAGATCATTAAGGTGGTCTAAAATGTTTTATACAATAACTAACCTTTGAATAGTCAGCATGAAAATAGAAGCCCAGTTAAGACTGTAAAGAAAACTTGAGTCTCTTACTAAAATCCCCACCAAGCATTGCTGTCTGGAACAGGACTGTTCTCTGGCAAGATATCAATTGTAATAATTTGTGTGCAGGAGCTCCTTTTAAGAAAGCACTGCTTACAAGAACAGCTTGCTGACAGGGTCCTTCTCATTAAGTCACTAAGCAAGAGACTTTCTTGTAGGTGGCTCCAGGATGCTCGTTGAAAGCCCAACTTTGCCAAGTAATTCTTTTCACTTTGCAAATTTATTGATGTATGGTCAAGCCATTTGATATGTAGTTTAGAAGCACCTTATGATATTTTTTTAACTGTTTTGTAAGCAACTTAAATCTCAGTTTAACTGACAGCTTTATGAAAAGGTTTAGGGAGACAAAACTGATTGGAACAAATTAGACCAGTCTGATGGGAACCCTTCAGAGGGGCCTTGCTAGCCACCTTTTTATAGTGTGTCTTGTCATTTGGATCAGCAATATGTCACAAAAATGTCACAAAATAGGAAGGAATCTTTTCAGCAACTGCTGCTGCTATCACTAGGCCCCTCCTGTTGTACAGTAGAGTTAGAATGTTCTATAAATGTCAGGCTCAGTATCATTAATTTCTGTCTTATATTTGATTAATTTAGCAGAATATTTACACATGTGGAAGCTAATTTTTCCAATGTTGTTTTGCCCATCTCTTCTACTGTTAAAAAATGCCATCTCGTAAAGGGTGAAGCATAGCACTGCTTTGGACTTTGAGTGCAGAAGGAAAGAAGATTTCTTAGAGAGGAGTATTGTATCAGAAACTTTAAAAATTCCTGAAAGGAATCCTTTTCTTAAGAATAATCCTTAAGGATAAAGGAGTCTTGGTTTGGTATGAATTTTTGCACATGCTCCTGCTCAGTGGAATTAAGTTCTAGATTTGTAAAACATTTTATATTTCTTGGTTACTTTGAGTGTGCACTTTGAGAAAAACTTGGACTTGAGTTCTAGAAAATCTTGCTGTGAGAATGTTGCAGTTCATTTGTGTAAGAACTTTGTGATGAACTTTGTGTCCATTCCTAAATACATCAATTCACCATATGAAGCTTTCACTCAGCCATATTCATCAACAGATGCACATCCATGGTTTTCCTAAAATGTTTCACGTATAGTGAAGGTACAAATGTGGTTCAGTTTTAAAATTATTGGAAAGCATGCTATTTCTGTGGAATAATTAATTTGCATTTTGTAAAAGATGTTGAAGTAAATGAGCTAAAAAATAATTACAGCAATTATTTAATTATTTTCTTCCAGCTGAATATCAGGCTCTTTGCAGCAGTGGAACTGGCATGACAGCAGGTGGAAATGGTAAGATAGATCACCTAATGTAACTAGACCTATAGAAGTTCTAGCTAAGAGTGTGACCTTCAATAGCCTTGATACCTAAGATGACTTCAATATGAGGGGGTGGTGGTGGGAAAGAATGGGAGTAGGACTTGTCCAAATGTCTGTTTGCAACACAGAGATGAGTTTAGGATGAAATGAGTGGAGAAAGCCATTTCATCAGTGTGTGCTCTCTGCTCTAGGCCACTGAATGATGTGAGTGTTGATATAAAACCAAGTTTATATTATATAATTATATATAATTATATTACCTATAATTATATAGGTAATGACAGGTGAACATTGTCATTACCTATATAATTAAGAAATTGTGTATGAGAGTCATATTTGCACATTTCCCCATTAAAAGAAGTCATCCTGAAGAATAAAGCTACACTGGGCATTGATCTTCCTTGTGTGTGTTATAAAAGCCAGGCCAACAGAGTGTGGTTAATAAATACGGAGAAGCAGCAAATTACTACAGTAAAAGCTTTGTAGTCCTAATGCTGTCAAATTGTAATCCTCAAGTCAAACAATACTCACTAATAGGTTTATTGGTGGTAGAGAGGGAGCAGCATTCAGAAAGAAGGGCTGTTGCTCTAGGGGAGGAGATACCACCTGGAAATGTTCTAATCAGGGAAATCAGAGAGTACCTGTAAATGTCAGACCTCAATTTGACATCCCAGTTCTTATCTACAAGTGTCTTAAATGATTGTGCATTAGAGATAGTTCTAAGTCAGTGTGACAGGGATGCTTTTTGTTACTGAGTATGAATATTTAGGTTGCAGTTCCCTAATAAGAAATACATAATTATAAATGTGGAGCAGCCATTGGTACTAATATTGCAAATACATCTTTTTCTAGTTTGGAGAATTTATTATCCTGAAAAAGGGAACTCACATAATTGACTTTTTTTTTTTTTTTTTTTTTTTTAAACCTTTGTGAAGATATTAATGAGTGCTTACTGGATACTGATCTCTGTCCAAATGGAAGATGCGAGAATCTGCATGGAACATACAAATGTATCTGTAACCCGGGATATGAAGTGGATTCAACTGGGAAAAACTGCATTGGTATGAAATGTCCCATTTTTACTTTTGAAGTGTAATGCCTGCATTTATCTTCTACAAGTTTCATCATATTTTCTGTTTCATCAGATTTATTAACTGCTCTCCTGATTTTTCTAGATGTTTTTGCTAAGTTCTTTGAGTTTCATTTCTGTGCTTTCCAATGCTCGTGGAATCTTCCACCATAGGACAGTGAGAGACTGTTGTCATCCAACTTGAGTCATTGGCAACCAAGCAATTATAATCTAGTTCAGATAAGTTCATTCAACATGTGCTGCGACAGCACTAACATTTTTCAACATCAGAAGAAACCTGATACTGCAATGAAAATGCACCACAGGAGAGATCCAATATCATCAGTGTGCTAAGCCTCTCCAATAGCAGAATATTTAAGTAAACTTCCAACTGATCCTAGGAAGATAAGCATCCCACATGCTAAAAGAGGCTTCCATGGCTTCTGCCAAATCTGACTTTGGGGAAAATTCCCTCCCAACTTTTTAGGCTTTTCAGGTTTAACTGTTTTGAAGTGTACTGGCCAGACTCAGGGAAATGTATTATCAGGAGAAGCAACCAGCAGACTGCTTGCCCTCTTGAGCTAGCGCTGACTTCCTGTGCTGTACAGGTGAAAAAAATCTGAAGCCAAGTTGTTCATCACAGAATGGTCTTCGCGGAACAGAAACCCTGTTGAATGGGATGAAGAGAATCCAAATAGGATAGCACTTCTGTCTCTCTTGTGATAAAGAAAGAAAGAAAAGAAAGAAAGAAAAAAATGGCTGTGGATTGCTGTGGAATGTAGATTTTAATTGTGGTGGTTCTCTTGTTCCATTACACAGCCTCATCAAAAACTCCCTCCTGAAAACCTTTCAGTTTCCTTTCTTCCACCCCAGCATTGGTGCATCATTGCAGGCCATTTTGTACAACTGATAGAAATTTCTTCTAATTTCCAGTTAAAACTTATCTTTGACCATCTTATGACTAGTGTTGTGATAGTATTGTCCTTTCATTTACACCATGATGTTTTTCCCCAAAATATTCATAAAGAATCATCATATTCTTTCTCACACTTTGTGGCTGAGCTATCCAAATCTACATTTTCAGTCTTTTCATAGAAACAGCTTCTCCCAAACGCAAACAATCTGACTACTATACAGTGGTCTAACGAGGTCCTATGAATGCCTTTCACAGTGGTACCTCTACTGCCTCACTCCTAAGATTATCCTTCAAACTGTTCTGGATTACATTAATCTTAAATACATGTTATACTTGTGGATCAACATCAGCCTCTGATTGGGAGTTACACTTAGACCTCTCTCTTCTCTATTGCTTTCAAATGATGAGTTCCTGGTTCCTGTTCTGTTTTATCCTATTTCTCCTTCTTCCATTGTCAAGATTAAATTAATATTCTTACATCCAGTCCTCTGTACTTGCTATAGCTTCCCATATAGTAGTGTTCACAGCTTTTGATCTGATCCATTTGTTGTTTCTGCTTTGTGATGAGTATATTATAGGACTAGTCCCAAGAATGATCTTCAAAAGACATTACTCTATCCATCATGATGACTCTTCTTTTTAATGTACCCTATCATAGTCTGTCCTTTAGCCAGGTCTGGATCTTCCTTAAAGTTATTAAATTCCTTCCTGTTATCTCCAGCTTGCATAATCATTTTATTTGGATTCTGTATTCTTTACTTAAATCTAAATAGCTGAAGTCATAGTGTAATTTTACTCTCACATATCAATTATTCTATTTAAAAAAAAATACCCAAATAATCTGACTGGATATACATTCATGCTGCACTTTATTCCTTTTTCTTATTTGCTTTTCTATCTTTGACTATTCATGTCCCATTTCAGTGACTGCCCCTACCTTATGGCATCCCTTTTCTTCCCCTGTCCATCTGTGACTTTTCCAGCTGCCCCCCAGCCCACCCTGTTGCAGCCCACATCCATGTTCCATCACAGCTGTTTCCCATTCCTCCATAATGTTTCACCTGGCCCTCTCTCAATTTTTCTGAACTCCTGTGAAGCTTCCCACACAATTTGTTTTATTCTGCAAATCTCCCTGCTTTTCCTAGTACTTTTGCTGTTCCCAGCTGCTGCTCTGACTGACTGGGTCTTCCCAACTTCTCTCAACACTTTCTAAGGCCTCTCTGATTTAGCCAATTGTTCCTGTCTGCTCTCTGAGTTTATCTTGATCTTCACCTGCTATTCATGGCCCACCGCCACTTCCTTGCAATTTCTCCCTAATGAAAGAACACTAACACTATCTACACTAGCATTTTTATTCATATTTTACACCTTTACAGCATGTGTAAATTCATATGATCCCTGTTATCCATAAGACAGAGCAGATTATCTAAGACAGTTCATTATCTAAAACAGAGCAGAGCTGGAAGCAACAGTGATGTAAAGACCAGGATGACCAGCAAACCTTTCCAAACCAATTCTCTTCTTATTTCTTTTGGCAGTATAAGGTCTGGTGTGCCTTCTTGTGCAGTCAGAGGCTGCACAAATCTGTTCCTCAGTATAGGCAAGATGAAAGGATGATTCCCAACTTTAAACAATACTTCGCTTATCACATAGTCTGAATATATGTAGAAAGCAAGTACTAGCTGTTATAAGAGTAAAATGGCCATAAATGAATCCATAAATTGAATCCATAAATTTTCTTATTGTTGTCAATATTTTAATGCCCTTCACAAGAAGGAAGGTGTAATAAGTGGTATTTTTTTTAATTTTTAGTGTTACCATAGTTTTTGTGGAATGTTTATTTCCATTTGAAATTCATGCATACCTATGATCTACCAAAAAAAATCAGAAAATTTTTTAGCATCTTTGAAAAAGAGTACAAGGCACGTGTGTGTATTCTTTCTCCCTCTCTTTTGTCTCCTTTCTTTTATCACATATGGAAAATCTAATGAACTGTGGCTGCTGGGAGAGGAATCTTGTCATGGCTTCTAGTCCAGGAATATTTTTATTTAGAAGTTCTTAATTTTGATTATAGACATTGATGAATGTGCACTGAACATGCTGCTTTGCGACAATGGACAATGCAGGAATACCCCTGGAAGTTTCAGCTGCACCTGCCCCAAAGGATTTGTATACTCTCCTGAACAAAAAACATGTGAAGGTAATTGATAATCCTCCATTCCATCCTAATTTTATTCTTTGGGATCATTCATGGGTTGTGCCAGAAATATTTTAAGCCTTGAGAATAATATGTAGAATAGAAAAACATAGAGAAATAATTGGGAGAAGTAGGCGAAAGTGGAGAGACAAGGCCAAAATATGCCAATATTAGACAACCTAGTGGTCATATCTGGCCTGTACTAGCCCTCTCCTTTGGACTTTCACTCATGAACGTGTCTTCTGCCAAGAGTGAGAGAAATGTAAGAAGCAGCAGGTTTTACTAACCTGTTTTCTTATGTGAAGAACAGAGTTTGTCGGGTCCTTCTTTTAAATTCGCTGAGTCACATACAAGATTTGTATTAAAGTACTTAAACACCACAATCCATCAACACAAAGCAGAGGAATGGCTGAATGTCACAGAAAAATGAGATGCTCACTTGAGTTCAGTGTTTTAATCTTCTAACATACTAGCATGTCTTTTAAGTCATATAGGTCATTTGTCTGTTGTGAGAAAATTCATAAATGAGAAACAGGGTATGAGGGAAATATGTCATGAAGAAATTCTCTTTAGTTTTTAGTCTAAGATGAAAAAGTCCTTTTGTACATTTGTTAATGCTTCCTGGCACTAATGGCAGTATGTCTCCTTTCTAGATATTGATGAGTGTCAATCTAGCCCCTGTGTTAATGGGGTGTGCAAAAACACAGCCGGCTCTTTCATTTGTGAATGTGCTCCTGAAAGTACTTTGGATCCAACAGGAACCATCTGCATAGGTATTTATCCTCTGATTTTTTTATTTACTAGTTGAAAATGTCCAGTGACATGCAATATTGTACACCAAGTTCAGAAAATATTTAAAAATAACTTGAGTAGATAAGTTTAGTGGAAAATGTTACAGAAACAATGTTAGTGTTTGTTTTCACCATTACCGTGGGTACATGAAATGTGAGTCCAAGCATTTGAGAACACAGTGTGCTTCCATGTCATATTTGAAAGAGAGATGAAAGGGTTTCTGTAACAACTACAGAGATACTCAGGCCAGTTCTTTGGCACTATGGTTGTCTGCTAGATCCTCCTGCAAGCAGGGTGACTATGTGCTCCTTGATATCTGGTCTGTGAATAGGATGGATTTCATGCTGTAGCTGATAGAGAAGGACAAATAAAAAACCTCTTTTAAAATAAATTCAAATTTGATATGGCCTGTTACAATGAAAGGACGATTTTTGTCATGATTAAATTCAGGCATACTGGTAAATGTATTGATGGGTAATGCTAAGGAGTTTGCATGACAGTATCCTGGCCTTTTTTTTTTTTTTTTTTTTTTTTTCTCTGACAGAAACTGTCAAGGGCACCTGTTGGCAGAACAGAGTGAATGGAAGATGTGAAATAAATATCAACGGAGCAACTCTGAAGTCCCAGTGCTGTTCCTCACTGGGCGCTGCTTGGGGCAGCCCGTGTACACCATGTGAACGAGGTAACACTGTTCATTTCTTCCCTTAAAACTGCTGCACCTCACAACTGACACTACTGATGTGCCATCATCTTTCCTGCACATTTTGCTCGAATGTGTGAACAATCTAACATTCAGGCAAAAGGAATAATCTTATTAAAACAATAGCTGGTTAAAATTATCTAACTATAATCCTGGATATATACTCCTTCAGTGCACAGAAGAGGGTAAGGGTTATCTAGGCACCTATGCCACATAAAAGAAGAAAGTAAGAAAATTCTTCATTCTCATAGAGTCCTTAAAGTATTGGAAGTCTTGAGACTTCCAATATACTAAATGTGCTACATTTAGTATAGCTTTTCTTTATCATGATGAGTGTGGCGTTGTGTCACAGTGGGTATGTATCCTCAGTAACCTGGGATATTTTCCTGGTTTGAGGCTGACTTAGAGTATTATCGTAGTCATTTTGCCACAGGTTGATCAAACCATTTTTCTTGCTATATTGTCAAATACTCTTATTCAGTCTGAGAAGATGTCTTAATATTTGATAGTAGCGTATAGCTACAGAAGGTTCTAAAGTTGGCTTTTATAGTAAATGTTTTACAAGATTAAATTTGAAGGGAAGCAGCCACACCTACAGCCTGTAACTTGCAGGATTACTTTAGCATGTTTTCTCATAATTAGTGTTCTAGCATTCCCAATGATGTAGCAGTAGATGCATGTTCCCCAGAGCTCTCAAGAAAATGTTTGCAACTAATGCATCTTAGTGTGGTAATGGAGAGAGGAGAGGGAGTAGCCTTTGTTATTATACTCTGTAGATTAACTGATGACCTAGAGAATCATATAGTTGACCAAGAAATGGATTGAGGTCTCTGCCTATTTATTTGACAACCAGATGACCTGCCTATTTATTTGACAACTGTGAGATGACCTGGAAACCCAGGCATAAGCAGATGTATCCAGAAATCTTGGTAGGTTCTTATTTCTGTAGGTTGAAAGCTGCTAATTTACTCATTTTTAGTTAAATTTATCCTTAGCATCATAGGTAAATGTGACTGTAACGTCCTGTGATCAGACTAAATGAATGATTTAATTTAAATGAAGTAGGAATCATATAGTTACTTTTGATCTAGTTAGGTAAGACACAAGGAAAGCAGGTGATAATGGCTGACACTTTACATAGTTTACATGGTTGCCTGATCTTGTCTCAGAAATATTATTTGATAATATACTGAGAGATTGTCTAAGCACTAAATCAAATTCCACATGATTATTTTTGCATGATAAATTGATGGCAAACTTTGGACCGTAGCATTCTATAAGTTCACTTTTGTTTGTATTTCAGACCCAATATGCCAAAGAGGATATTCAAGAATACGAGGAACATTGTGTGAAGGTATTTATTGTTGCTTTAACATAAATCAGAACTTGAATGAAAAAAAAAAAAGTCCGTATTGCTTTAAGTGGTTAATTTAGCATTGAGGGATGATATGTCAAATTCTTACTGCTTGTAATTCCATTGACTTCATTAGTTATGTCAGTGATAAATTTGGTTTCGGTTTGTTTAACGTTCCTACTTACTCAAAGTTTATCTCAAAGTACCCACTTGCAAATAGTGTCTACGTGCATAACGAAATGGTTCTTTCTTTTGGGATACTGAGTAAGCTATTTGGGAAAAATAAGCATCTTATATATGTAATAAAACATGGCATTATTGATACAGTGATATGACAAACCGTTAGTATGTTTTAGGAGAAGAATGTTTAAAGAACACATATCCCATGAAGACATTTTCTTAACATTGGCTTTCATCCATGTAACATTGCATTAAATCAGACATGTTCCAAAGCGTAGTTTTAGTTGCTTTATTAAAAAAGGATATCAGGGCCCAGTTAAACTCTGATAGAGAAAATGCTGAACATCTGAAAAATGTGTAGCTTTTTGCTCAGTATGAGATAGCTATATATTATTTTGTGAGAACTGAAGGTTCCACCCTATTTCATCTTCATTTGAATTGATTTGAACCCCTGGCAAAGTACTGCATATTTCCATAATATGCAGAAGCTCAGAGAGTCTCAAACTGCTGTGGGTCATCCTGACTGACAACATCTGACATGACACTGCAGTTAAAATATTTTTTAAAAATTACTCCCATATGTAGCTTCCATAAAGAAACATTGTTTTTCTCCCTTACAAAAAAATAAAATAAAGAGGAGGAAAAAAAAACAAAAAAAGAGGAACACCCTCACACATATTCTTTGCTTTCCAAACGATGACTGAATACCTTGGCACATCTGTGCTGCAGACCCACTGTACATAACTTATCTGACCTCAGCAACACTTTCTGGAGTGTGTAAGTGAAAGAAAAGGGGGAGGGGGGGAAGTAAAATGGCCCCACCTATCTCTATTCACAAGGAAAGTCTTAGAACATTTTCAGCACTGTTGGGATGGAAAATTTATCCTTCCAAGATGTAGACATAACTGTTTTCAGCATTTCCTTTACCAGCCCTTCGCATTACATCTATTACATGCTTTAATATTTCTCGTTTCAATGGGACGTGGATAGTCCTTGGTTTTGTAAAGTAGTTTCCCCTGCTCTCTCAGCATACTGAAACGGTATTTGGGTTTCAACCAATATAAGCATTTTTCAAGACAGGGAAAGAGCTCTAGGAAATTTACTGGCAAGTGAGAAACAGGACAAGGGAGTGAGTTTAGTTCCCAAAAGGTGATACTCAGTTCTCCCATACACAGCCCATGTAAAATGAGTAATGGACCTTTTGCAAGGAAGTAAGCAAACTAAATTGGCAGCGTTCCTGTAGTTTACCGGTGAACCCTGGAGTTGTCAGATGGAATATTGTTCCCAGGCAGTGAACTGTTTCAGAGAGTGAATAGGAGTCCTGCCTTCCAGTCGATATGGGGCTATAGTATCTGTTTAAGTGCAGAGGCCATTGATTTCCACCCTACTTTTGTTGTCCACCCTACTCCATGAAGTTTGAGAGTTACAGAGCCTGATGACACTGTGAGTTTTGCTTAGAAGCTTAGTGAATTTAAGCTGCCAGCTTCTTGATCACTCCCTTAAAGTGAGTGTTTGGTTTTGAATACCAGAATCAGTTCTTCCTATTTCTTACTGTTATTTTCTTCTGTCTTTTGTGTTTCATCCTGGATCTTAATTTAATGCTGGAGGGGTTTGCCAAAAGGTAGTTGTAAAAGGATGTCTTTTATAGAGGAACCGATGGGGAGTACTCTGTCCTTATATTACTAACTTTATTTATGTTCAGGCCAAACTAATATAAATAATCAGATAATCCTTTCCTGTTTTCATACCTGAAAAAGCTAAATTTACCACTTAAATATGGAAAGATAATCTTCTACTTAATGAAGTTAAACTCTGTGTAGTGCTAAGGTAATTATTTTAATCTTAAAAAGCTGCTAATTGCTAATGAACTTGGAGGCTAAGTTTCAAAGGTGTGATGCTAGTGCCCAGAAATGCTGGGGTATGCCTCATAATATTTTCAAAAATATTTAAAACAGCATAATCTAATTTCATGGGAATAATGAGTAATTTCATTATGCGCCTTCTAGTTTTTCTTTGCCCAAGTACTTTGAAATCTGGTCCATAATGAAATTACTTTTCAGTGTCCCTATTTCTTTCTAACTTCTGAATTGAATTTCAATCTATATATGAATGGCAAATAGTGACGCTTAATGTCCAATCATCAGTTCTAATTGATTTGTTCTGTCTGACTTGTGAACATTCAGCATTTCCTACACAATTTAGTTGGTTCATGTAAACTGCTGTGGTTGTGTATTTTACCTTAAACCAGAAATATTAGAACATTCATATCTTCCCAATTTGGTGTTTAGCATGCTAGTAATTACTTCTATTCCCATTTTGTTTGGAAATAGATGTAAATGAATGTGAGGTGTTCCCAGGAGTATGTACTAATGGGCAGTGTGTCAATACCTTGGGATCATTTGTTTGCCAGTGCCCCAATGGGATGACTTTAGATGCTTCTGGGCGGACGTGTCTTGGTAAGTATTCATTCCATTTAGAGTTCTACTAGGGAAAAGCAAAGCTATGTGACAAACAACATTTGTACTGTATGTTCTCTTAACAATAAGGAAAATCTTTTTTTTTTTTCTCCACATAAATCATTTTCACTTGGAGTCAATCAAGGACATGAATTTAGTTCAGCTGGAACATGAGCAGATTCCAGTGGTAGTAGCTAAAGTCCATCATCATCTGCTAGCTGGTGAACATCATAGGTTTAGCTCCAGAGTGCTTATCTTGCTAAACACTGCAGCTCACCAGTGCTTTTAGCACTCTCTGTTGGTACTTCCACTAAAGTCGCCATGGTTTGGGTTGGAAGAAATGTGAGTCAGGACATGTAATTTTGTAGATGTGAGGAAGCCTGCAATGTTTCTGGCCATGCTGTATTTCTTGACTGAGCAGTGCAACAGAAACATATCAGTTTTATATACTGTCCATTTTCTGTGCAAACCATGTTTGTCCTTAGCTAACAGTAAATGCACAATACTGTTCTTAGGACAAGATGTAGCTCATAGTGATTATAGGCCTTATATAGATATGATAAGCTGGTCATGCTTAAAGCCCTCTCCTACCCAAACATCCTTCAGATGTTGAGCCCTATTTTACAGAAAACTTTAAAATGACTGAATATCTTTAAAATGTTAATATTTGCCATTCTAATCTGTGTAGTGTCATTTGGTATATTCCTCTGAGCCCTCTGTCCTATGAAGGCATTTTGGAAAGGCATTTGCAGTGAACTAAATTCTCTCTCTCTCTGTCAACATATTGTTCACTTGCCCAACAGACATTCGCTTGGAGAGTTGCTACTTGCAGCACGAAGATGAGCAATGCACCTCCCAGGTACCAGGCCGACACCGCATGGACGCTTGCTGCTGTTCAGTGGGTGCAGCATGGGGCTTTGAGTGCGAGGAGTGTCCTCTGAAAGGAACACCTGAGTTTGAAGCTCTTTGTCCAAGAGGACCTGGTTTCTCTACTAAAATAGAGATAACTGGAAAACCTTTCTCTAAAGGTATGTAATGGTTTTGTGGTTCTTTGACAGCAAATCCTTCTGATTTTTTCTTTTACTTGGTGAATTCTTATGAGTCTGAAGATTTCTTTGGTAGTTAGGCATTTAAGTGACCTTTAGGCACACTTGGAAATCTCATTAGATTTTATGGAAAGTAAGACCAGAATGAAACACAAGCTTGTCTAGTTTGTATCACAGGCTTTTAAGAAGCATAGGATATTGCAGTCTCAAAATACTAGAGAGGTATACACCTCTTCTGCTAGAGAGGTTAAATTATTCCAGGTCCTTTACTTTGCCTTCTGTGGTGGCCTATGTGGCTGATGAAATAACTTTGAAAACCTGGCACCTTGTAATGCGTGAACTGGAACAAACAGCAGTCAAAATTGGACATATCAAGAGTATCCTTTCTTACCTGTACAGAGTACACTGTCTTCAATTCTGGAGCAAACTTGGAAGGGTGAATAATTTGGGAATTTCATGTGAAGATAGTAAATTACCAGAGGAAATTTTCTAGGGTGATAGCTCAAATTAGCAGAATTGGATTTACTGTAAACCGAAACTTGTTATGCCTGTGCTTTCCAGCATTAATGGGAATCACACAGTGATGCTCTAGCACCCAGTGCTGAAAGCCCTTTCTCCAGGCTATCAGTGGGAATAAGCCATAGGCAGTATAAGTGTAAATGGATGTGAATACTTTTTTAAAAAGCCAGCTACCCCAAAACTAAACATTCTGAAGTTTCAGCAGAGGTGAAAATATAAATAAAACTGACAATTGTTGTTACAGTTTAAGCATTAGTTGCTAAGCCATTAATTATCTATAAAGCATTGTGACATGTGCTTTTATTTATACTCATTACGTTTTTCTGTGACTCACAGAAGTCACATTTTTTATCAGAAACCCTCAGTTGAGTAATTCTTTGGAAGCTCTGTTGGCACTTGTAATCTTTATCCTCTTTCCACTGAAATCTTACCATTGACTTCAGTTAGCTGTGGGTCAAATCTGACAAGGCAAAGTTAAAAAAAGATAATACTGTTTTATGGCAGAAAGTGCTTTTGGCAGTTTCACTGGTATACACAGTTCCTGCACTGGTGATCAGGAGAAAGTCAGTATCAGTTTATACAAAGTTATCAAAAAGGAATGATGATTATCAGGAGAAGGAATGAGCAATGAAGACACCAGTGTTCTTTTGTGCTGTGTTTTTGTAGGAAGTAATAACATTATTTGTCTCTGCTGTTAAAGGTGTGGAGACTATGCTAAGGGGAGTGATGCTTAATGTTTGTAAAGGGAGTACAGCATCAAACTCTTACATTTCCAGGGGCATTCTCTTCCTCAGAGACTCCTTCTTTGAGGTTGTGGGCTTGGAAGGGGAGACCTAGGAGGCCTGTGCAGGATTGAATAGCCTTGCATGAAAGAGGCACATGATGTTCTTCCTTAGAACCTTAATTGCACTTGCAGTAGAGATGTAGTTGGCTTCTCCATCACTATTTTACTGACTCAAGGACAGCAATGCCCATTTCCCAGAAACACGTTATGCCCATTCACTCTGAAAGTGTTCCCTGAGCATTCCAACCCTGTTTATTGATACTTAGGGTTCCCTTTGCAACATGAAGATCAAAAGAATAAAACTGATATAAGCATTTATAAACAGGTAAATTGGCTCAGCTTTTTACATAGATTGTAGCATTTTTACTTCCATGGCTTTTTTACCATTAGTGTATAAGAAAGAGGTGTATGTTCAAAAGAAAATTGAATGTTTCCCCACATTTTATTAGATAGTGTTAAAGACCTTTACCTCCCTGGGGTAAAAGCTAAAAAATAAGGCTATTCTGAAATCTTTATTAAAGATAATAATGTAGCTGCTTAATAATGGGTGTGATTGCTGTGGGCAGTTGCATTTATAATGGTGATTGGCTTCTTAGTACAGAATTTAGATTTTACTAACATGTCCTTCTGGGAAGGATATATTGCTAGCTTAATGACTGAACACCTAATCTCTATCTGTTTCATTTTCAGATATCAATGAATGTAAAATGGTTCCCAGTCTTTGTACTCATGGAAAATGCAGAAACACCATTGGCAGTTTTAAGTGTAGATGCGATAGTGGATTTGCCCTTGATTCTGAAGAAAGGAACTGCACAGGTAAACTGCCTACATATGTGTCTCATAACTTACATTTGAAAACTGAACTGATTTGAAAACTCTTAAACTGTTGTTTTGTGTTACAGATATTGATGAGTGTCGTATCTCTCCTGATCTTTGTGGCCAAGGCATCTGTGTCAATACTCCTGGGGATTTCAGATGCGACTGTTTTGAAGGCTATGAGAGTGGATTTATGATGATGAAAAACTGCATGGGTATGTTTTTTTATGGAGCAGAGATGTGTAATAGAAGCTCTATGCATGCCTTAGTTTGATGAAGCACTAGGGTTATTTTAAAAGCCTGACTGAAACTGATCTGGCCAAACAGCAGCATGTTGGGGAGCGGGCTTTGGGGAGAGAAAGGTTTGGTCAAGTCAGAGAAAAATTCTTAGCCACATCAGAGCCTCAGAGAGATGCAGGGACTGGAAACTGCAATATGAATGTTTTGGAAGGTGAACAGTTACAAAAACTATCCAGAAAGATCTTAACATTTTTTAACAAATAAACAAAAACTGAACAAACAAAAGAAATACCTCCCAGGGAAGGCCTTCCAAGAATGGCTTTAGGTTGTATAAGAAAGGAAAGAAATCTCAACTTGCCCTAGGCCCATGGCGGGTTGGAGTGAGGTGTAGGCAGCAGAGAGGGGCAGCAATGGGCCATACACAGGGTCATGTGGAACCTTTTATCAGTGTATGGTTAGGTTTGTGGGAGAAGTGCTTGACTCATGAGGTCTGGAGAGGGAGCAGAGTCAGCAGCTGGAGAAGGGACTGGGTAAGAGGAAGCTGCACGGATGTGCTTGCAAGGGGGCAGATGCCCAGGTGTACTCAGATCTGCTGTAGGATGGCTCTGGTTCCTGCAGTAATGTGTGTTCCCTCTTCTCAGATATTGATGAGTGTCAACGCAATCCCCTTCTCTGCCGCGGTGGCACCTGCATCAACACAGAGGGAAGTTTTCGGTGCGATTGTCCTCCAGGTCATCACATCTCCCCAAATATCTCTGCGTGCATAGGTATGACGTGCAGGAAAAATGGGTATTGTGCACAGCTTTATATACTGACCCTGTGCTGTGTATGCACTAAGGGTGTTTGCTTTAGCGTTGTTTCCTTACAGACTCTATATGTGTGTGTGTGTGTCTTTTTTTTTTTTTTTTTTTGAAACAGACATTAATGAATGCGACCTAAGCACCAACCTCTGCCGAAATGGACATTGTGTCAACCTGATTGGAAAATATCAATGTGCTTGCAACCCTGGCTATCAGTCCACACCTGACAAATTGTATTGTGTTGGTAAGGACAAAATCTGTATGTGAGCTATTGTGAATGGGGACAATAATACTCAATTATCTAATTCTTAATAGCTATGTAAAGACAGTTTTAGTTCTAATAATTAGTTCTATAATATAATTATATAATATAATAAAAACCTGGTACAATCTGTCAGAGCATTATGCACAAAAACAAAGTGTGCATGTCCATTACTTGAGAAGAATGCTTGAGAAGCAGTGCTTCGATTATCTGTGTACTAGCTTTATTAAATCAATCATGACATGTAAAATAGCATACTATTTTGGATCATGTAAGACTTTGACACTGAAGAGAGAATAGCTTGTTCAATCCTGAGTTCTATATTTTATTAAAAATCAACATTTCTGACAGACTGCAGAATCATGTGGCTCAACTGAATTTTTCTTCATTTAATCAGTAATTGTCTCAAATATGAGGCCTTTCTAATAACTTTTTCTTTAAAGACACATGTTCTTAAATATCCAGTTTGAATTACTGTTGTGCACTCTTTTCTTTCATTTGCAAGTAAATGAAAGCAAAGATGCATGCAAGAATCATCTACCAGCTTTAACCTTGCATATGAAACAATCCGGCAACTGTACTATTTTATATAGAAAAGGAACTGCAGATACTCATCTGTTTCCCTGTTTGATTTGCCTGACATCCATCCCAGTGTCCCTGTTTTCAAACACATGAATGTGCAAGGAGTGCATAAAAGTGCATGTGCGAATGAGGAAGCCCCTTTTGGAAAGGTGACTTAAGGTGTGTCTTTGCAATGTGCTTTAAATAAAGAAGTATTATGGATTTTGACTCCTAACTTTCTCCTTTTTAGATATTGATGAGTGCAGCATAATGAATGGTGGCTGTGAGAACTTCTGTACAAACTCAGAGGGCAGCTACGAATGCAGCTGTAAGCAAGGCTTTGCGCTCATGCCAGACCACAGGACATGTACAGGTAAGAGAATTTTGCAGAACTTTTCTAATGAAATGGATTTATTTCAATATTTTTAATTGGACTGTCTTTTTTTTAAGATTAAAGCTATTATAACAAATACACTGTTTACAAAAAGTAATTAATAAATGGAAGGATAGGTAAGTTCTTGCTTTTAAAGTAAACATCTCCAAAGCATAGAATTTCATGGCTACAGGATGAGTTGCACTAAAGGGAATTGTGTATCCTTCCTGGTTGTAAGTTTACCTTTGTTATTTCAAGGAATATAAATCCATTCTGAGTTTAGTAATACAGGCAAAGATTTGGTAAAAAGAGTTGTTTTGTTTTTTTTTTTTTTTTTTTTTTTTAACAATAACAAAAAGTTTTAAGTACAGAAACAACAATTA
>JAWLRI010000032.1:24934-52892 GCA_034781795.1 Crypturellus tataupa
TTTGTAAATATCTTTTTTTTTTTTTTTTTTTTTTTTTTTTTTTTTTTTTTTTTTTTTTAACCTTAAGATATAGTTTTAAGTCCAGATCCAAAATTGAAATCAATGGAAAGAATCATCAACATCATTAGCCAGGATGTCATCTTGCTAGAAGAAAGGGTAGATTGTCCTATTCTTTTCTTGTGTTGCATCTACTCTTAAGTTAAAAAGAAAGATTCCTGTTTTTAATTGTTTAGCCAAGTGCAAGTATTCTGCATTACTTCAAAACTAAGTGACTTTTGCACAAACTCAAGTCTGAAGAGTATGTGTCTTTCTTAAGAAGCAGCTGTCTCACCCTGTAAACTGGGTTTGTGAGAAATTTCTCAGAGCTGATTAATTGCAGAGTGTTGTCCTCTGGGAGTCTGGGACTTACCAACTGAGTAAGTCATTGTACTCAGTGATTTCCACATAGGTTACTGGAAAGATGATTCTGCTCTCCTTTTCTCTTACTTCTTGCTAGACAACCACTGGTCTGCTGAGGCATGTGAATATTTGCCAGCTGCTTGCCAATTCCATCCAAGAGCTCCTTGAAGAGCATGAGAAATCTAACAGGGTTAATCCCTTGGAATAGAGTTGCCTTTATAGTTTAACAAATGGAGAGTTTGCTATACTGAGTTAATAGAGAGAGCTCACATTTAGAATTTGTAAATATTTATAGACCTCTGACCAGGGTCTATTTTACCCTAAGGCCACTCACTACCATTCCAACAGGATGAGAGAGCCTGGTTTACTGGGTTATATACTGTATGTGGTTTAGTAACACTGTGACCTGAGTATGTGAAACACATTTCACATTTTCAGTTTTTTCTGTGTGTGAACATGTCTTTTATCTTTAACATCACACATGGCTAGAAGCCATTAGGGAATATATTTCTTGATAATTGAACTGGTAAGCATTCTGTTCAGTTCAGTAGCAGGTCAGGTTTGAATTGGTGAGGTTATGCATAAAAAATCAGCTCAAATAGGAGAAACAACAGGTTCTTTGTCAGTTGATTTTCCTTTAGCTGTGAAATCAGTACAGTGGCAAGTTAGTAAATAAAGTGCTTTTATTTCTGTAGTTATTATCCCATTTCTAGAGCTTAATTTTGCATGTTAATTCAAATTCCATTGTAAATTAACATTTCCAGGCTAATGTCCTTGTCAACATTATTTGCTCGTTAACACGAACAGAGATTGGGTCAGCCTTCTTACTTGCAGAAGTTGTGTAGCCGCAGAAACACTAGCTGCTAGAAATATAGAAGAATAACGAACATAAGATTTTAACTTAAAGTGAGTTCATTTTCTGCAGCTGCATAATTACTACAATCCACAATAGACCAGTCTGATAATGAGTTACACCCTTTCTCTCGGAGGGTGTTATTGAATCTCTTTTTGTGATGATTTTTTCCCATGGAATTACTAAGCAGAGTTTTTGATGTTTGTTCTTGATGGTATATGTTGGTGCTGACACAGGAAGATTCTAGGAATTTTATGAAAGTGAGGAAACACTAACATAACCCCTGGAACTTTGAAAGGCATGACTACATTAATATAATAGTGTCTGTTTCTGCAACTCAGTTCCAATTAGTGATGACCAACTTTGTGAACTGACAAAACATTTTACATGGTAGAGAATGTAAGTGTATGGCTGCGCCAGCCAGTAAGCTGAAATGCTAAGAAAACATAAAATCTCTTAGTGAAATAAAAGTTTGTGTTGTAATCATTCCCATCATGAGCTCAACTCTGTTTCACATTTGTAATAACCCATGAAGCTTAGAGAAGTATTCTGCATTGGAATTCTGCATTTTTATCCTCTGTACAGTCTGATATTTTCACCACTGAATTTAACTTAAGAGCTTCCATTGACATCAACAAGGATGGATTGTATCCAAGGTTCCCCAGTCTTTGGGGGCATGGAATGTGATAAAGCTTTGGTATATTTTTCTGTCAGTGACTTTTTTATTCCTACAATGTTGGTTCCTGCACCCACTGGAGTCAGACATTAATATTTGCCAGAGACTCTACCAGGAGGTAGGGAGTCTACCCATCAAGGTAATTTTACGAAGTTCTGATCAGTCAATTGCAAGGATTTCATCTTCATCATGATTACCAGAGTATAAAAATGGTTGGTTGGATCTCGTAAAGTTATTGTGTCTAAAGCATGTATTATTTTGACTTTCCCCTGTAGATATCGATGAATGTGAAGACAATCCTAACATCTGTGATGGAGGCCAATGCACGAACATTCCAGGAGAATACAGGTGTCTCTGCTATGATGGATTCATGGCATCTGAAGACATGAAGACTTGTGTAGGCAAGTGAAAGTACATCTTTCTTAATCCGTCGTAACTCAGGAAAAAAAAAAGTTTAATTAAGGCACTAGCCCCAACTAAGCAAATATTTTAGAAGCATTACGCTTGCACCTTATCTTACCAACCAGATAGTAGGAAGAGCCTCATTACACAGCCTGTATATATCAAATGTACACACACATATGTATACATAGAAAGTGAGAATAAATAGACATATTCATTCTTTGGATAACATCATTGATTTTGAATCTGTGTTTTAAGGAAAGCTGAAATTAAAGGTATATTAATGAAGATATGATAATATGGCAGTGTTAAATCTTATTCTATGTAGTTTTCTGATTGCATATATACATCTAGTTTTGTACCAAAACATCATACTCCAGAGACTGTGCTAGTTGCTTCTAAGAATTTTATTAAATAAATGTCAAATTGTGTTTTCTTAGATGTTAATGAGTGTGATCTCCATCCAAACATCTGTTTGAGTGGAACCTGTGAGAATACAAAAGGCTCTTTTATCTGTCATTGTGATATGGGATATTCGGGGAAGAAAGGCACAACTGGTTGCACAGGTATGTTTTAATAATCAACCTTTTGTTAAACTTGTGCCCTTTTCTCTAGCATTCAAAACTTCCTTGCACTATGCTTCTTTTGACTTCTTTTGTGTGTTAAATATTTATATTTCTTATCAAAAGTTGCTGAGCTTGTGTTCCGCTGAACTTCTGTGCTATGGTGTTCAGCCTGCTGCTGCCCCTATTGAAACAAGTGACAAGATGTTGATAGAAAGCAAAATTTGGCTTATTATCACATTGTTGTTGATCTAAGAGAACGGAGCAAGGTTGCGGTAACTTGATAGACTACTGAGGATCACGGAGGATTTGGATAAGTTAGTGGTTCACTGTGCATGCAAATAACAGGTATCTGTTCCAGTTGTTGTTTTGGCAAATACAAACGCCTTGCAATATCTGCTAAAGTGTATTTCTAATTTTTGCAAAGTGGCAACAATACAACTACCAAACTGCATTATATTGACATATTTCAACAAAATCAGAATTTGCATTACTTCATGTATTGACGGTTAGGAGAAATAAGGTTCAAATATACAAGCTCAGAGGGCATGACATTAATAATCCTTGTGCTGGTGTCTCGAGCCAAGGTGTTGAGAGTTTCAATCTTTGCCCAAAGTATGACTGCAAACATATGTTTAATATAACTTTTAATGTAGGCTTAGGGTAAACTCATTTTTGGCAATGTTTTTGAGACAAAGTTTAATTCTTAGCCTGCCCTTAGTGTACAGAGTTAATAATATATTTTTGTAAGGGCTTCAGCTATATGAAGCTGGTTTTTTTACAGTTCTTGTAAGAACAGTTTGTGAGCTGAAGTTGTACTTTGTGTATTGGACCTTGGACGAATGGCTGTGCATAGTAACAGCTGCCTTTAACTTACATATGAAGAGATCTGAATCCAAAAATGTCCTAACTGTACCCTGTAGACCAGCATTTCAATGTGCCTTGTTTCTGTGCTGTCTTATGCGAAGATCCTTAGTTCTCTAGACCTGTAATCCCTTGTGCTGATCAGTTATACATGGCATAACTATCCCACTCAGCATAATAAGTGTTAGTCAAGAAATGTGAAGCAATTATTACAAGACAAGCAGATTAAATAAATAAATAAATAAAAATAAATAAATACTTGGAGGCGAAGGTGGAATTGGAGGTATGGTTTTTGGGAAGTGTCTGTAAATAGCCACCATTCTGGCAGCATGTGACACAGGCTAGTGGCAAATATCCCAAGTGTTACTGTTTTGTTTACAGAGAGGTGAGGAAATTTCTCCCTCCTTGTTGCCTTATGAAGTCCAACCCAGCCCTGAGGACAGGCACTGCCTGCCTTGTGCGCTCTTCCCACCACCATGGTTATTTTGTACTCAACGCAGCTTCTGCTCCTCCTGCCTATATGCAGGTGTCACCAAGAGGATGACGCTCGCCAGAGGCCACAGTCACTTCCTAAAACCACCAGGACACATCTTAGTCACAGCAGATGCTGTAGAGGAGAGCACTATTTGAAAAGAACTGTTGCTTCAAAATAAAAAGGTCAAGTTTCAGTTGTGCTGAAACAACTGAAATGGGTCCACACTCAAATTACCACAATCATTTGGATTTAAGCAACTCTTCAGGAAAGGAAGGGAGCAGAGCATGAGCTTCCTAGCTTGGTGTCATGCTGAAGAAACTATGTAGGACCAAAGCATAAGATGGAGGCTGCAGTTTGCAGATTGTTACATTCTAGATTTTAAAAACATCTGACCTACTGGTGGGGCCTTTGAATTTCTGCCTCATTTTTGCCCAGCCTTACTGCCACAGCTGAAGTTCCTAGGCTCAAATAATGGAGACTCACGAGAGCATCTTTCAGACCTGTTCTTCTGAAGGGGCTTTACCAACAGCACCTTGATCCTAGGGTGCAGTTCGTGTCTTACAGATGAAAAGCATCCACTGTTTTTAGAAACTTGTGATAGAAAAAATATTACAAAAATGTCTACAATGCTTTGAATGGGAGGTTCTCTGTTCCATGAGAACAACTAAATAACGTCCTCTGGGTTCCATTACAGTTTTGTCTAAATATTTCAGCTCCGTTGTCATTACCGATTGTTTCCATTTTAACAAATAAACATGTTTTTTTTTTTTTTCCCCAATCATTTAACAGTATTCAGAATCCACCCACTGACTTACATTCCCATCCCACACAGATGTTAGTTTTCCCCCCACCCTGGTTCTCAGTAAGAATGTGAATAGAATTTAGTAACAAAAATAAATTTTAAAAATATTTTGTGCAAAAATATATATTGTAGATGCAGGTTTCCTAGGCAACTTTCTACAAAGGGTTTAATTTCCATTCACAGAGTAAACTTCTGCAGGACTGACTGAGGGCAATTCATTTTAGACTGTTGTATACAGGGAATGGCATGTAGCCACTACAGAAAAGATTGCTCTGTTTTCCCCTATCCTAGTTCCAAATTGCCCAGCTTTATGATAAATGTTGTTTCTGCTTTTTCTGTCAATAAAGTATAGATGTATTAGTGCAGAAACAAAATCCTCTATTGGCACTTGCATTTGCGTTTTGTGATTCATCACCACTCTGGAGTATTGCCTGTAAATTTGCAATATTTCACTGTTGACACAGCGCCATAGCTTTCCTAGCTCTAATATTTTTGCAGAGGAACAAATTCTGCTCTGACCTTCCCCCATGCATCCCCGCCAGTTAGTGCTGTGTGCGCAGCCCACCTGGGTCATTCCTCTTGGATGTGAGGTGAACTTTGGGACAGAAGTTGCTTCGTTTTCATTGTATCAAAAATAGACCTATTCCCAAAGTCAGGTGGGTTTGTCCTTGACCCCTCAGGGAGCTGGTGCAAGGTGTCCTGCTGGGGCCTGAGTTTGGAGCATGGGGTCAAAGACCAAAATGCTGCCCCTATAATGGTGGTGATTACAGACAGGGGAATAGTGAGTGCTCACTGCTAAGTACTCACATAGCTGGAAGCAGAAGGGTTGGAGAGAGAGAAAGGAGGCGGGTGCGGCAAGCAGATGAGCTGGGCTGTGTCATGTACACCCAGAAGCAGGTCCATCATTTTGAGGTTTGCATGATGGGCCTTGTTTCAAAGCTTGCCTCTCTCCCCACTGCCTTTGGCTTCTGGCCATTAATAATACACTGTGCCTCAGTCTGAGGGCACAAGAGAGTTCTGGTATCAGTGAAACAAATATATTTCCTCTTATGAAATTGGGAGCTGGCTCTCTCAGGCCAAATACCAAAAGATAATAACATTAAGATGCTGCTGGCCAAAAGGGGGTATTACAGAAGGAGCGCGTTGCGAGTAGGCATCTGTCCAGCAATAACATACTGCGCCCCAGGCCGATGCTGTAAGCATGGATAACAGGCAAAGAACTTATGTTTGCCCCATGTGAAACTGACACTTCCAGCGCAGTATGGCGAATAAAATCCAAGAGTGAGTCCAAAAGAAAAAACAATTTTACAGGTATGGAACTCAGAATAAGGGAATCTTTCCACACATTTTTCTACCTGGATGAGCACTAAGTTGAAGGTCAGTCTTCTGTCTTCTATAACACATTTTCTCCCGTTCTTTGCTTGTATTCCCCTGGAGTGACCGAGAGGAGCAAACACGGTGGGATTTGGAGCAGGCAATCAGCCCTCAGGGACCTGGGCACAGCCTCGAAAAGCCAGCAGCTCCTCTGGCTGACAAAACTCACAGAACACACCCCAGAAAACTAAAAAAGTGTCAAATGCTGAAGGAATTTGCATCGTTCCTAGCCAGGAGTATTGGTTTAGAGGCAGCCTGAGTTAAATTCTCAGCCACACTGACTAGCATCCTTATGGGCTATCCAAGCCCCAGTGGAAATTAATAGAAAATAGTAGTACAGAGAGTACCCTAAGGCCTCCATGGCATGTGCTGATTGCGTGAATTTTCTTGGGTTATTGTTCACTCTTTCTGTTCAAATGCAGAGGAATGATTTGGATGTTCCCACAGTGTAGGCAAAGATTCAGTGACTTATCCCTGTGCTGTTCTCTGGCTGGTTTTTCATGACACACCTACAGACTGCATAGGGGTTCCCTCTGCAGATCCTGGTATTTCTTTTACCCAGTTGCCCAGTTTGCAGGCACAGTGCCTCCCTCTCAGGTGTATACGAAATACATGATTTTGCTGCACATACACAGCTCTAACAATTTATGCCTTTGTGATTAATGTGCGAGATGCTTTACTAATTGCCAGAGACTTGAGAGAAAAAAATATTTGTCCAGAGAAGAGAACAGAACGAGCCAACAAGCTGTGGTGACTGACAGTTTTTTTTCCCATAGCGCCTGGAATTGTTATGATGTCAGATCTGCATATTATTTATCACACGTATTCTCATCTGTTGGAGGCAGACAACTCCCTTAGTATTAAAGGGAATTGGGCAATTATAAAGCTGAGAACATGTGTGCAGCAAGACTAGGGCACCGTGCAACCAGCTGAGGATGCAGTGTCAGTCTCGCACTGGAATGTCTTTGTTTTCCTTGGCTTGTCACAACCTCATATAGTTGAGGCCAAAGAGGGAAGATGGATATAAATCAGTGACTCACTCCTTTCCTCTATAATGAAAATCCCCTCAAAGTCAATGGGAATAGGCCGTTGTGGTGCGAAACCCTGGTTTGTGTGGCAGTGTGATCCTGCGTGCACTCTGGGTCGCGGTACCTTTGCTCGGGCTGCTCAAGCTACTGCATGGCAACAGATAGAGCTGTTCGAAGGGGACAGTACCGTTTGTACTCCATGCAGACAGCACAGTCTGGACTCTTGCTCTTATTAAAGATATTTATGTTGAATTAATTTCCCTGCAGAGCTCAGCTTCTCCTTTTTGTTTCTTTCCGTGAAGTCATAATTCAATACTTATGGCAACATAAATCCATATTAAGCTGCAGTTTAAGCAGGCATAAATTCCCCTGATTTCACTGCCCCGTTTACACAGGACCGTGTTTGGTCTGAGATCTCTTTTGCCTTGGAAATAATTGCAATGTAATAAATTTAGGCTTATAACTCAGCTATATGATGAAAGGAGAGAATAGGGATTATAGTCTGAGTCAGAGTCTGAGTTAAATGCAGATAGCTTTGAGAGTAAGTAAAGTCTGGGTTGAAGCTGGTGATGGTGTTTTATATGCCTCAATCAGCTTTCATCAGAGTATCTGAAAGCACTTTACATGCAGCAGTGGAGTAAGCCCTGCAACATCCCTGTAAGCGTAGATGGTATTAGGAAACACATTTTGCATTCCCTTCTTGATCTCTACCCAGGAAAAAGCACTGAAATCTATTGATTTCTTTTTTTTTTCCCCATATAAAAGCTGTGAAGGATTTCAGGATTTTGTTCAAAGCAAGTGGAATGGTATTTTGGTGGATGATATCCGAGAAAGTTGATCTCGTTCTAAATCCCCCTGCTCTGACACAGATTTGCGCTCCCAGTGTTCATCCCGCAGAGGAGCCGTGGCTCTTGGAGCGCGCGCCAGGCGGGAGGCACAGGCGGCCGCTGCGGGGGACGCACTCAGCCCGCACGCCGTGAGAACACGCGGCTCCTCTGTCCCCGCGATGCTCCTCTCCGAGCGGCATCGGCAGGGCTACGCTTGCGTAGAGCTGAAAGTTGTTTTTAGGATTGCCTGAGAATTTGCTCTGCACGTGACCTCACTGCGCGTAGCTGCTGCTTGCAAGTTTCTGTTTGTGTTTGCTGGTGGCTAGAAGAATTCTTGGCAAAAAGTATCTGAGCTGATGATGGCTTTGTGTTGTTTTGTTGTGTTCCAGAGGGTCTAAGGAAGCATGCAGCTGTTTGAACCTTTCAAAGCACCAAATAATCAAACACACTACAAACTTAATGTTAGCGGTAGTTTAAGAGTTTGTTTTCTAAAAGCATGCAAAGTTTAAAATACAGAGCGTTTGCCTGAGCGTTTTATGTCAATGTATACTGTGACTGACCTCCAGAAATTCCTTCTAGTTTTTCTCTTCCGCTCAAGCCAAAATGAGTTTTTTTTTCTGACCACCCTTAAGATTTTTAACAGACGCTAGTTTCCTGTTTAAGGTCACATTATCTGCTTAAGAGTTTCTGCATATGCTAAAGGCAAATATACACTGAGATTATCTGCTCTTAACCCTTTTTTTTTTTAAGTTTTAAAAAGGAAATGTCCATTTGCATGTTCAGGGGATTGGTGGTGCAGCCTGCATTATTAATAGTAGATTCCAACTGCCAGATTTAGATTGTATCTAGACTTTAACATTAAAATTATGGGAATATTCATGTCTGGACATCTGATTCAGAGTCATGTCTCGTTTAGAAAGAAAACCAGAAAAGTAAGATTGGATTCAATTGCACTGCAGAGACTTAAAAAAAAAAAAAAGAAAAAAGAAAAAAAGACCGTGTGTTTGAGCAGTAACTGAATTTGAGAATTTAATTTGAAGATGACAGATGCATGTTATCTGCTTCTCACAGTTGCATGCTGCTTTTGTGAAGGGACAAAACATACTGGGCATATACGTATATGGCCCTATGCCTAAAAAGGGGCTGACAGACAGCCTAGGGAGGGGTCATGAAGGAAACAGCTGAGCTGTTACCTGGGTATTTCCCCCATGACTCCTGTCCCTGTCCCCTAGGCTGAGGGGAGCTCAGGGAGGGCTGGGAAAAGTCATAGAAATACTAAGTGGTTTGATGTGAATTCTAAATGGTTTACATCTTTCCTGGAAGTAAAACCAAAGCACATATAGAGAGAGCTGGGTTACAGAAGGCACTGTAAAATCCACAGCTCAGCTATGCAAGATAATTCCTGCAGGTTTTGTTTTAGTTACCACTAGTAATTCATGAAAACTTTGTCCATTTATAGATTCTTTAAGTGCTTATGTGAAGCATTAATAACAGAAAGGTGGCATTGAGTTTTTTTTTTTCCCTTGTCCAAACATTTTGACATTGTTTGAGAATCAAAATAAGGTGAAAATTACAAATGTTGAAACAGAATATGCTTGCAAGACTGCTTATGTTGAAGACCAGATTATTTGCTGCCTGTTATCTTCTAGGCTGATGTTTTTTCCATTGTGTTAAGGTTTCATAAGTTCTTAAATCGTGTGCCTGATAAGCTTGGCTTTCATCAGCCATCCCATTAAATAAAGTGGTACAACCTTCTTCACCATCTCTAGCAAAGCAGAACTAGACTTTAACTGCTTGGAGATAAATCTAGGAGGAGTTTGCAGCTGGTTGCAAGGATATTCACCAGAATCCTTGCTAATACTGTGGTAGATGTGGAGCTCAGCGTTCCAGGAGTCCCCAGGGAGCAGAGTCACCTCCAGGATCTCTCAGCAAACCAGGCACTGCAGAACAACCCGAGTCCTCAGTATGGGCTTCAGGATAGGCAAAAAGTAAAGTTGCCTTCTGTCCCTCAGATGTGGTAAGATATGTTCAAGATACAAACCAGTAAATGGTAGTCATGTTGCCTTGTTGTGACGGCAGCACAGATCCTCACACGCCATCTCTTAGTCATCAAATCTGGTCCACGTCAAACTGCAAAACTGCCCAGAAAACATACGTCCCAGGACACTGAGCAGCTGCTGCAGGAATTCTTGCAGATGCTGGTCCCAAAGGCTGGGCCCTCATGCTCTTTCTGAGTGCACCAGTTAGGGTTTCTCTTTCTCTTTTTCTTTTTTTTTTCTTTTTTTTTTTTTTTTTTTCCTTTTCCCGAAGTGATTGGTTTTCCTCTTTTCGTTAAAAAAGTTGTCATGGTTTTGGGGTGAGCTGCAGCAATAGTCTTGCATTATGTAACTATGAGAAAAACAGACAGTAGGCCAGGGCATGTCTGAGGTATGCTAAATGTTAAATACTTGCTTTTCTTCATTGTGATTTTGTTTCTCTTCTGCTTCTTTTGTAACTGCTGTGTTATAAATAAATGCAGACTTGCTTTCATGTTCATATTGTCTTTATCAAGAAACTCCTGTATCTGTTATCTGTATAGGAGAAGTTTGATCTATAAGCTCTTCAAATGTGTCTGGTTTTGCAGATATCAATGAGTGTGAAATTGGAGCCCATAACTGTGATAGACATGCCATATGCACAAACACAGCAGGAAGTTTCAAATGTAGCTGTAGCCCTGGATGGATTGGAAATGGCATCAAGTGCACAGGTGAGCAACATGCACAGTAATATGTATTGATAAGGTCTGACCAAAACTAGGTCTCGGCAGTTTTGAAAAATCAATACTACACCTACAAACTGAGATGACAAATGGTAATTAGGCCTGTCAGATCAGTTTAATTGTATGTTGGTCAACAAATTCTCTACTGTGCTGTGAAATCAGCATTATGTGATGATAAGGTGAGGTGGTGGAAATGGAGAGTATGTGCCCGTGATTGGGGATCCTGGACCATGGGAGGTGGGGAGAGGTCTCTTGGTACTTCCTGTGAAAACAGTTTAGCCTTGTGAGCGTCCCGTAGCTTCCACATTTGCGGTTACCTTGTCAGGCAGCTTTGCTGACTTGCAAACAAGCTGTACCTGCTTTTCCAGGCAGATGACCCCAGGTATGTTTGGGTTTTATTATGGAAGATTATTTAAAGCAGAACTTCTGTGTGCTATATGCTATTTAAATTTTGCATTAATAGTATGGATTTTTTTTAACTAATGTTTTTTGTTTTGTTTTAAAGATCTGGATGAGTGCTCCAATGGAACACACATGTGCAGTCCACATGCTGACTGCAAGAATACGATGGGCTCTTACCGCTGCCTGTGTAAAGAAGGTTATACTGGGGATGGCTTCACTTGTACGGGTGAGCCTTCTTAAGAGTGCTTGGATACCCAGCTGGAAGATGAACTTAAAAGTATTACAAATTTAACACGAGTATCAGTGCATCCAACCTCAAGCATTCTATGATTCTATGAATATCTACAATGCATATTTTGTGATTTTGTGCTCAGAATTCCTTTTGAGAAGGAATATGAAGGAAGATTAATTACAGGATTAGGACAGTGTACCTGTAGTGTTACACCCTAGTGTTCCTCAATTTTGGCTGCTTTTTCAGAGAGTGTTTAGTCTCTGCAGCAGGTGCCCAAAAAGGACGTAAAACCTGAATCCTGAGAGCTATTCAGAACCCAGGTGGATGAGACTGTGAGCAATCTCATCTAATTTTGAAGTTAGCCTTACTTTGAGCAGGAGGTGGACCCGTGACTTACAGAGGTCCTTTACAACCTGAGTTAGGCTATAATTCAATACCTTCCAAAATTTTGAAGCCTTTGGCTCTCAGGAAATTATTCTCTAATATGTTGTCTTCCAAGTTCTTCTATTTCACATTAATTGCCATAACTTGAAAGAAAATACTGTCTATTTTTCCTAGTCTTAAACAGTCACTTTTTTTCTCTGGTTAAAATGCAAATTTTCAATGAGCATTTTGCTGAGTGAAGCTCAATGGAGGAGGAATGGGTGGCAAACAATAGAACAACAGTCTGTGGTGTAATTAAGCTAATTAATAAATCAACTTATTGATGGTCCGCATTAGTATAATATAGGTTATTATAACCTATACTATAACATAGTATTAAAATTAGTATTATGTTATAGTATAATATATATACTGTATATACTATATATATATTTATACACACACTATAATACTATTAATACTATAACATAGTATTAAAACTAATTTGTAAAATTACCTAAAAAATAAATGAGCCAGTATGCCTGCTGCTCTCTTCACTGCCTCATCCAGAAACACCGTGTTAGGATGCAGTGCTGACGTGTAAAACACTGGTAGTTGCTTCTGAAAAATAATCCTCTGAACTGAAAGTGTGACTATAAAGCCTCTCTAGAGAGATGCTTCCACGCACATTTCAGCCCTCTACTCTGAAGAATGGATTAGCTCATGTGGGCTTAGCCATCAGGAACTCTACAATAACACGAGGAATTTAGGTGTTGCTGTTAAGGCTATGCATGGAAGGTGACCTTGTTGGCAGTAAGGCCATAAGATAGGCAGCTGCTGGGCCGGGTTTTCAGCTGGTGCAAATCAGCAGCACTCCATCTGCCAGAGCAATTTTATGGCATCTGGGAATCTGGCTCAGCAGGTTTAAGGCTGAATTTGAGTTATTCCAGTTTATAAATGGGCACTGGGACTCTGGTTAATTCTCTCAGTATAATTTACTCTTGAATCAAATTCAGCTGTTTTAGTGGCCTTCACGAGGTGCAAACCTTTTTGTTTATTTCCCATATGATGATTTGCAGGATTCTAGCAACTCTGTCTTTCAAATGAACCACTTATGAGTTTCTGCATTATTTTTTAATTGTTTGGAGTGTTTATTGCTCCTGAATTCAGAAGGTAGCTAGAACTCAAACTTGGGATGCAAGCGATATGTAAACCATCTGCCAAAGCAGGCAGCACTGACCCTCGTAGGTACTAGTTTTGCTTTCCAGTCATGACCTTTTACAAGCTCCCACTGCCAGCCAGACCCTGCTCTGTGTTGTATAAAATATCGGCTGGAGAATAAAGGCCACAATCTGTCTGGAGGGCAGCTTAGTTCAGTAGCAAGGCTGTTGTTCTCATCAGCTATTAACCTTTGATTTAATTTTGATCGAGTTATTTTCACCTCGCTGCCACTTTTTGTCAGTATTTCTTCTGTTTGTCATGGAAACTGCCTATAAACATATATTTGCTAACTGCACAGAAACTGCCTTATTTAAATTGCTACCTCTGGGCTTTGCTGTAATAGAAACAATAGTGATAATAAAATTCACGTGCTTGGAGTCTAAATTTGACCCCAAGTACTACCTTCAATTGTTACTTACTGTAGCTACATTAGCAGTCTGTACTCACTGATTTTCTTTTTGGATTGGAAGTAGTGTTTTCAATGTGTAGAAAGTAGTCTGCGTTGTTACGTAAGTTAGGCTGTATACATAAGCAACTTGTAGTTTCTTTTGCAAGTGTTCACTGCTATGGGAACAATTAAAATCTTGTAGCACTGCATACTTAAATGCACCAAGTGCTGATGAGGAAAATTTGTTTACTGTAACTAAACTTGTGTCTTCTCTTCCCTTTGCAGACCTTGACGAGTGCTCAGAAAACTTGAACCTCTGTGAAAATGGGCAATGCCTCAATGCCCCTGGAGGATATCGCTGTGAATGTGATATGGGATTTTTGCCAAGTACAGATGGGAAAGCATGTGAAGGTAATTCTCTGTAAGCTTTGAACAACACACAACAAATTCTGACTTAATAATATTTTACTTTTGGAAATAATGCAGTTCATTACAAATGTGGTTATACTGAAAACTCCATGAAAATTGCCAGTAATACTTTTCTCATTTTTATGCATCTGCGCACTAGGATTTATTTGGGACCTCTTATAGAAAAAGGGAAATATTTTGGAGACTTACCATATCATGTCTTATTTGTGGGTCAGATCAGCAATCTAAATGACATTTTCAATTGCCACTTCATCATGTCCAGTTTGTTACCAGTTCTTCCTTTTATTCATATCACTTGAATAGAAAGTCATGACTTTGATATACGTGGAAAGAGGCTTGTATGCAGAAAGACACCTGTTTTTCACTCTGTTTAATAAATGTAGGGCCTCCCACTGATGTCATCAGGCTTTGGCTCAAAGTCCAAACCTGCTGAAGAAATTATGCTTAGGTAGCTAATGCAGTTAACCTGCTTTGAGGATGTTTGTGAAGTTCAAAATTTGAAGCCTTTTAGAAAGTTTAGAAAGCTACGCACAAAACAAAAATCCAAGATTCTTTATTTAGTTTTGAAAGCAAGTTGTCAATCCTTCATTAGAACTTTGCTTATACAAAAATCAAATGGTAAAGATGCTGTGAACATGATTCAGGTTGTAAATTTGATTGCAACATTTGAAATGTGCAACTTTATAGCACTTGTCACTTAGGAAGAAGTACCCATATCAAGTGACATACTGTTAGCTCATAGAAAGAGGTATTTGATAGAATTCATAAGTACATCACTATAAATAGGCTTTTTGCCCTGGAAAGTGTTCTGTGTGGCTTTTTTTTTAGAAACTTACGAAGAGAAATAAATTATGAGAGTGGCTTCTTTGTGTAAACTAAAACATTAAGTTTCATAGTCTCATGAAACAATTTACTTTCAACAGTATAATCTTTAAGCTAACTTTACATAGCTTATCCAGAGCCTAGCTCCTGTTGCTAAAACAGTTTCCTTAGTGTCTCAGATGTGCACACTAAATGTAGTATTTTAAGGTCCTTGGTAAACATACACTCTCTTTTATTGTATTAAATCGTTAAATTATGCAGCACATAGAGCAGTTGTTACGGATTGAACCAGATACAGTGATTCAGACAGAAAGCCACAGAGGTTAGTTGCCAAACTCAAGATCTTTATTTACAAAAATCTGAAGATGAGAGTTAAATTCACCTTTCTGCATCAGCCTTTGCTTTGCTTAAGAAAACCTTTCTGCAGACTAGATCCAAGTGTAGATCTCACACACCATTTCTGCTCTTACATGGTATGCAGGAACAGTTGGCTTCCGCATCCAGGTTCGTTGAACCGTTCTGCAGTTCTTTATCCATAATTAAAAAGATAGGGGAACCTCATATTTTTCTTAACCTTTTTCTTTTTTTTTTTTCCATATTTTTTCCAGATATTGATGAGTGTTCACTTCCTAACATCTGTGTCTATGGTACTTGTCGCAACCTGCCTGGTCTTTTCCGATGTGATTGTGAAGTGGGTTATGAGTTGGACAGAAGTGGTGGTAACTGCACAGGTAAAGATAATTTTGAATATGACACTTCTACTTTTCCATTAGTATCATGATAAAATACCTGGAAATTCTTTAACAAAACTATAGAAATCAGAGTGATTTTATAGGAAAATTCATACTTTCCCACTGTATAACACAGAGAAGAATCAGCAGAGCTCAGACTCAAATAGAGGTTGTTGGCCTTCTCTACACTTCTGTCTCATCCTCTCTGCGAATTTTGATATTTCTGTGGATTAAGAGAAGGAGAAAAGTACAGCAAAGTACAGAAAAGTACATTTATATCTGTCCTATCTCTTGGGCAGAAATGCCCTGTGGTTTTTGTTCACAGTAATGTATGATAAATTATGAAATTTTAATGTGTTTTTCACTTAATTTTTTGAATACTTCTAAATGACTTTTAATTCGTAGATTGTTTTTCCAGTAAAAATAAAGTTTTTCTACATGAAATGATAAATTTGTCTTATAGAAGTGTTCAACTTCTAAACTGTGCGTGTGCTTTTTAGAGATTTCTGAACAACAGTATCTGATAACTGATGGATTTGTGATGGTCAATGTGCTATACCTGATATGTTGATAGTTTGAACTGTTACACTATTTACTTACAACCTATTGTTTTTTCTTGCAGACGTTAATGAATGTGCAGATCCGACAACCTGCATTAGTGGCACATGTGTCAACACTGCTGGTAGTTACACGTGTGAGTGCCCTCCTGATTTTGAGCTGAATCCCACCCGAGTTGGATGTGTTGGTAAGGGATTATTCCTTGTGCCATTTACAAGTGAAGTTGCATAAAAGGGCTGCAGTGCTAACTGTTTTGGGGGTAAAATCACGTCATGCACAAGGGCTGTCACCCCACTGCCCTTGGCTTAGAAATTGTAATGGTGCAGTGGGAATGTGTTCAACGTAATATAGTGTTTCAGCAATGCCTGCATGCCAGGACCAACTCCTTGGGGCTTATTACAGCTGTCCACAATTTACAGCAGGTATAACACAATTTTAAATTTCAGCAAGCTTAACCCCAAAATCTAAATGGTCCCAAGATGGCAGGCAAATGAAGCTGTGGCATAAAGCCACCCACACTCTTGGAGCGCTGAGCATCACTTGGGATGTACTTAGGTACAACTTCCATGACCCATGGAAATGCGCTTGTAAGTGTTTAGGCTTGCGTTGTTCAGTACTTCTCTGGCTTTTGACTCTCACTGGTAGGTGTAAAAATCAAAAGTTAAATAAATTTTTAATATTCAGTATATGCTTTCATACATAGTGCTTGTTAATATCAAGGAGAGGAGAAAATAAGTTTCTGGAACTGAAAGGAAGTGCAAACATGGATGAGAATGTGTATCAAAATGAGATAAGACCTGACTGTACAGCTCTCGGCGGTACTGAGTATGTTCTGTAGTCAGTGAGCAATTCAACTAAGCTGAGGGGTGGCCTACTATCCTGCTTGAGGGGGAAACGTTTTGTTTTCTTTGACTAAGCAAGTTACTTTGCTAGGCTGGTCAATGAGCAATGAAAGCAGTTACAGGGTATCCCTCATCCTGAGAAAGTGTGTTGTCATGTGTTTTATTGTTGTATGGTGTTTGACATTATTTGCAATTTTAACAGATACACGATCTGGCAACTGTTACTTGGATGTCAAAACGCGTGGAGATAACGGTGGCACCTTCTGCAGCAATGAGATCGGAGTGGGTGTTTCCAAGGCCTCTTGTTGTTGCTCCCTCGGTAAAGCTTGGGGAGTTCCCTGTGAACATTGCCCAGCTGTGAACTCAAGTAAGTCGCCTTTCCTGGACTGTTCATGACAGTTACAACGTGTCTGTCAGAAATGTCTGTCCAGGTGGCTCAAGGTCTTCTGGTGAGCATTTACTGTATGTGTGCAGGTGATAGATTTCTGAAGAAACACACAAGTCTTAACCAAAATTTACTGTTTTTTCAATAAGATTTTTTTTTATTGAATAAAAATGAGTTTTTAAAAAAGAGCAAGCTGTCACTTCTGTGACATCCTGTGGCATCAGGTTTGCTGTTACACTAGAACTTTACCTTGATATGCAATATCAGTTGAGGGTATTACAGAATGAAAACTAATGCTACTGCTCTGTGCTTTGATACTTGAGATTTAAATTATTTAAAACAGTCAGATTAGCTTTCAGAGATACTTGTTCTGAAAATGCTTTCACAATTGTAGGTTCATAAATACATTTATTTATTTATTTTCTCAGCTGAATATAAGGTGCTTTGCCCTGGAGGGGAAGGATTCCGACCAAACCCTATTACAGTTATACTAGAAGGTAATTTTTTGTTGTTGTTTTATTTTTTTTAATTTTTTTTTTACTTGTCTAGAATTACAAAATTCTTCAATGAATGTTGCATTTTCATGGAGTGAAATAATATTTGTGGTTATGTTCAAATAGATATTGATGAATGTCAAGAGCTGCCTGGACTTTGCCAAGGAGGAAAATGTATCAACACATTTGGTAGCTTCCAGTGTCAGTGTCCATCAGGGTACTATCTGAATGAAGATACTCGAGTGTGCGATGGTATGTAATGTTTACTATCTTTCTGCTTTTTCTCCTAAAAGTGATGACAGATCAACATGCAGTAGAATTTATATGTCTCTTAAAATAAACAGAAGCAGATGAAGCAGTGTAAATCTTAAGGGTGGAAAGTTAAGTCTTGCATTGAAAGATGAAAGATGATTGACTTCTAAACAATTTTTTTGTTTAGAATGATTAGGTTTTCATTGAAGACAGAACATCTGAAAATTCTTGTAAAAGTTAAGTATAATTTCCTAACCAACTCTAAAAAATAAGTGTTCACTAGTGGATAATGAATACAAGTTCAGAAAAAAAACAAACTTGCTGCTTAAGTTTGCTGGGCTGGTTAGTATTTCAGTGACTTTTATTCATTGTTTATTTTCTGTCCTGCTGATCTGAATGTCCAATTGAAAATATTTGTTATATTTCGAAAAAAAAAAATGCTTCCCTCAGCACAATCAATAGCTTATGTTCAGCACATTGCATACACGTGTTAGGTTGTACTGGATACAGACTTAAAACAAACTCCCAAATCCTTGTTTTCCTATTATCCAGACTGTCTTCTGGTTTCCAGACCACTAATAATGTTAATGATGCCTATGGTGTGTCGAACACTGCAGAAATGCAAGACTCAGACCTGAAATTAAGGCAGAATAAAAAGTACTTCATCCATACTGCACTTGCATAGCTCAACAAATGGTTGCCTATTTACGAGGAAAACTACCTGTACTTTTTTTTTTCCTAGTAGTATGGCAAAGCTAGTTTAAAATCATAAAGCAAATGAGATCATTTTGAACTCTTAAGCTCCTAGATTGGTCCCCTTATTTTTGTTTTAGCATTATTGTTAGTGAAGTAGGACACTCCACAAGAAACAACTTTCGTCTTTGTCAAAAACTGGGAATTCAGAACAAGATGCTCGGATACTTTTTTCATGCAAAAAATAAATAGCCAACTTGGAGCCATCTAGACACATCAGAGCTGCCATCGTCGTGCCATAGCTGGGCTCTCTGTGCCCACCTGTGCCTTGACCTCCTCTTCTGTGCAGCCTCCAATCTGCCATGGCTGCCCTTTGAGCCCCTCAGTTATCCTCTGCAAGCCTGCTCCTGCCCTGTGCGCTACAGACACATTTTCATTCTTGGAAGCACAATGAGAAACTACTCTGGTCACTCACTGCCTTTTTCTTCTCCTCTAGATGTAAATGAGTGTGACACCCCTGGCATCTGTGGACCTGGCACTTGTTACAATACTGTTGGAAACTACACCTGCATTTGTCCTCCTGACTACATGCAAGTCAATGGAGGGAACAACTGTATGGGTATGTTGTTTCTTTTTCTAATTATTATCTATCTTTATGCTTTGGGGCAGTGCTTTTACTGGTGCAAATAAAACTTATTCCATTAAATGCAAGAATTAACTATGTAAAAGATCTGTCTTCTTTTATTCATTTTCTTTCATTAATTTATTAAATAAGCCAAGGCAGATGATATTAAATACAAATATTTCAACACCTCTTCAAAACTTCTCCTTTGATATGATATTTCCTGTGTCACCCACTTCAAGTTTCACTCAGTTTTTCAATTAAAAGCTTCTGCATGTGAAACTACCAGAATTGCCTAGTCTTCACAGAATGAAGTCACAAACTGTGCAGAGCTTTTGAGGGGAACCATAAACAAGCTCGTGTTTTTACAGTATTGGGCAAAAGGCCAATATCCAATCCTTTGAGTGTGATCAGTGTTAGAGTTGTAAAGGGGACACAGCATTTGTTTTGCAAACACTTATTCATACTTTAATGCTAAGAGACAAGCTTTTTTTATTATTTTTTACAGTGCTATAGCATCTACTTGAAAGTAGTATAAAAAGTATATATTAAAGGAGGTAGCTTGTAACCCCTCATAGTTATATCATCTTTCATAGAAGTTGCTGATGCATTGCATTTTTCTTCATTTTTGCAGATATGAGAAGAAGTCTATGCTACAGAAATTACTATGCTGACAATCAGACCTGTGATGGAGAGCTGCTCTTCAATATGACCAAGAAAATGTGCTGCTGTTCCTACAACATTGGACGTGCATGGAATAAACCTTGTGAACAGTGCCCTATCCCTAGCACTGGTATGCTTTTTGCAAAATATTTGAAAGCCCAGGTGACATGATGGTTGCTACTGACACATACAGCATTGTTTGAGAGATGCTATGTCTCTTTCTGCTTTTATGTACTTGTGTAAAATGAAGGGATTAATTACCCCTTTTTGGCATGAAGATGATCAATCCAAACCAAAGAGAATGCCTATGTTTATTTCCTTTTGGAATGGTTTGCGCTTATACTGCTTGGCCCTGCCTACTCTGGGACTAAGTTAATTCTCTCCCTTGAGCAAAAGTTTGTAGATCAAACACTAAGGCATACTGATGGAGCTTTGCTTGGCATAACTCCAGAATAGGGTATAAAGTACCGCTAGAGCTGTGTGTATGGCCTCCTCAATAGAGTTGCCATGTGCTCTCCAACCCTTGGCCTGAAATAGCTGTGCTGTAGGACTGCTGATTGCCTCAAAAAGCCTTTCTCGTGCCTATGGGATTACAGAAGTACTTCAGTCTCTTCTGAGAATGATCTGTGGTAGATGGCCAAATATGAGATGTGGGTATTTCTGGACTAATTGTATGGACATACAGGACTCGTCTGCACTGGATTATGCTTTGCAGAGTTCAGTCTAGTACACTACACTCAGGTTCAAGGTGGCTTAAGAACAAACTTAAGACAATTATTTGGATGATTTTCCTCTTTTGGCTTAGGTTTTTAGAAGTCATATTCAGACTTACTTAAAAAAATTGTGATGCACAGAGATAAGCATATGAATAGGAAAAACAGCATGTGAGCCCAAGCCCTCTTCATCTTTTTATTTGCTGATTTTTGTAACCTTTGAATTAGGTCATGAGGCTGTGAATCTATACAAAGCAGATTCCAGAACAAACCTTTGGGAAGGGCCTGCCTGCTTCAGCATGCCCTGTAGGTGCTGAAAGAGGAAAAACAGAATTTTATTGGGCAGAGAATGTAATGAATTTTTGTTGATTTATTTTAAATACTAAAACTGCTGCATTACTTTCCTTCTCCAGATGAGTTCTCCACGCTTTGTGGAAGTCAGAGGCCTGGCTTTTTCATTGACATTTATACCGGATTACCAGTTGGTGAGTTGTGATTGCTGTTGTGAGCTAAATTTTATGCAGCCTCTGTTAGAGGGAAAGGGAGGGATTGTCTGTCCAGTTGCTTTTTCTAGGGGAAGAATAACAACTAAAGGACACAATGAGCTCAACCTGCTATTTAAATTTGAGCCTGCAAACTTTCTGCCTAGCTCCTCCTGGCTGGCAGCAATGATCATTGCTGCTTGTGATCAAGGCAACATAAAGCTGTAAAGAGACGGTAATCAGACATATTTGAGCAGGTCACGGATAGCACGGATAAGAGATCTTGGAGAAAGGCCACTTGGCATTTGCTTTGAGAGGATATAGGAGTCTTTCCTTCAGATTAAAGCACAGATTTATTCTGACATTTCACACCAATCCCCCTGTGTATTGGTTTGACAGAAAAATCCTTTTTGCTGTTCAGTTGGAATATTTCTCACATATGTTTTTGTGTGCAACATTTGAATCGTGAGTAACAAATTGCAAAACAAAAAGAGCAAGAGAATGAGAAATTCAAAGGCAAGAGTCCGAATAAATCCCTTCTGGGACTCCCTTTTGTTTTTGTTCACACAACAGTGCAAATAAGAAGCAGATAGTGTACCCTGTAAAAAGCTCAGAGAGCATGTAGCAGTAATCAGGTGCTTCAAAATTAAGCCATTACTGTGATATGGCATTCAGCTGACTAGATGGAAATATTTCTAACGATTTGAAGAGTGTGGTTTTAAAGGAATAAGAGAAATATGCCTTTTTTTTTTCTATTTACCAGTTTATTTTGAGGGAGCAAAGTTTCAAAATTCCTTTCTCAAAATTTCAATTTCAAATTTCAAAATTTCAAAGTTTCAACCTCTTAGCATTTACTACCCTAAGTCTTTGCCCAACCTACTGTAGCAAACTGGACCATTCACACACATGCCCTAATATCTGCTCAGTCACCATCTCACAAAGCTGTCTTCAGCTATATAAAACTCATCAGAATACAGTATAGAACAGAGGTCTTGGGTCATGCCAATATGCATAGATAAAAGCTCCATGGCAGTTAGCAGGAGTGCGCTTCCCATAAGTTCACTGTAACCATAAGGAAGATGAGGAGGCTGATAAAGAGGCTGGGAGCTCGAGATGGGGAAGGCAATGTGCTGTCCTGTGCCTTCCCTGTGGCAGGATGTATCTTGGCTACGGTGACGGTTTAAACCTTGAAGAAACACCTTTACACTGTTTGGCATAACTCATAGTAAACATTCTGGTGCTAATATAATACATTTGATTATTCTCATGTGAATCAATGCATAAGGAAATAGTTCTGTAGAGTCTTGTAGAGGATTTAGTGAACCATCATTTACAAGTATTTGAAATGGCTCTTCTTGCAGATATTGATGAATGCAGAGAGATTCCTGGAGTGTGTGAAAACGGAATCTGCATCAACATGGTTGGCAGCTTCCGATGCGAGTGTCCAGTGGGTTTCTTTTACAATGACAAGCTGCTCATCTGTGAAGGTATGGTGCTTTGCTTTCAGAGAAATGGCATTTCTCCAGCTAACAGTTCAAACGCTGGCAAATCTGATGTACTTAATGGTATGCTTATCAAGAGAAAAGATTGTCGTCAGACTAAATCTAAATATTTAAGAGTTTTTAGTTACCAGATTTTTCATCTACCATCAAAATTCTTGAAAGAGCATGAGTCAGCAGTCATGAGAAGAAACAATGTTTTTCACATTTGGCAGGAAAGCCAAGGAGAGGATAGTCTTCCTGAGTCAGATCATGAGAATACTTTATTATTCCAAAATATTTTTGCGAGAAAACAAAGATTTCTGTAAATTCTCTAAACACATGATTTTTTTTTTTGCCAATTTAAACATATTTTAGCATTGTATTAGTCAGAGTCATGGAGAAATTAAAGACAGTAGTATGAAATGCATTCATTTTCTGTTGTGTTTGTGAGACTTATAGGCTAGTAACAAAGCAGAGACTGCAAAGCAAGGCATTGAAAACATGCACATTAGCACGTATTTGATATAAACCTTCTTTAAACATTTGAATTTCATATTTTATTTTTGAAATCTCTCAGACCAAATTTACCACTGCTGTAATTTGATGCAGCAGTTACTTCAAATATAAGCATATTCTGCAAGATAGCCTAGACCAGCACAACAACAAAAGCAATTAGATTCCTATCACTGGAAAGAAACCTGGGCCGTAGAATATGAGCAGTTAAAAGAACACATCTACTTGATAAGCAGGATTACTTAACAACTTAAAAGTAGATCCATGAACCAATGGGAGATCCTCATAGGGTCCAGGAGAGATCTGTTTGGGCCCAGCAGCTTCCTTATGTTGAGCACAGTGTAATAGTGAAATCTACACAAGTGAAATATTGTGAAGGACTTTCCTGGGCACTCCAACATCTCCAGGAAACTATTATATAAAACCTCTAAATGGAAATATGTTTTAGGAATTGGAATATGGGGCCTTGGGATCATTTCAGGAGAATAGCCAAATCTGACTATGTATCTACTTTCATCAGTATATTTATTTTTATGAATTAAAAGGACATAGTTCTATTTGGATAAAAGAATACATAAAACCAAAGAAGTTCTGTTTTCTAATGTCAGCTTACCGTAACAATCAAATGTATTTTTGTATTAATAGATATTGATGAATGCCAGAATGGACCGGTGTGTCAACAGAATGCAGAATGTGTCAACACAGCTGGTAGCTACCGTTGTGATTGTAAACCTGGCTACAGGTTCACATCAACTGGCCGCTGTACTGGTGAGTATTTCTGGTTTGTTTTTGTGAAAATCTGCAGAAAAGAGTACTTTCTAAGAGAAATCTAAAAAAAAATGCTTGTAGCATACCAGGTGCTTTTTCTAGTTCTAGTGCCTTTTAGGAGAACCCACAAGCATTCTGCTAATGTCCCAGAACCCTTTCTGCAAAGGCAGATGAGATTAGTCAGTTGAGTAGGTGTTTATCTTCCACTTTATTCCATTAACTTCAATAGGTTTTTCCCTAACTCATAGTAAGTCTGGGGAGGGAAGTCCAAGAATATACACTGCCTCAAGACTAATTGCTTTCTGACACTAAAAGCTCAGTTACACATGTGTTTTTCCCCCTCCTTTGCCTAAATTCTTTGATTTTTATTGTAATTTGCTAAGCATGTTCTGAAACTTTATTTGCCACTTGTATTTTCACTTAAAAATCAATGCTTGTGGAAGTATTCTACTGATAAGCTTGGCTTATCTGCCAAGCCACATGCAATAACTAATACTAAAACCTTATTGTTAAACTTCCTAACTTTTCTATATATTTAAACAGGACCCTGAACATTATATTTGAATATTTACTAAATGGGGCTCTAATCTATTTGCTCTTTCTTCTAATATCCTAGCCTAGAGAGGTGTTCATGTTATCTTGATTATTTGAAGAAACACAGAGATTTGAGTGCTATGCGCCAAGAGCTATTAATGACTATATATGTTTCTAAACAAAATAATAATTACAAAGGAAATTGGTAACATTTTCCTCAGGTTTTTGCCTCTGAGTACTTGAGCTTTAGGAAGTGCATTTTTCCCTGCAGTACAGTTTCTCATTGTCTGGTGAGACCCCCATGGGAAAAGGGTGTAGGGACAAGCAGCACACTACCATGAGAACTAAAACTGTTTTGTTAAGCTATACAGCAGTACATGTAAATATTCAATATATTCCTAATGTAATCTTTGTTTTATGGCTTTATTACATGGTACAGGAAAGCCAGGGAAAGTTCTGATATGGGTTACAATACCCAACATGAATTGGCACACACAGTGATACTTCCCTGTATTTTGCTCTTATTTTATGTTTAGTGAAAATAAAGTTAAACAATTAGAGTCAAAACAAAAATAGTTGATAAAGTACTTGATCCTGCAAAGGAAGGAAATTTCCAATCATTCTACTGAAAGCAAAGAGTGCTCAGCATTTTGCAGGATTGGATCAGTAGAAAGGATCTGCTGCTCAGTTTTTAAACAATTCTGGTATTCAGTGTTTGCCCCGAAGAGTGATGCTGGCAATAGGGGCATATTGGGATTGTCAGTGTGCTGAGTGGAACTTAGAGAAGAGGTAGAGTAGAGACAGAAAAAGGAGATTTAATACATGCTTTTATTTTGCAATAAGGAAGAGCTTTACTCTTATTTTCTGGTGAATGGAGAACAGCTTGACGGAAAGGTGCATCTCCTTTGGTTAGGCTGCATATAAAAGAGATTTTCTGTACTTTGAAATCTCATAGATTCTAATAAAAACCTGTAGTAAAACCTCAGTTCTTCTATTCTAGAGCTGCCCAAAAAAAGCACCAAGAAACAAATCAAATCCTGTTGACAAAGCGATCAACAAAGAGATCTCATTTGATTCATATTCCTGCTTTAGGTTATGTAGAGAAATGTGCTAGATGAGAAGCATTCTGTTCTTTGAAGTTTTGTTTTACTTGATTTTGATAAAACTCTGTATTCTAGCTGACAGCTTTCATAATGAGTAGCAGCAAGCAGTCAGCTGTGGAATTAGTGTAATAGATGCCGAGCTATTACAAGGCAGCATGATGGTAGTAACTGCTTCATTAGGAGGGTATAAACTCTACTCTGTGCAGCTTTCATAGCTGCTATAAAAACAGTGTAGAGCACAGAAAGTTCCCCACATGCTGCAGTTCATCAATTCTGCTTTCCAAAGCTACGGTGATGTGCTTTCCCTCCAGTACAAAGCTGTGATCGGTAAATAAAATTTTCACACAACATGTTTTTCCTCATCTCTGCATACCTTGAAAAAATAACTTACAAGCAAATAGCCCATTTGCTGAGCTGTACATAGTAATGCTTTTTACTAATAAACTACTATTTTAGACGAAGACTGGATTCTAACTAGCATTATTGCTGCTATTAAATCTTTCCAGCTCTGTAGTTTAGGAGGCTTAACGTTCCAATGTGCCTTTTTGTTTTCAGATCGGAATGAGTGTCAAGAAATTCCTAATATCTGTAGCCATGGGCAGTGCATTGACACTGTGGGAAGTTTCTACTGCATTTGTCACAATGGATTCAAAACTAACGATGACAGAACAATGTGTATAGGCAAGTATATCAAATTAAGCTATGCTTACACTTGATGATTGTCTTAATGGAAAACTATTTTCTCTGTTGTAAGAAGTTGCATTACAAGAACTTATTGTAACCTATTTACCACCAGACAAAAACACCATAGCTGGCAATTAGAGATAAAGCTGATAACAAATGAAGACATCTTGTTCAAGAAAAGCAAACCTTTTAAATACATATCTTGTGTGTAATGAATAGCAAATATATATATATGTGTATATTTCAAATGATCCATTCTTGGAATTCTCCTGACTATTTTGTCTCATTTATTCCTTTGAGCAGGAAATCTGATAAATTAATATTACAATGCAAACAGCTTACCTGTTAGCAGAGTAAGTGAAAGGTAGATTCCCTGCCAGAGAATTGCCCTTTTCAGAAGAAAAGTCATCTTTAATAAAAACTGAACATTTATATTTAACCCATTGGCAACTGTTGTCTGGGTAAGATGAGGAGATTTCATAATCCAAAATTGCTTAGACTTCCCTTGGGAAGAATTGAGATTGGAAGTCTAGTAAGATAAATGACTTGTCCGTGGGGTAGTTGGTAAGGCCTTGCATTCCCCATCAATGATTAAAATTCTTGGTGCTATTTCGTCTCTTTTGTAGATATTAATGAGTGTGAAAGAGATGCGTGTGGCAACGGAACCTGCAGAAACACCATTGGCTCTTTCAACTGCCGCTGCAATTTGGGGTTCATCCTCTCACACAACAATGACTGCATAGGTAAGGAGTTCTGAGAGCAGTTAGTGTTTCTAAGATTTTTTTGTTTCTAATGGATTAACATTAGTGCCATCTTCTCTGCTAAATATCATTCCCATCTTGCATGGTCTGTGGATTAGAGATAAAAAATGTTCATCTCTTCAATAAAGGTGTCTGTGATTAGACAGTCCTCACTTTCTGTAACTATGAGTGTTCGCATGTGAAATCCCCCTCCCTCCTTTTTTTTTTTAATCCTACTATTTGATGGAAAATTTATAAGAGACAAATAGTGGTAATTTTTTCTTCACTTGCTTTTGAACTAAGGAATGACTGATGATATTATCAGTTTCTGTGCTGATACAGTTTGAACAGAACTCTCATTTACTTGTTGCAGGTGTTTCTCATGTATCTTTCAATGTCTTTTTCTTAGATGTGGACGAGTGTGCAAGTGGAAATGGAAATCTCTGCAGGAATGGTCAGTGCGTCAACACAATAGGGTCCTTCCAGTGTCTGTGCAATGATGGCTATGAGGTGGCTCTGGATGGAAGGACTTGTATTGGTGAGTGTTTGGGCTTACCGTAGAAAAATTGCAGTGAACTTTCAACACCCATTCTTGAGTAAAACAGTGAAGATAACAGAAAAAAAATTCCTAGACTATCATCACTGTATCTAGCAGAAGAAAACGATGGCAATGCCCTGCATCTTTTTTTTTTTTTTTTTTTTTTCAGTTTCTTTGCTATTTTTCCACTTTTCTGAAGAAGTATTACTCCTCTTCTCTTCTCTTCTCTTCTCTTCTCTTCTCTTCTCTTCTCTTCTCTTCTCTTCTCTTCTCTTCTCTTCTCT
>JAWLRI010000032.1:55253-66166 GCA_034781795.1 Crypturellus tataupa
CTCCAGTGAGGAAAATCCTTCCTCCCACCCACCTACCCCCCACAAAAGATCTTATTCTTTATAAGGAGTTCCTGTTTTATGCATAATATCAGAGGAAAATACATGTTTGTGAACTTAGAGAAATATGATCATATGTAAATATGATCTTTCCATCCCTTAAAGAGTGGGGTTTTTTTGTTTCTCAAGCCAAATAAACTTTTGTTTAAAGCTTCCCATTACCCAGAACTTTTATGAAGTCTGGACATTGCCCAGCATTGATGCTACAGCCAGAAAACTGGATGAGCAGCTGCCCCGATGCTGTCTGTCTGCCTGCCAAGCCAGGGAGCTGCCAGCTCCCTGCCTGCTGGATGCTTGTGGTCTGTGATCTCAGCTCTGCTCCAGCATCTTAGTTACCCGGCTTAAAGGAGTAAAATGTAGTGCCACGGGATCAGATGTCTTGGTTTGTGTATATGTCAGGAGAGACTGAGGAAGGGAAAGCCTGTTGGAAACAGCCTCTGTCACTTGAATTCTACACAATATCATTGCTACAAATTGATTCAAATCTCTTGACTCAAGTGATTCTTAATAATAATGGAATGAAAATAAATTAAACCAATGTTCAGCCTCTATTAAGAGGAGGAAGCAAATGGAGGATTGTAGCCATCTCTGCCAAACAGTGGAGGAAAACTCTTCCTACTTTTCCCTGCTTGAAGTAGGCAGCTCTATCCCACAACTTTCCTTCACCAGGATAGAGCTTATCTTAATTTTCATTCCTTTCCAGTCATGATCCTTCTTGATAGCCTTAGATGAGAGTTGAGTGTTTTGTTGTTGTCTTTCTTTTGCCTATAAATTTGCACTAACTCCTAAAAGAAAAAATTGTAACGAAGTCTAAGTGTATATAACAATTCGTTTGTATTTATGCAGATCTGAGAATGAGTTACTGCTTTACCAAGTTTGAGGATGGAAAATGTTCTGTACCGAAGTCCCAAAACCACTCCAAGCAAGAGTGTTGTTGTGCCTTGAAGGGGCAGGGATGGGGTGATCCATGTGAACTCTGCCCAGAGGAGGCAGATGGTGAGTTATTAAATACTTTACCTTGGTGTCATGATAATCTCTCAGAACTGAAAGATTGGGATTCTTAGAAAAAAATAAATTAGGGAAAATAATTTTTCCAGAGGTGTTTAATCATAACAATTGCAAGTGGTATCTGTAGATGCCTTTGCAGCTATACATATTCTGTGTTTGCATTGTGGATTTGTCAGCACGGTTAGGTAGAGAGTACAGTGATAGATACTAACAGTGGCGAAGAGCTTGATATGGAGGATTCCTTGATATGCTATGACTGTGCAAACCTGCCAGATGAATGGAATTCATCTAATTGTAAGGAAGTGTAGGAAGTGGCACCATAACACGACATCTCTGTAGTTCGTTTAAGAACGATAGAACTAGAACTACATCCACATACCAATCACCATGTCACATTTTCTGGCCATGATTTATTGTTTAGGGGAAAAAAAAAAGAAAAAAAAAGAAAAAAAAATCTCAAGGTCATCATTGCGAAGGACCCTCAAAAAGAAATGGCCTATGTGAGGCTCTAATGAAGGAAAGGCTCCTTACGCCATATTGTGCTAAACACTTCCCTTTTTACTATCATTTGTAAAACCATGATTAACAAGGCATTAAAAAAAAGTTAACAGGACTTTGTACCATTTTAGTACAGTTTAATTTATAATGACACATGGATTTCATCGGTACATTAGTACAGTTCATTTTATTAGTAAGTCACGTAAGATGTTTTGCACACAATCCTTACCAAAACCAAGGGAAAAAAAGAGGGAGATATAGCATGCACCAGTTGCAATCTTTCTTCAAGTCTTAGTCTCTGTGTATGTCTCATTCATTTGCCCCTGGAGTGTTTGAGCCAAGATCCATTGGAAAAGCATGGTATACTTCACAGCATTTCCTTGAAGTGTCATTTCATTTATTTTTCCCAATCCAAACTATTCTCAAATTATGAGATCATGGCCATTTTTTCTCATCCCTGAAAAAAGAAAAGGCTTCTAGATATCTGAGGCTAAGAAATTTATGTTTTAGCATGTCCTGAGCAGTGGAGTTTTAGCTACTTTGTTGTTGTCTTTGACATGGCTTCCTCTGTATCACACCTGAATGCAGGCGAGCAAACTTGAGCGCACAGCCTGCTTACTTTACATATTGGTAAGACTACATTAAACTTTAGTTTTAGATATAGTTCTAAATCTGAGCACAAGTACATGGACATGAATGCATACAAAAACACATTTAAGTGCATTAAAATAGTGAGAGTTGCTTCATCTGACTGGAAGTATGAATCACTGCTAGTGATTCTCTAGCTCATGGGTATTGTTGATTGCCAAAACAGGGTTTAATTTGACTCTTTTGTTTAATTGTTTTTTTGCTTGATTATTTTTTTACAGAGGCATTCCGGCAGATTTGTCCATTTGGAATTGGCATCCTTGTTGGACCTGGTGATGCAAGGCTGGGTAAGTGACTGAAATGTTACCCATTAGTATGCCATTTTCTACTCATAGCTACCTCCCTCCCAACTGAAAAAACAACTCTGCAAGTGTTTCCTAAAGCCATGAATTTAGAAATGTGTAGACATTATTTTCAATTATTTATACAGATATATGTACAGATAAATTCAAACATGAATCTCATATCAGAAATTAATCCTATTTTAGAGCAGCACATTTAGCTGTTTAATTTAAACTGAGCTGACTTTCTAGGAAAGTTGTGTATGATCTAACAAATGGGCTGTGTCATATACTTGCCTTTTCATGTGTAGGTTATTTACAGTGAAAGCTTTTAATTCTGCAGTAGTACAAACACTGCGTAAGTAACTTCCCTGATCCTCTGAGTGCATTATATTCTCTCCAGTTGTATTGACTAGAGTTTTTCATTTAAGGGAAGCTGGTTGGCAACTGTTTTTGATATCTGCTCTTCTCTCTGTGGCCCTGCTCAGAGAGGTATTTTATCTTGCATTTGAAATCAGTTTCTGTTTTGCTTTCTGAAAGCTGACCTGCAAGTTGGATTGTGTGCCTTATCCCAGCAAATCAAATTACAAATAAGATTAGTTTTCTTTGTTGTGAGCTCAGGAATATTTTCTGCCACAACAGAACTTTTTCTTTGAGAGAGGTCTAAGTCTAAGTGCACTAAATGTGTTCTTTGTATTTCTGGTCAAGATGTGGATGAGTGCCGTGATCCAGATAACTGTAAATTTGGGCAGTGTATCAACACAGATGGGTCTTTCCGCTGTGAATGTCCGTATGGTTACATCCTGGAGGGAGCTCAATGTGTGGGTAAGTTTAGCTGTTTCATCTTCCATTTTAAAGCATTGTTTGAATCCCTAAGTTCCTAATTAAGGAACAGTGGGAATATAGTCTAATACTGTGGGATGTCCATATCAAAAGCCAGCTGGGCAGGCCCTCAGCAACCTGCTCCAAGTTCCTCCTGCTCTGAGATGGGGCTTGGGTCAGATAACCTCTACCTGTCCCAAATTTTGCTGGGACTCAAAAGATAATTCACTAACCTAGGTGAATTCTTGGATTTAAAACTGGCGGATGTAAATAACCTTAAGTTTTTTTACTTTCTAGTTGAGTGTAACCCTCTATTCCTGCCTTGATTTAACTGCTCACAGATACCGATGAATGTGCTGTTGGAAATCCATGTGGAAATGGAACTTGCAGAAATGTGATAGGAGGTTTTGAATGTACCTGCGTTGAGGGATTTGAGCCTGGACCAATGATGACCTGTGAAGGTGAGACTCCCAAGTGTTCAGGATTGTCATTGCAGTTGTATGGGGAAATACAGTCCCCTGATTTCAGAAACAGCCGAGGAAATTAAAGCTAAAAGATAAAAAAATAGACACTTTTGGAATGATGCATCTTTATCTGAGGCAGAAAAATAAGTTCCTTATTCTAGCATCCACCTTGAACTGTGGCACCTTTTTTCTGGAAATTGAGTGAACATCTTTGAGGTAGTAACTGCTAATGGGCTTCCGAGGGAACATGTTGGCCTATGTTCCCCTGCAAAACACTTCCCAGAAATACTGCTTATTGTACTTGCCCTTTTAGTTTACCTCCCAAATAACCTTTGAGTGTAGAGAGATACTGTGGGTCATTTCTGAAATGCTAAGCAAAGATTAGAATAGAAATGTAATTCTCAGGTTTGTTTGGAAAGAGAGAACAGAACAGAAAACCCACTTACCATACTATAAAATTACCGTGGTACACTGGTGTTGAATATTTCCAGTTCTTTGGTTTTCCATTTCAAAAGTAAAAATATGGAAGTGTTTAAGGAACAAGTTAGTAAGGAAGGTCAAAGGTATGGAAGAGATATGAAGAAAATTAATTAGACTAGAATTTTTCATTTTGAAAATGTATCTGAAGAGATATGCGACTGAAATGTATAAAGCCATGACTGGTAAGCATACCAGAGTGGGAGGGAAAATGTAAGGCAAACCAAAGCAAACATTTTTTATATGCATAGTACTTACTGAAGTTGTGGAGCTCATTGCTGCAGAGCATTAGTGAGGCCACAAGTATAAACTGTTCCAAAAGAGAATGTGCAAATTTGTGTGGGAATTCGTCAATGGAAATTAAGCTTGATAGCTTAGATGTGGCTTTTGGCTGTGGAAGCCCTTAAATTGAGGGGCCGTATCGAGAGAAAGATCTCTGTATATACAGTAAGCTTTTTTTTCCCTCCTTTTTAAAATATTCACCTCCAGTTACTGCCAGAGAGAGGAAAATGTCCTGGGATATTCTGACACTCTCATCTGGCCTGACACAGCTGTTCTTAAATTATCTGTCACAATCTAGTCTGCAATCCCTTGCAAGAGAATGCTCCTACTTTCGCATTAGCTTGTTTCCACCTTATGTGCAGTTAGAACTTCATTCATTTCCCTGTGGAATTTGGTTGAGAGGCTCCAGTTGCAGAGAGAGGAACAGCAGAGTGTGTAAACATGGTTAGCAATAATTTCTGGAGTAACAGTGTGCATAAATGCACTTCAAAATGAAAATGCTTCCATAAGGGTAATATTTTGTGGAATTCCAGGTACCAAGAGAATGAATTTATGAATCTAGAATTTAAAAAATAGCTAGCCATAAAAATTGAGCCTGGATACATAAAAGAGGTGGCTATTTTGGCAGTACAGCTCTGGAAATTATTTCCATTGACTCTTTGCCATCAAAGATAGTGAAATTTCAGGTAGCTGTGCAAACATCCTGGCAAATAGGATGTCTACTGGCAGTTCTAAGCAGAAATCTATAATTAGCAGAACTATGGGTTGTCAAGCATTGAAACATAGCCCTCAGCAATCTGGGATTTGTGGTATCGAATGTACCTAAAGCCTGTGTATTCTTGCCTGCTGCATCTCACAAAAACGTGTGTCCCTCCCCACATGGTCCTGTCGCTTGGAACGCAGACGTGAACGAGTGCATCCAGAACCCTCTGCTGTGCGCCTTCCGCTGCGTCAACACCTTCGGGTCCTACGAGTGCAAGTGCCCCACGGGCTACGTTCTGCGAGAGGACCGGAGGATGTGCAGAGGTAAAGTTTCTGCCAGACTGCTGCAGAAGCAGACTGGAGTTTTAATCTCAAAAAGTAACTGAGCCAGAGACAATTTGGGATGAAATTCAATGGGCTGCATTACAGAGTTGATGATATTAACCTTATCTTGCCGTGAAAAAAGAGCATTTAGGAGGAATCAATTTTCCCTAGCCTAGTATATCTTATGGTTATTTAGCACAGTAAATCTTGTATAGTATTTGATTATGACCAAAGTCAGAATTTACTATGGTGAATTTCCAGGAGGATCTCTGTCTATAACAAAGTCTAACCTGTGTTTTAGACCAGAATGAGTGTGAAGAAGGTATTCATGACTGTGACTCAAAACAAATGGAGTGCAAAAACCTAATAGGCACCTATATGTGTATCTGTGGACCAGGCTATCAGCCCAGACCGGACGCAGAAGGCTGTATAGGTAAGTGACGCTCAAGTGGAGAACCTCTGTAAACACCTAGTTCCACAACAGAGCTAAGAATTTTGGATTTAATGTGGTTTTAAGGAACTCAGCGGAAGAATTATGCAATTACTTTTATAATAGATTGGATAGTGCTATGGACTTTCCTTCCCTTTCTCCTCACTCTGTGCATGCATCTGGGCAATGAATAGAAAATTGAGAGGTGTCTGTCTTTACAAACAGTTTGTACTGCTGTTAATGAGTTACTCTTAGAAAGTTCCATAGAAGCTTTTCAAACCTTTGTTAATCCAGAGAGGGGCTTGATTTTTCTCTGTCATTTCAAAAACACAGATGAGAATGAATGTCAGACAAAACCAGGGATCTGTGAGAACGGCCGTTGCGTAAACACCGTGGGAAGTTACAGGTGCGAATGCAATGAGGGATTCACCGTCAGCGACAGCCAGAACGAATGCCTTGGTAAGTCCCCAGAAACTCTCCCTTTAATTGCAGAGATTCTGCTCTCTGGGAGACTCTCTGGTGCTATTTTTGGTAGTCAGTAGTGACTGTTGGTTGGAGTTACCTGCCTGCTCAATAATTTGCTCTGTTTTGAAGAAATACCCAAGAGCTTAAGCTTAGAGATGTAATAGTGAGTAAAGACACTTCTGAATTTATGTACCTTCATGAAAGGGCCCTCCTAAGTAGGTGCCTTCCTGCAGGTTCACTCTTCATGCACTAATTGTGTGGCTGCTTCAATCTGTTAGATTGTATGGCCAGCTGAGAGCTCCCTGAGCAGTGGCCATAGTGAGCCTGGAATTACTCTGCCTCTTCTTTAGTTCCTTTTTCAGCCAGTCCTTTTTCTCTGAGTTCAAACAGAAAAAGATCCTTTCATCAACTTAATGTAATTTGTCTTCCATCTTCTGCTAAATTTTCTGTCTTCTTTGTTTTCCTTAGACATGGTGTTCTCTTTCTTACTGCTGGTACTCTTTCATTCTCAGTTCCACAGTCCCAGGGTGAAGTATGCCTTCCTTTCTTTTATATTTCTGACTAAATTCCTAATATCTCGTGACCCTCTGAAGGTCATCGCCATTAGGATTCTGTGTGATGCATAATTTGTCTTCCAGACAACAGGGAGGGCTACTGCTTCACTGAAGTGCTACAAAGTATGTGTCAAATCGGATCAAGCAACAGGAACTCTGTCACCAAGTCTGAATGCTGCTGCGATGGCGGCCGAGGCTGGGGGCCAAACTGTGAGGTCTGCCCCTTCCCAGGCACCGTGGCCTTCAAAAAGCTGTGCCCTCATGGCCGAGGATACATGTCTAATGGAGCAGGTACTGACTTACCTCTGAAAGGCCATGTTATACAATGCAAGATTGTAATGTTTAATGAGCTCTTGCTTTTTGCCCATCTGAATGCTGTGAATATCTTAAAGAGAATGCAGTTAAGCACTTTAAATACCAGTCCAAATATTCTGCAGGTTTTTATGTGGAGAGGCTGCAGGAGGTAATGGAGAAGAGTGCATAGGCACAGGCACTGGTGACAGGGCACGCACCTGGTCCAGGGCTCCTGGCTGCCCTCACAGATCACAGGATCACAGAATGGTTGAGGTTGGCAGGGACCTCTAGAGATCAGCTAGTCCAACCCCCTACTCCAGCAGGGACACCCAGAGCACGTGGCACAGGGTGGCATCCAGGGGAGTTGGGAAGGTCTCCAGAGAAGGAGACTCCACCACCTCTCTGGGCTGCCTGTTCCAGGGCTCTGTCACCTTCACAGGGAAGTTGTTCTTCCTCACATGGAGTTTTGCATGCTGAGCGATTGACACAATGGGCATCTGCACCCCCATGTTCGAGTGTACTGTAATCAGTAGGCACTGATCAAGAGCTGTTTGGTATATGAAAGCAAAGTGGGGTTTATTTATTTATTTACAGAAGCTAATACACAATCAGCTCTAATTTCCATGTCTTCCTGCTTAGTTTTTCTCAATAGTCTGTGAAATACTTCGTGATTTTATGCTATTTTTATGTAGAGGCTTTTTTTTTTTATGTCAGGTCATAAGGGACTACTAAAGTTGGATGAAATATGATGCTCGTATTCTTCCTTTTTGAACTAACCTCTGTTTAATTGCAGATATTGATGAGTGCAAGGTTATTCATGATGTCTGTCGTAATGGGGAATGCATCAATGAGAGAGGATCTTACCGTTGCCATTGCAATCTTGGCTATACTACAGATATAACAGGCACTCTTTGCATAGGTAGGTTTCTCATTATGTTGTATAGTTAAGTTTATTACAGGGAGATATCTTGGAGAAGGAAGAGCAGAGACTTTGAAAAATGAGAAAAGCAAGTGTTACCCCTTAGCAGGTTTGCAGGATTTCCTTCTGTTATTTTCTGAGAATTTTAACAAATATTATCAGAAATCTTGTTTGTCATCATTGAGGTGTCTGCTTTTTCCTTTTTTAGATCTGAATGAATGTAATGAGTCACCGAAACCTTGCAATTTCATCTGCAAAAACACAGAGGGGAGCTTCCAGTGTTCATGTCCAAAAGGCTACATCCTCCAAGAAGATGGGAGAAGCTGCAAAGGTAAAAAGTGAGAAGAGAGTTTTCTGCAGAAATTCTGACAGCAAATACAAATCCAAGAACATTTAGATAATGCAAATCTGCCTGCTTGATTTGTTTATTTCCACTAAGGACAGTGGAAATGGACTTGCACGGGATTGAGCTGATGTTTTAATTAACTTGATAGTGGATGAACAGTAGATCCTGATGAATTTTTTCAGACTGATAGCAGCTGTTCTAAAAGGTTTGGGAGCCAGTGGTATAAATGGTTGGTTTTATAATGGAAAGAATTTTTCAATGATAAATATATCTTAATGGCTGCTAATTATAGTAACTTTAATGATCTGCCCGAAAAAGATGAACAGGGTTTGCAGAACCTAGTCCAGCTTCAACAAAGATTTAACATTCCACCTCTGCAGCATTCTGGGTAAGGGACAGCAGTGCAGCAGAGATCAAAAAAATGTTCGTTAAATTTCTACTTACTTCTGTATCTTGGTAGCAACAATCTGACTAAAACCTACACAAGTTAGAGCAGGACTTCTAACCTTGGAAATAACAGTTTACTCTGTCATTAGCATTTAAATATTTCTTCTGGCATAACAGCATTCTTCAGTGGAATACTGTTTTGTAGTCTGACACTGGTTCTTGGGAAGATGGAGACTTCCCTTTTATAGACTGCAATGAGAACAGATATTTATTTGGTAATAGTGTCTTTTGGACAGATGAGAATGATTGCTGTTTTTCTGTGTTAACTTGACTCCAAATTACCAGACACTCTCAGGGGCAGGAACTTGAAGCCAGTATGGAGAGTGAGGCACAGATTTATAAGGCTTTATGTGATATGTCATTTGTTTGCAGTCACTTCTGTCTAAATCTAGTGGAACTGTTCACTCTTCCATAGGGAGCACAAGTGAAAAATGTCGTCTTCTCTTTTAGATCTTGATGAATGTGCCACAAAGCAGCACAACTGCCAGTTCCTCTGTGTCAACACTATTGGGGGCTTCACCTGTAAATGTCCTCCTGGATTCACTCAGCACCATACGGCCTGCATAGGTAAGACATGGGGCAAGGTAAGCTCAAATTTAGGGTTCCTGCAGAAGCAAAGTAACGAGAACGTTGATTCCACTTCTTAAGAAACCAAATGGAAAGTAGGTGAAATACTGATCCTAATCCCATTAGACCGGAACGTACAGAAAGATTTTCCCTCCTACCTTCTCTTGCTTTCACAATCCTTGTCTTTGATTTTTTCCACTTCAAAGGCCATACAGTAAAAGCAGTAATTGGTGTAAATGATTTCTAACCTTTTCTCCACAGCAAGTGAAAATTTAATTATGTTTCTGTTCATTGCAAGTCCCACACTGGTGACCATGTCAAGGATCCTTTAAACTATAAGCACTAAATACATACATTTCTACAATTGCCCTTTAAGCACGTAAGCATTAGGTCTGTGGAAGTGTCACATAAAAAACTATTTCCTGCAAACATTGTGTTTTTGCTCGGCAAGTTGGATCTGGTCTGCAGCAGTCTGATGCTATGGTATGGGTATGAATTTACAGGTATTTTGAAGACACAGTTGTCAAACTCCAGATCCTTGGTGAACAAAGGAAACATTTCTCTTCCCATAGTTGTTACTAGTGTTTGAAAATGTAATACCAGTTCTCCTTTTGTAGAGCAAAGTAAAAAATGGAGAGAACAATAAGATGACTACATTGCTATGTTTCTCTATGGCTTGTCACAGTTTGCTCATTGTCAGCATTGCTAAATGTTATCTTCACAACAAATCATAAAAACTAACACTAAGACTTTGGTTTCCTTCAGATAATAATGAATGTGCTACTGAAATCAATCTCTGTGGAGCAAAGGGTATTTGCCAGAATACTCCAGGAAGTTTTGTTTGCGAGTGTCAGCGTGGCTTCTCGCTCGATCAAACTGGGCTCAGTTGTGAAGGTAGGTGAAGCACACAGTGCTTGTAGCTTGTTCTTCTCTTGCTTCCTTGGTCTTCTCCTGTCATGCTTTCATCCAAGGAGGACCTAACGGTGAGCACAAGTAGGTTGTGTGTGGGTATGGGGTTATGGAAAGCTGGCAACAAAGAGATATATCTCTGCACAGGCCTGAATAGATTAATCCCGAGTGCTAAAGAGCTGGACAGAAATATTCTGTGGAAACCGTAATTCTTTAGTCTAAAGTGTTTTAGTTTAGCATCATAAGTTCAGTGAACTTATGTTGAATCCTGCCTGAATTTCTGAGGCATCCACTGAGGACAGGAAGTCTTTCAAATTCAAACAACGTGCTAACAAGGGCTGCAGACTTCTCAGTTCCTAAACCCTCTAGAGGCCTCTCCTGGGACAGAGACTGGTTTGCTTTGAAACAAGATATGCTGG
>JAWLRI010000032.1:66266-108343 GCA_034781795.1 Crypturellus tataupa
AGACTTCTCAGTTCCTAAACCCTCTAGAGGCCTCTCCTGGGACAGAGACTGGTTTGCTTTGAAACAAGATATGCTGGATGCTCAAGTGCAGGGCAGTTATATGGCAAGTATATGTTAGTATGTGGGAGCAGTGGGAAGGCTTTGGTGGTCCCATATACAAATTGATTTTGCTCTACTTGCTGTAGAGTCAGAAATCCAAACCTGAAGGGCTCTCCAAAGGCTAGCCAGTGTTTTGGAAGATACTGGAATACATAGTTATATATGCTACATGAATATATGTGATCATTTATAATAAAGTTTTTTGAATATAGTATAATTTGAGCTTATTTCTCAGAATTGAGAGTGTATCTCACTTTTCTAGATGTTGATGAATGTGATGGAAACCACCGGTGTCAGCATGGTTGCCAGAATATAATTGGAGGATACAGGTGTAGCTGCCCGCAAGGATATCTCCAACATTACCAATGGAACCAATGTGTTGGCAAGTCACCTTTTGAAATTTGTACATTAAAATGTGCATTATCTTTATTAGCAGCAAGAAATGAAGAGCGGTGGGGCAGTTTGTCATTTACTTTTTCTGGTTATAATTTAGAAGGTTCAGTGAAGTTTAATTATAAATGTGTCCTCTGCTAAAAAGCAAGCTGATAGGGCTTGGCTAGTGAGTGTTTCCTGATTCAGTGAAGTATTTAAGCACAAGCTCATCCTTGAGGGTGCTAGAAGTTGTATTGACTTAGAGGGAACTGGTATTGCTGGTGTATTTCATGACCGGGACACAGGATGCCTCAGGCAACACAGACACCGCTCCTGTCTGAGGCCTCATGGTAGGTACCCTGGCAGAAACTTGTAAGTTTGAGCTTAGAAGTCTGGATTGTTAGAGTGTGAAGTTAAACTTCTGGCCTAACTCATCTAAAATTCTCTTAAAATCATACTCTATCTGTGCTTTTATCGATTTGAGGACACTTAGAGGAAGGTTGTTGTGTGTGAGCCTGTTCCTTTACAAATTAAATTTTGAATTACATAATTCAGCAAGACTGCTGCAGTCTGCCTAAAGATGCTTCCCTACAAGTGTTGGGATAGAGTTTATAAGACGTGCTTACAGGACATTTTTTTCAGTTATAAATAGAAAAGGGTAGTGCTCCTTATTTGTGCTAAAAAGTAAACACACTGGTCAATTAAAATGCAGGTTTCTTCCCTTTTTTCTTTTGGTTGTGTCCGAAGTCTGTGAGTTCTCATAGATGAGGCTGCATGTGCAGAGTGCTACTGCTGAGCACGATGAGCACAAGGAAATGGGTCCTCTGCAGAAGTCATGGAAGATGTCTCTGTGCTGTTTCAATAGTGCAGCATGAACACACCATATTCAAGCAAGAGAAAAATTAATCCTCTTTCTGCTAGCGACAATTATGTGCATTTTGAGTTGCATTTAAGAGACTTCATACAAGCTCTTGCATGGCTAGAGATGCGTATGATGACCTTTTGAGAACGGATGGCTTCATAACTCTTTGTTTGTCTTTCTCTGCTTTTGGAAACATAAAAATGCCTGTGCTTGTTATCATTGTGGTGCTCCGGGGAGGTCTCTGCTTTTAATTATGCTTACCAAACTTCCTGACATTTCATTTGGTCCTTGCTGTGACATTTGCCTGCATGTGCTCCAGCACTTGGGGCCTATTACATAGAAGTGATGAGGAAGGCAGTACAGAAGTAGAGTGGTTTTCCAAAATAATAATTAGGTTAGCACAGTTTTGGGTTAAATTTAAAATTAATCTGCATAATAATAAAAGAACCAAACAAGCCTGTAGATAGGAACCGGCATTTTTAGCATTCCCAGGTCTGCTTGCTGGTGGATATTGTAGAATATGAAGAAATGCAGCTCGCTCAGTTATGCTGCACCTGACGGCACAGTTCCCATGCTATCCAGAGCTTGTGTACCTGTTTTTTCCCCACTTTTTCCAGTTATGGGACCTGAGCCCCACAGTGTGCACACTCAGGCTGGGGTGCTGCTCAGCAAAGGATCAAATCTCCTCGTGCTGAAACTCTTTGTGGCCCAAACTTGTGGGTTTGATGTAGCTGTAACTGCCATGAGTTCAGCTGTGTTAGGTATGAGGACTTAGTGATGGCAATTGAAATATTCTTCCAAGTTAATGGCAAAACTCCTATAGAGCAGGTTTCAATACCTTGTGGTGTCCACATGTTCAAACCGTAATGTCTGTAACTGTATGTGCTTAAGATGCTTATCTAGATCTCCTGGGTGTACCACAGGGGAAGAATCTATGAAATACTTTTTTCCAAGACACTTCCTTCATATTACTTGGCAATCCCAGCTCTGCAAACAGTTTGTGTCTTTTTTAGCTTATTTAATGAAGTGTTCAGGGACTTTTGATGTTACTGCAACACACATTTAGATAATCACTGAAGAATGCTTTGGTTCCTCCCAAGCCTTGTGCTGTGTGTGACTACATCCCCTGCCCAGGCAGTGCTGCCGTGCACCATGCCATAAATCACACTGCAAGGAAAGGAGTTGCTTTTAAACAAGAATAGCCACATTGTTCAGAAAAAGACAATAACGTTCTGAACTAGCACTTCTTCTCCCACAGTCTAGATCCTCAGGTCGGAGATGCTCTCTGTGCTCTATCCTTGCAGTGTCCAGAGGCAGTTTCCTTGGCGTGTGCACCCCCAGACACACCAGTCGGCTGCATTGTCACAGGCAGCAGCGCTCGGGGCTTTTCAGAGCAGTTTCCCTCATCAGAGAAAACATTCGTACCAACTATATCTAACAAACCATTCCTTTACAGTAAACAAGCCTGGACTGACCTTGAACTCCTGCAGTGCCATTCTGGTGAAGTTTGGGAAAGGGCTGGCCCAGAACGTGTTAGTCTTTCGTATACCTACAGCTGCTTTTATTTTTACTTTACTGCTTGCTTCTCTACCTTACCTGTCCCTCCCTGTTCCTGCATAGGAATCTCAGTGCTTGTAAAAGGTGTCAGAGTTGAATTTGTTACTCATTTTCCTTTAGCAGTATAAAAATGGGATTACAAGACCAGATTCTCAGCTGTACAAGACTGTTTTATTCCCCTCAGCTGTTTCTGGTCGAAGAAACTTGCAGCCTCTGCTGCTCTGCTCTGCAGAGCATGAGCTGACGTGGCACGGAGCGGTCTGCGCGCTGCTCTGTAGCCGCCGTGCAGCGGCACCGCTAGCGGCAATCGCGCTGGCGCTTTCTGAAGGGGTAGGTGAGCCCAGAGGTGAGAGCAAAAGCTAACGTAATGTGTTCTGCTTCCTTTCCAGATGAAAACGAATGCCTCAGTGCACACATTTGTGGAGGAGCATCTTGCCACAATACTTTGGGAAGCTATAAATGTATGTGCCCTACCGGATTTCAGTATGAACAGTTTAGTGGAGGTTGCCAAGATATCAATGAATGCGGTTCTGCACAAGCCCCATGCAGTTATGGGTGTTCAAATACAGAAGGTGGCTATGTCTGTGGATGTCCACCTGGTTACTTCAGAATAGGACAAGGGTAAGGGATTCTCATTTTAAACTAACGGACATTAAGGGGACATGATCCGCTCCCTTCTCTGTAGTGTGGAGCTGCAGAACCACAGGCAGAAGCACCACTGAAAAAGGGATGGGATTGTGGGGCTGCTCAAGCTTCCCACACCTGCCTGGTGTGGACCTGAGGCAGGGAGAGCAAACAGGGAAGGGAGGCGCATGGTTTTGCTGCCCAAGGCAATTTGGCCCAGGGCTGCGTGGCCCAATAATCTCTATGTAGCGACTCCTCTCTGCTCTCTCCCGCTACCCAGCAGCGAGTCAAGGTCTCCAGGCCGCCCCTGGGAGCTCACACCTCTCCCTGTGATCTGTAGCCCATTGCTTGTCTCAAAAACAAAACCAAAAACAAACAAAAACCAGAACAGTAACAAACAAGAAACCACCCTCCCACCAACTCAAGAGTAAAATAATATTTTCAAGTGCTTTCACCCACCAATTTAGGATGACAATTTTGTTATGACCTTGTGTTTCTGTGCATTCCGTATTTTTACATATTCCAAATGAATCATGTTTGATTAAGTATCTCTTTTATCAAGAAAACCAATTCTCAGTCATCCCACCAGGTGTGTTAGGACAGAGCACTGAAGTGGAAGGCATAAAGCCTGTGGCTTAAATTTTCAGGAGTGACTAAAGGCTTTGGGATGCTCACTTGGGACACATTATGAAAGACCTGATTTTTAGATTTTTCAGCACTTTCTGAAAATTGGTCTCTTTCAATGTGTTCCAGGTTAGATGCCAGGAATTACTAACAACTTCTCAGAGCTTAAGCCTGTGTTTTTAGAACTGTTCAATATTGGCAGGTCTCTCTTAGGCAAAGCTTCACGAAGCCAGATTCTTCAAATCAAAGAGCTGGTTGCATTGCAATTTGGTGAGAATTTTGCCTCTTGACTGCAGTAGAATTTTTTCCTGGGAAAAGAGCGCAACATAGTTGTTTTATTATTGTTTGTATCCAATGTCTTCTAAATTTAACTTTTGCTGAAGTGTATGTCTTAGTGGCGTTAATAGAATTTCTTCTTTCCTCAGACACTGTGTTTCTGGAGTTGGGCTAGGCAGAGGTCAAGGACAAGAATTACCAGTCAGTGGAGAAGTAGATGACAACTCCCTCTCCCCAGAAGCTTGTTATGAATGCAAAATCAATGGGTATCCCAAGAGAGGAAGAAAGCGCAGAAGCACTAATGAAACTGCAAATGAAGCAGAGGTAATTGACCGTCTTGGATGCAAGGGTTTGGGTTGTCTTGTGAAAGCCAGTTGCAGAAGAAAATGTCCCAAAAAAGAATCCCCCAGGAAAAACTAGATCCTGGAAGAGACCAAAGAGCTGGTTTTGAGCATCGAGTTCTGCGGGAGTTTTTTGAAGTTGTTCACCAACATCAGGCAAGGGTCATCCTCTGGAGGCCCTGCATGCCAAGTTTCTATGTCACGTCAAACACGAAAACCAAACTAATGCTCCCCCCACTCTCTGGAAGGCAGCGCCATCACCAGCAAAGTGGTCTCGCTGTCAGAGGGCAGTGGATGTGGTGGGACCCCTAGCCAGGCAGGGCTGTGGTGTGGCCAGCACCAAAGCCCCTCCAAAGCAGACACAGCACCAAATGCCAGTGCTGGAGGGAGCCAGAGCATCCTGCTGCTGCCGCAGCCTCTCCTGGCTCTCATCGGGCCCTTGCAGCCCCCAGGCTGCCCGGGCAGCAGGAGAGGAGGCCAAACTCCCTGTGCCGCTGGTGGGAGCCCCTGGGAATTGGGGCAGTTTCTGTTTGTCTCTGAGTGAGGTTATGGCAGGTCAGCGACATGCTTAACACCTACTGCAGTGCTCACCAAATAGTACCAGTAAGAAGTGATGTCAACACCTGTATTGCATGAAAACCTGTCTGCTGTGTTACCAGTTTTGCCTTTACATAAAGGATACACATCCCTTTTCACTCACCTTGGCGGGGGGAGATATTTTCCTTTAATTCTTCTCAAACATTTCTCAAATAGTATTAAAAAGAAGTAAACCCTTCACCAAACTCCTCCTCCGGGGGTTTGTTGTAAACTGATGGCAGCAGTGAGACAGTGTTCTCAAGACTGTTGTAATCCTGGTTGTCCTTCAGTTTGGCTTGCAACAAAATTGCCCAGAAGTTGCCTGCATCCAGCATTGCCCCTCAGAGTGTGACTGTAGGAGTCACTGTAGAAGCAAGATCTTTAATGCGTAATGTTACCATAGTCTCTCTGGAGCAAAATTAAAATGCCTTAGGCGGATACAACATTGTCCTATTTCTTCTGGTAGAATAAGGTCCAAAATGCCCAGGCTAATGACCAAGTGCAGCCTGCAGCAGCAGTCACTGGACTTCAGGCTCATTCACACTGATTATTATATAGAGACTTTCACAAACTGAACATCTCATAGGAGGAGGTTCACCAGCCCACAGTCATTTGACTTTGCACTTTTTACTCAGTTAGAGGCATGATGGTGGTGCTACAGGTGAAGGAATGGGCGTTGACCTGGCTAGAAGCAGCAGCTCTCTAGAAGGTTCAGATATTTATAATTCAGTTGAGAGTGTTTGTGTGTGCAAATGTGTTCCACTGAGAATCCGAGAGACACGGGATGTGGCTGTGAATGTCCTCACGGCACCATTGCTGCCGCGAGCCGCGTGTCGCACTCCGCTTACGAGCGCGTGCTGAAGCGCTGGCGCTTAGTGCACAGACACAGGCAGGCGGGGAGCCCATGAGCGGGTCCCCACGAGGTGCCCGGCTTCCTGGGTAGCAGGGGAAGGCAGCAAACTGCTCTGGCCGGGGAAGTGAAGACCTTTGATTTTGGGGCACAGCGGCCGCTGGGGTCATAAACTGCCTGTATTCAAAGTGCTTCAAAGCTCCCTGTGGCTGGTGCTGGATAAGAGCAGCACCAACTGTCTCTGGGGAAACAGACATTCACTTGCTTTCCAAATTAAAATATTTTGGCTGAAATTCTGCCATTCTGCCACTGCAGTGTAACACGCTCTTGTTAAAAAATATGCTCCCAAAACAGTCCCATTCCACATGGGACTCGCGTAGAGGCCCAGCGACCTCCACAGAGGTGGTGACAAGGACTTTGTCTCTTTCTGATAAGTCTTTCTGCAGCTGGGCCTCCTTATGTCTTATTACACAGACAGGGTCTCCTTTAAAATTCATCTTATTCATACTGTGTGAACTGGGTAAGAAATTCATACCCACAAACCGCGCTCTGACAACGCGAGCTCACGTCCTCTGTTCTTGTGCAGGATCAGCAAGGGCTGGAACCGCCAGTCAGTCTCGCCAGCTGGGATATTGAGAAAGCAGCAGTCTTTTCCATCAACATCTCGGAGCTGAGCAATAAAGACCGCATCCTGGAACTGCTTCCAGCCCTCACAACACTGACAAACCATAACCGATATTTAATTGACTCCGGAAATGAAGATGGTTTCTTTAGAATCAATAAGAAGGACGGGATAAGTTACCTTCATTTCACAAAGAAGAAGCCAGTGCCTGGAAACTATTCATTACAAATCAGTAGTATTCCACTCTATAAAAGGAAGGAACTTTACCAGCTTGAAGAGAAACATGACAAAGACTACCTCAGTGGTGAGCTGGGAGATAACCTGAAAATGAAAATTCAGATATTGCTTCATTAATTCATCAACCAAAGACCAAATAATTAAACCAAAGATAGATAGGTAGGACTGAATATTCCTCCCAATCAGATTCTCCATATCATAGGTACAACCTTACATGAGTACATCGGTATGAACGAGCACTATTATATTATTACATAAACAAGGTACAGGATGAATACCCTAGCTCAAACACCACTTTCTCAGGCTTTACGTGTAGCTGAGCTACCTTGATATGCTGAATCTTGAAAACTGGGACTTTTACCATTGGAAGTTGGCCACTGATGCTGAGACACGTCATCATTTCAGCAGAGGTACAAGAATGTGCTTTCGACTGATGGACAGCTCTATTTTTGTAATACTTAAACTTTGCTTCTCCAACTACAACTTACTAGGTCAGCCATTTATGATATCCATTTGGTGCTAGTAAATTTTCAACCTAGATTTATAAATGCACTGTAATATTTACACAACTTAGAAGCCAAAATTGCCATTATTCAGTCTAAATACTTCAATCAACCAAAGTTAGCTCAGTAGTTTATCTCAGTTATGCCTATAATACATTACATGTAAATTAAGTGTGTGTATACTGTAATCATGCTATTTTTATCAATGAAGCATTTGTAAACTAGATTAATAATACCCTTAATGTGAGGGTTTGTAATGGTGCTTATAAGACCAACTACTTGTTAACTGTATACACAAACCTGATGATAAAGTTTCTGTGACTTGCCAAAATGCACTGAGGTCAGTAGGGACCATTAAACATTCTCAAAAGTCAGATGACAATCAGTGCCATCCTACACCATGACATTATGTAACGTGTCAAGAGTACCCATAATCATTCATTATCAAAAAGGGCTCAATGTCATAAGTGTCACAATAAAACAGTTCTTTTTTTAGTTTATTCTGTGGCCTTGTGTTCTTGCTGAAGTACGATAGACTGAACTGTAATGCTTCACGCATTACTGGTAGGCGAGGCAGCGTGTCTGTGTGCACAGCTGATCTCTGCGTGAAGGTTTGCTGCTGCCATGTGTGCATTCTCTATGCAAAGAAAAGAAGAAATACAGAAACCTTCACAAATCTGAACAGCAGTGGAATTTTATAAAATTATTGTGTGGCTCTAAAATAGCAAGTTAAAACATTTCCAATGACTTGACCTAAATAATCTTGTCAATCAGTAACTCTGATAGCCAAAACAGGCAAAACTGGAAGTTAAATTATTATTCAGAAAACATGTTTAATTCATTTGAAAAATTCTTTTTTGCTTGAACTGACTTGTTGAAAATACTGAATTCTTTATTTTCACTTCAGCAGCTACTATTGAATAACCCAAGTTTATTTACAAAGCAATAATCCAATACTGAAAGTAATCATAGGCTGTAGTTGGGTTAGTATAAAAGGAATTGCTTGAAGAGCTGGTGTTCTTTTATATGCAAGTGCCTCGGTCTGTCTTTCAGCAGAACAGCAAGAAACTACGGATTGGATAGAAGGAACAGAATAGCTTTAAAAGGGAAATGTACTGTAGTAATTCACCCCAAATTATGTTCTTTTCTGTAATTAAATCTCAGCTCATAGATATTTCTGTGCAACAAGTCCACCTGTATTTTAAAAAACTGATGCACAAGGTCAAATGGATATTTTTTATTAGTACGCCGGAATCTTGAACAGTGTATTCTCCCTACATGTTGCATAACTATAGCAAAATATAATCAATGCTTTACAGTTTTAAATGGCACTCTAATTTCAACAGGTTGGGAATGTTTTTTAATGCCAGGTGGCAGTGTGTAAGATTGTATCATTTACAGTTAAGTGTCTGGTTTGGGTCTTTTTTGTCTCCACCCTGCAAGGATCAAGAGGAACTGAGAAGAATGATTTCAGCAGGAGCTATCAGGATACTGTCAGTTGCAGTTGGTTTAAGATTTAAGCTGCTGTATAACACCTTAAGCCAAAACCTGCTTAACCGTGTTTGGCACATACTGTCTGTACATTTCTGCAAATCATCTTTGTTAACTACTCATCTTTCTCTTTGCAGTGGTGAACCTTAACTGGGATGTCATTTATGTCTGCCAGTTTTAGTTACCATATGTATATAATTATGTTTAGCAGTTTGAGCTTCTGAAGTTTTCCTACATTCTCTGTGAAGCACAGAGGTGCATGATAACATTGCATGAGGCCAGCAGTTAAAAAGTGGTTATGCAGAAGGGTGATTTTCAACAAAATAGTTTCCTGCATTTGGTTTGACAGTTCAATTCAACCCTAAGGCCTTGGTAGACTGAAGTCTAGGTCTCTTTGAATGTGTTTGCTTTTGCAGTTCAAGTCCGTTTTTCAAATTCAAGGAAATAGTAAAAACTAAAGTTACTTGAAGCAGCCACGTGCTTTCCCTAAGTTGTGGTTGTGCATATGATTCAGCGTATATGCATGCATGCAGCAAGTATAATTTTTGGTTAACACAGAGCTTAACAAAGATGGCTTGTTGCTGTACATATGAAATCATTTTCTTGTTGTGTGCTATAAGAGTATCTTGTAAACTTGACAGCTGTTGTATATTTTGGCAGAACATGACTGTTTCCACAACCTCCCTTTTAAGCTAACTTTCAAAGAACCCGAAGTGTTTGCTTTCTTAAAACAGGTCCCAAACTAACCTCTAGGATCACACACAGGTTTTCTGTCAGATAAATATTCTACTCTGTGATTTATGTTCAACATTTTGCCTTGGGAGATGTAATCTAGGCAAGATTCCTCAGCACAGACCGGCCTGAAGGGCTTTGGGAACAGGACGCCGTGACCTCAGCCTGGCTGCACCTTCCTGTCACCAGGCTTGGGGACCACCAGGACACGCGGAGCCACAGCAGGTAAGGGTGACACAAGCTGCTCTAGGCTGGGCTTTGGGGTGGGACATTTCAGAACCATTCTCTCATCTTTTAAAAGTTAACACTTGCTACATAGGAGTTTTTAGGTTCCCATTTTGTACTTGTGCTGTTCTAGAATCATCCAGACCTCGCAGGACTCTGCCTGGATTCTGAGCAATGTTAATGGGCTCGTGCTGTGCACAGTGCTGTGGTTCTAACTAGGTGAGAGATCAGAAAGAAAAGGCTCCTCTTTTTCTTAACCTTGCTGTTGTGACAAGGAAACCCTCTATTTTGACTCACAGCATGAAAGTTAGTGTGTTCAGAAATCTGGAGAGTCTAATCCCAATTCTAGCCTACTTCACCTTCGCTCTGGAGCAGGACTTCAGCCTGGGTCTCCTTTGGCTGGCTTTGTGCTTTCAGAAGTGCAGTACTTAAGGCCAGAATACGATGGACTGAGCATAGGAAGCCCAGGCTGGCAGGGTGCTACCAGTCTTGCCCCAGCGTCAGCCTCGTGTCATCTCACAATCTCAGCAGAACGATGCTCAGCTAAAATTCCATGGGCATGAGCAGAAACGAGAGGGGGAACTGTGCTTTGGTTAAGAAACAGCTAAGTTTAATTGAAGCTGCAGGAGGTACTGGCATCCTCTACTTTCTTGTCCCAAACGACTCATGTTTGTGCTGAGAGTCAGAGCCCTGGGGGCTGCGGGTGCTCAGAGCCCCTGGCAGCAAGGCCTGGTGTCTCGGGCAGGTTGCTGCTCCAGCTTGCGCGCAGGCGAGGACTGTCTTCCCATGCAGACCGAGCTGTGACCTCAGCTTTGACAGATTATCATCATCTACTGCGGCTGTCTTTAAAACTTGCCAGGTTTTTATACCCTGGTAAAAAATGCCGTTGAGGAAAAGGGTGCCCAAACACATTCCTCAGTACTGAGCTTCCCGGTGATTTCAATGGGCAATGGAGGCCAGCGAGGTCAGTGCAGGTTTTGATTTCATATTTCAGATTCTCTGTGCCGTTTCTGTGTGGTGCTGCTGGGGCTGGAAGCAGCGGCAGGGCTGGCCGGAGCGGGGAGGTTGGAGCTGCAGGCTGGCCCTGCCTTGGCCCGCCTGGGATTTCTTCCTCCTCCTCTCTTGCGTGCTGGGTTCTTCCATCCTGCACAGCCGTGAGCCGAGCCCATCCCGCGTGCGCCCCAGCACCCAGGGTAACAGCTGCTTAGCGCGATGTCCAGGAGCTTCTTTACAGCTCCCAGGAGTGCAGGCTGCGAGCGCCTCCAGGCAGGAGCGTTCAGCCTCGCTGCAGCCCTGTGAGGTTGGGATGTGTTCGTCATCCTCGCGTTACGGAGCAGGAACCCAGAAACAGATGTTTCACTTCAGCAGAGCACGTACGCAAGCGCCTTCCTGCTGCTGCAGCACTGCGTTCCCCGAGGCGGGGGCAGAGCCGGCGGCGGCCCCGTCTGCCAGGACGGCCCTCAGAGGTGTCGCGGGCACCGTGGGGCCGCAGGCCGCGCCGCCACAGGGACCCGTCCCGCGAACACAAGCTGCCCGCGTTGAGCCCAGCAGCCGCAGCAGCGAGCGGCTCCCTGCGCTCATCCGCTGCAGCCCGGGTTAGCAAAGCAAAATAACAAAACGGTGCAACCGTGGCAGTACCCGGCAGCGTCCTGCTGGAAAAAAGCTGCCGGGTAAGTATGGAGGTCAGCAGCCTGCACGGAGGTAATCAAAAGTGACAGTGCTGATGAGCAGGCCCTTGGCTCCCGCGCTTCCCAGCTTGTCTCGGGCGGCTTCCCGAGGACAGCCAGGAAAACAGCCCGTCCGCGCTGTTTTCTTTGGAGGTGGACTCCCTATTCCTATCATTCCACTATGAGGTTCTTCAGGGTGATTTTGGTTTTTCTGTGACAACCCAGGAATTTTTTTTTAAACGGGCCATGTGGGATTGAGGTTTGGTTGTAGCTATATTTCAGGCTATTATTCAGATTGTAAGTGCGGACGGGTGGGAAAGTTGTCTGGAATTTTTCACTTTGCAATCTTGTGCGTGTGCTTGTAGCTCTGTATAAATATGTTGTTGCTGTAATCATAATAAATACTAGAGCTGTGAGAAACATTTATAACCCAACCCAAACCAGGTGAAACTCCCTGGTTTTGGATTTCATTACAAAGTCAAGGCTCAGGCCAGGTTTGTCGAGGTTCATGAACCTCTCACTGAAGCTGGGCTCAGTTTCAAGCAAACCTGGGCCAATTTTTAGGCAAATCTGGGCCAAGTTTTCAGTAAATTTGGAACAAATTTTAGGCAAATAAGAGATGATTTATGATTTTAGGTTGAAACCATGCAAACCTTGGAGACGTTGCTCGGTTTCAACTTGAAACCAGGAAATCTTGGCATTTTGGCTGAGTTTCACTTTGATTTTGAATTTTGATCCTAAAAGCAAAGTAACAGGGGCAAAGAGGTAAATCTCATGAGAAATGAAACAGAAACGGTTTCACAAGGTGAGATTCCCAGCCCTGCGCAACAATGAGCATGGATGTGATGCTCCAACAGGGAACAGGGTGAGTTCCTCAACTTCTGCTGACGCTATGCCTGTCTGACGAGCAGAGTCTCTCATGGCTTGTGTTGTGCCAGTAAATCTCCCAAATAATTAAGTTTTCATCCAGCTCTTCAGATGAAGTTCCATGTGCAATTTCCAAGCCTGATCCTGCAGTACATGGACTTTAAGTTTGATTTATGCAAGAAGCATCTGGTTCATATGACATGTTTTCATTTTGAGGATAAACTAATCTAGGAGGTCTGCATGCTAACAAGACCCTTGGTCCTCATCCCCACATGGTTCACATCCAAGTGCCTGGTGGAGAAATGCGTCCCTTGCCTGCGCTGCCCCAGTTCAGAGCAATGAGACACCAGTTCTCAGCCCACCTGCTGCCTCCAGTCTAGAGATGCTCGAGTATTATGAACCTTGGCCTTCCAGTGCTGCCAGCTTTGCAGCTACCTTTAAGATGGAGAAGAGATGATAATTTCTCTTCTTCAGATTCATTCAAGTGCTTTAAAATGATCTGGAGACATAAACTTGTATTTTTTCAATAAAAAAAATACATATCATCATTAAACTCCTTGATCATGAGTTTCTTTTTGCGCCAAATGTAAACTGTAGATGGAAAATATTTGAGCAGGAGCTGGCTTCAAATGTCAGGCAAAATATGAACAGCTGAACTAGGAATATAAATGTTGAATCCAAAGAAGAAGGTGATAGCACAAGTTACTGCTGCTGTGAGAAACATGTGATACAGGGGTGGACAGGAAACAAGAAGCAAGGTGCCAACACAAAGCAGACAGGGATATGAAGAGAACCGCACTGTCAATCCATATTCACATCAGTGCAGAGCTAAAACAACAGGAAAGTAGGATAAAGGAATAAAGGAATGAGCCGTGAGGCAGCGCTGGCTCTGCTGGCAGAGGGTTTGATGTGAATCAGGAGTCATCTGCCCTCGCAAGTAGCCAACTTCACGAGGCTGCGGGCTTTAACGCGAAGCCTTCCCCCCTCACCCGACCCTCCTGGGCCAACAAGCACCGGGAGCATCATGGAAAGCCTTGCGCAGGATTCGTGTCCCACGTCTGCCCTAATACAGACGGAGGGAGGAGAGAGCGGAGGCCAGCCCGGCCGGTGGCTGGAACGCGGGGCTGAGCGTGGAGCTCGCTTCCTGCCTGGCTTCATGCCCTGGCCGCAGCACGGATGTCGCTGGCCTAGTTTCTCCACTGGTAAAAGGCAGACGGAGATGGTTCCCTGGCTGTGTCCTCCTTGGGCCAAGAGCACTGCAGGGATTGTGGTTAAAGCTTCCAGAGACTGGATGAATAAGGAACCTGGGTTCTCAAGCCTTGGTAGATGGATAATTTTCACATACAGTTGCTACATGAGCCCAGGTTTCTTGTTGTGCTCAGTCATGCGAGCGGCTCCCCTTGGCTCCCATCCTGCGGCACTGAGGATTCCGTGCAGGAGGAACGACTCGGTCAGCCTCCCCACCTCTACTGCAGCCTGAGGCAGAGGAGGCTCCCACAGTTACCGAGCAGCTCCAGCCTTCTCACTGTCAAACCAATCAGATAAGATAAAAGAGAAAAAAATACAGTTTCTCACTCAGGCAGAAATAATTAGCAGGAAAATATATATATTTTTTTTAATATATGGTTTGATATGGTTTTGGGGCTGTAAAACTACCTCCCCTTTGGGGAACCCAGACCTTTTGCAGAGCTAGTAAGAAGTTAATGAATGAAATAGAAAAAAAAAAAAAAGAAAAAAGGCTTGTCAGAATGAGATCGTTATGAAACCTTGGTAAGGATCAAGAGTGGATTAATAAATCCTCAAAGGCGGCGTCTCATTTACTGAATTCAAAGGAAGAGTAACCAAGCAAGAAAGAATTTAACAGACTTCCACTCCACATGTTTAAATTGTATTTGCCAAAGGCATAAATTCCCTCAGCCTGAAAGATTTTTGCTATATTTTTTGCCTCCAGTTTTCAAGACGGTTACCATAAAAATCCCTCAGTGCTTTTTCAGGATCTCGGTGTCATCCCAACACCAGGAAGAAGTGGCCATAGTGAAGGATTTGAGGCCCTGAGATCCTTCGTCCCACAAATATGGAGCTGATTTTACTCCTAAGGTACAAGTGGGGCCTAGCACAAGGCCTGAGCTGGAGAATCCCGAGCGGAGCCTCCATCCATGGGAGTTCCTGTAAGACGAGGAAAAGCCTGGGGAGGGACAGACAGGAAACTCAGAGGTATCCCAAGAGACTTGGACTTCACTTTTAAGCTGTGTTATTGTTATTGAAACATGGATGAAAACTGAAAGCAAAGTCCAGCAGTGCCAGGGAAAGGAGTAAAAAAGCCTGAAAAAATCTGCTATGCCTTTTCTTAGCACAAAGACAGATGCTTCATATCAATAAACAAAACTGTATTTCAGAACTAAGTCAGCCACTTGAACATGCACATTATGAGTTTTCCCAGTAATTTGATTAAGTCTTTTGAGAGACTGAATTTACTAGAGATGATGTTATCACGAATCACATGCCTCAACATGCTCTTACATACCACGGCGTATTGGGAACAGGAGCATTTTCTTCTCCACAGTGACAACAGCACAAGTAAAACTGGGAAGGAAATTGCCGGTCCAAGCAGCACCTCTGGGCCTAGACTGCACCCAAGGCAGGTAGGAGTTGCTCAAACCACTAGTCCCCAAGACTAGTTATTTGGTTTGGGATTATTTCTGCTAGGGAAACATTCTGGGTCTTCCCCGCAGATCAGCCTTTTTTTTTTTTTTTTTTTTAAATAATTGATAAAAGATTTAGGCATTCTCCTGCCTAAATCCTCCAAACTTTCAATACCTCATTATCCGGCACCGTCTCTAACCTGGATCAGTCATGAAAGTAGCAGCTGAACCTTGTGCCTTGAGGACAAAAGAGAAAGGTTGAGTGAAAGAGATAGAAAGCTGGAATTTGCAACCTTAGAGAAAGGGGAATGTAAATGAACTTACTTACCCACTTGCTGTGAGTTTCAGTGGTGTAACTGGTCAGCAGCCCATTAGCCAGTAGCACATCTACTGCAAGAACAAAGTCTTGAAATAATAAATAACTCTTCTACCACATCTGAGGTGCTATAATATACGTTAAAGCTGCTTTATAGCACGTGCTGTTTCAGTAGTCACACATGCTCGATGATCTTTGCCTACTACTTGTGCGGAAGCAGTAATTTATCATGAGGCATTTGTGTATCTGCTCCAGAGACAGCGCTCACACTTGGGTGAGATTAGCTGAAGACCTAGACTCACGCATTTTAGTAATGCAGAAATAGCATCTCCAGGCACCATTAGTGTAAATGTAAGTAGAGCACCTCCATCTGCCACAAAGAAAATGTATATTAAACACTAAATTACTTTCTGTGTAGGGGTGGACCATATTAGCCTCTTTTACTTGCCTTGGAAATGAGGAAAAAGTGAACACCAATAGTTTTTTTTTTTTTTTTCTAACCTGTTAAGTTTGCGATCTACCCTTTCTGGGCAGTTTTGTTTAGCGGCAGGTAGAGTTGATGGAGGATCGCTCCGGATGCGCTTCACTGCTCCAAAGTGTAAGCAGAGCCGACCTCTTGTAACCCAGGGTCCTCCGCAGCATGGCCCTGATTATGATCATAAAGTGATATAAGAAAAATGATGCTTGGTCAGTGTAATATAAACTATGGCATGGAAAATGAATTTTGAATGAAATGCACAGATAAATAATTTATCCCCACAAAACCCTTTCTATGTTCCTTACCCCAGTAATTGAGACCATGTGTTATGCTGCAAACAATAACTATGGGAAATTACTCATGATTCTTCCTTCATAAACTTGGGAAATGAAAGTGATGGGAAGTATGATCACTTTAATTTTTTTTTTTATGTTAACAGCTCTAAATTATTAGGGTGGGAAGAAAATGTCAATAGAACATAAAAGTGCTTTGTATAATGTTCGCATTTGCTCATACTTTCAAATCCACTGTGGCTTATTAGTTCATGGGAAAAATGACAAAAAGGAATAAAACCCAGAAAATGGATCCAGTATCAACAGCCTCTATAGTAACAGAGAAATTGTAACTTGTGGGTAAGAAGTGACAATATTAGGAAATGTTTGTTGGGCAGGGGTGGTGATTAACCTCTTCCATCCCTGGCCCGCTCAGCTGGGAGGCTTGACACATTCCTCTGGATTAAGCAGCGCACATTGCTCTGTGCCGCTCCTGGTGTTAGAAGCCTGGAGCTGGTGAGCCCCTTCTTAACCTTTGTTTCAAGTTTATTGCTCAGCTGTAAAAATTCTCCCAGGGCTGAAACTTGACAGAAAAATGTCTCCGCCTGGGAGGAGTTTCTTTTCTGCGTTTGGTTTGAATTAGTTCAGCCCTTCTCTGCTCGCAGCAGGACAATGGGGTAGGATTCCCGCTCCCTCCCTCTTCCTTTCGGAATGAGGGGAGCATCCTGCAGGGAGCTCTCGCTCCTGCAGCCGGGGTCAGCGTGGCCACCGCAGCTGCCTGTCCCGCTCCGCGGCCCGGCCGTCCCTTCCTAGCGCAGCCGCCGGCTCGGGCCGGGCTGGCAGAGCGTGGCCTGGGCAAGGCCGCCCTCAAGGGAAGAGCCCGCTGCGGCGCACGCCCAGCCGGCCGCCCCTCCGGGTGCCCTCTGGTTTTTCCCAGCCTGCGTGCCAGAAGGAGCTCGTCACTCCCAGGGGAGCCACAGGTCTGGCGCTCAGCTCCGTGCTTGCTGCGCGGGACCAGGTTTCCCGGATCAAGGGCCTCGTGCTGCCCCGGCCCCGGGAGCTGCCCCACGGGTCTCTGTCTGGGCCAGATTCATGTTTAGAAGCAAGAGCATGAGATCGAATAGGCTTTTCATGGGCTGCCTGCAGGGGCTGGTAGATCTGGGGCTGGTGGGTCTGTTAGGATAGTTGGTGCTTTATGAATGAAGTCTGGCCCCACCACGGTCAGCGGCAAAGCTCCCACTGATGTAGCTGCAACAAGGTTTTGCCCCACACTCTCCCTGTGCCCCTGGGAGCTCATCCCTGCTCACCATGCCGGCTCGGGGACGGCCGTCACCTCCCACACCACGAGCAGACGGCGAGCAGAAAAGGGTCCTGATGCATCCATGGCTCAGGGGGGTTCCTGTTGGGAATAGCACTTTGGGAATACTGATGAGCTCGGGCCCTGCTGCTGAATTGCCTGGCTGAGATACACAGAAGCAGTTTCACGCTTGAGACGTGGAAAGCCGAAGAATAAGTAACAAATACAGAAATCTGTGGATGGAGAGATGCAGCCATCCACCCGCCCATGACTGCCTCAACACCACGCCAGTAATTCAGCCTCCGCAGTGACTTCTCTGTGTGCTTTTAAGTGACTGAGTAGCTACTTAATATCATCCAAAACAGCCTATAAAATTAAATGCTATTAAATATAAGGGCAGACCTTTAATATTTGCCAACACTTACTTCTGTAATGATGTTATACTTGCTACTTGCAGCTTTGACCTGTCACTTGAGAACTCAAATGACCTGGTATTTAAGCGGTTTTATACACCTATAAATTCATGCAGCTCTGTTAGCTGGACCTGACACATTATATCATATCAGGTCCAACATTTTTACAACCACAAAATGTTTTCCTAGTGAACCACTTCCATCACTCCAGCACACTTGACCCCTGCTAACAACACTTTCTCATCTTCCTGGGTAAGTGAACAAGACCTATGTGTTATGCCAGAACATGGAGATAAGGAAGCTATTGCTGCTGTTTAACAGCTATCATACATTTTCAGATTTCTTCTTATTTTCCCAACTTTCCCATACCTTTGACTAAAAATTGTATCTGTTTCTGATTCAAGCATTGTTTTCCTTTAATAGATATTTTAAAGTAGCTGCCCTCCCACTGATCACAGGTAACTAGATTAGGCTATGGGATTTCTTATCTGTGGAGCTCTTTAAACACTTATTTATATTATTAACTTTAAATGGCAACTAGGATTAGAGTTCAAATCTGAAATAAGAGCAGACTGGTATCCTACAGAGGCATGGCCTATATTTAGATTCTCTATTATCTAGTAAGACTTTGAATGCACAGAGGTTCTTTCTGCTTTTTATAGTAATTTCACAGGTTGCTTCCTAGTGTTTCATGGCTTTAGAAACATTAATCTGGGAAATGAAAGGGTCTCCAAAAGTAAATAAGCGCAGTAAGTAGCACTTAGCCTAACAATGTGATCTCCTTCCTCTTTTTGCACAAAATCCAGTCCCTGTGGGGCAGGAGAAGGCAGCATAAGGTCATGCTTTCTCTTCAGGACAGATAGAAACAGACATATAAACATATAAACTGATTAGTAAAGGGTGTATTGTATCTTTTAGCAACTCATAGAATGACGTAGTTTAATGCAAGTACCAACAAGCTTTGCAAAGCTGGCAGGATGAGACCTGATCTGATTTGAATTTTAAATCTCATCTGATCTTCAGACTCTTATTAAGATAGAAAACAATCATTATCTATGGAAGCCAAATTCAAGGGTGGCAAAGTGAACTGTGCTTATTGCACTGGGAGTTTAAAGAGCCCAAATAATTGAGCGGTATATGTTGAGCAGCTGTATGAATGGAATCTGACTGGTAACACTAGAGGTAACTGGAGCAAGGGGGATAAGTAGAAGGAAATCCACATTAGGAACTATGTGTGATTTTCATGGCCCTATGGTCCCTGCCTGATTTGGGAAACTGAACATGTTTACTGGACCATCACAAATAATTAGAAGCCCTTTGTCTCACAGACTGGCATCTTAGCAGCATTAAAAATTACCTTTTGGAAGATTAATTCATTTTCTTACAATTGCTACACAGATGAGTTGCAACTGTGGACCATTGAAGAGGAAGTGTGGTAATCATTGACTAACAACAAAATAATCCAGTGAATACTTGAGCTAACTGAGAATATAACCACACTAGGATTAAATAATTAATTGATTAATATGCAAATCAAACACAAAGAAAAGTTTGCAATATCCAGAGAAGGATAATCTGCTGCAAAAAGCTTAGATTTTATGATTTAACATTTGGAATCTGTTTTCAGAAAGCAGACAGTTACAGAGAAGATTATCAGCCACCAAGAGAAGATAGGCACACTTCAGGTGAACTCTAATTGACAATTTTCAATCAATTAATTAATGGGGTACCTTACTTTGCAGTAGCTTCTCTTATACATTCAGTGTGATACCTTAGGATTGTGGTTTTTTTTTTTTTTAATTTAGCAAATTTTGCCTACTTCATACAAAAAAAAAAAGTCTTTATATAACCTTAGGACCTTTATATAACCCTTGTGTTGCTCTTATGTGCTAGAGGATTTGGGTAATTAAAGGTACCTGGCAATAAATTGACTACTGTAAACATTTGCAGCCAGTATTTATAGTTTGGTTTCACTCCCCAACCTCTTCAGTGACTGTTGTGTTGCTGCTAAATTATCTGACTTTTTATGGCTTCTTTTGAATCCTCCTGTAAGTTTTTAAACCAGAGGTGGAAAAGACTTTCAGGAAAAACAACAGTTGGGAGTTTGTTATTGCTGGGCAAGGATGAAGATCTTCTGCAGAGTTCACTTGGTGAAAAAAGCACTACCAACATGCTTGGACTCTTGAACCAGTGAAGGAAATGTAAGTAGGTCCTGTTTTATTGAAGTCTAAACTGCTGCTAGGGTGGAACAAATCCTATCCTTGTGGGCCAATTTTTAGCAACTAATTTGGTTGCTAAAAGACTATGAGAAATAAATAATGAATGGTTGATGTCTAGGTTCAGCAAGCAATTAGGAAATGTTTCCACTGCTTTTCTAAGAGTGAAATTCTTTCTTGAGACAAGTTTCTTTTGAATGATGTGATGTGTGGGCGGTGGGGAGGGAAGGAGTTGCTCTTGATTGCCACTTTTTGACTTAAGTGCTGAAAACTCAAAGTAAGGGGGAATAACATCCAACCTCAGCATGATATTGCTTGATGGTACTCAGGTGACCAAGGGACGCAGCTGCTCTCCTAAGCCTGACCTATCTTTCACAGTGAGGGCAGCACACACAGTAGCAGATTTCTTACTAGCAGATTTCGGAGGACCTTAATTTCTAGGCACATTGTAGCAAACTAAATATCTTGCAATGTCCTCCAGTGTGGATTTTTCTTGGATTGCACATGGCTGCCAGATGGGGATTTAGTATTTATCATTGTGTTGATGATTAAAGTAACTATGACACTTAAGGACAAATCCACCTCCCCTGGAAACTAAACACTCACGCTACAGCCTCCTGCTTCTCAGTGAGTATTACACTAGTCCATTTGTGGCTAGCCCTGTAACTTGATAGTAGTGAATTATGTAGTTATGTGGGAACTCTAGGTTTTGGAAGAGGCTGAGGTTCCTGAGCTCTGGCCCCACTCTGCTGGGTGTGTCCTCTGTGTGAAGAGCTTAGCAGGAAAAAAAAAAAAATGCTATACTGCAGTCTCTAGTGCTTTCTAGAGGACAAAACAGAGTAGCGATGCTGCATTAAGGTAAGAACTGGAACAAACAGAAACATTTCTTCACCATGAGGACTTTCCTCCCTATAGTGAGGAACCAACTGGTTAAATTGATTTTCAGTTCCTAATACATTAAATTACTAGTATTACTGATTGTTATATTAGGTTTAAAGATGAGGAGTTTAAGAGCATGTCTATGCTGATCAAATGTACTGTGTATACCTTCAGTATTCCTTTACAGTACTCAGGATAGATCACTAGAAAGTATTATTTCAGTGTTGTGCAAAACATGAAATAAATTAATCTTTACTTGTGGCAGAAGCTAGTCTGGTGGACCTGGCCTACATTTGTGCTTTCAGCTCTGGAGAAAGCATCTCAACACAGTCACTTTGCAGCAGATAGAGCCCTGGAATCAAACATACTTTTCCAAGTCACAGGGTGCTGTGGAGTTTCCTTCCTACCCTGCCTTCCAAAAGGTATAATAGTTTATACAAAAAAAAAAAAAAATGTTCTAGAGGTTAGGGAATTGTGGCTTCCTCTGAAATTCCCCCAAATTTTACTGGATGAGTTATGAAGCAATAATGTGATTCTCTGAGTTGTCTGATTAAGCCAGGAGTGCCCAGTGTTGCCCAACCTAATGAAGTATTTCTCTTGCATAAAAGAGAACAGATGTGGGCAAACCTCATGAGAAAGAGCTGTGACTTGCTGTGAATTGAGCTCCTGTTGTGCAAAGCTTCTTTCCCATCTAGAAAGTTGTTCCAGCTGAGTCAAATAGTCTTCAGCTACCATCATTCTCCCACAAGCTAACTTCTAGTTTCAGATACAGGTTGCTGTGGGCTATGTTCAACCATTTTTTTTTTTTTTTTCTTTAGATGTTGTATTGACCAAGTAGCTTCAGATTTTTGCAAAATGTTGGAGAGTTGACTCCTAGCTGAGAAGCTCTGCTCTGTGGGGCAGTGGAAATGTTACACACGGTGATTCTGTCCTAGGGACTGTCGTGTATCTCATGGAGAGAATCAAGCTCAGCCACTTTGCCCAGGTTTTGAGTGACAAAAGAGATTGCAAATGTTCCTGCTGTACTTTGAAGCATTACTGTAATTTTATTGGCCCCAGAAGTAAACCCTGTGGAAACAAGGTAAAGGAAAGACTGATCTTTGGACTGAGGAATAAATTTGGTAAGTTAGTTCTTGTGATCTTATACCATTCCTTATGTAAGGATGTGCTGAAGCTAAGAGAAAGTAGGGCTTCTGATTGGCAATTTAATTGGGTTGAAAATAAAGAAAAAATACTGATAGTGTTTGTTGCTGACTGAAGATATTTAATAGATTCTTTCATCCTCCAATGGACTAAGGAAGCCTTTATCCAAGGCCAGACATGAGAGCTTATAAATTCAAATAACTTGAGTAAACAAAGCATTTGATGGTTGTGCACTGCGTGTCCTCTGTATGGATGTAAGCGGCATGCAGTGTCCACTGCAGTTGCTGTATGCTGATGCAAGTGTTTCAGGGAATCCGGGTGTTAAGGGACTGGATAAGTCCACTAGCAAGATGGGCCATGTTTCCACCAACATTCTTGCTGCCTGTGACCTCATACTAGTGGTGTTCACTCAGCAACTTCAGTTTATTCTGAGTTCAAAAGCAGATCTTTATTAAAGCTTCCAGGAAAGCAATAGCCATGTGGATGTCAACAGGGCTTCCAGCATCAAAGCTGTGGGATAAAATTATAGATGGAAAAGATGGGTTAGGTCATCAGCAGGATTGTTCTCTGCAATGTGCTTCTTCCCTTCTTTGTCTTCATCAAGCCAAAGTGGTTTACACAAATTCCCTGGGGAGACTATGACATCGTTGACTAGTTTTTGCCCTTAGGAATAGCTTCAGTTTGATTCTGTTGAACACTGAAAGCACGCTGAGCTCCATTTTAATAGAGAAGAGTGAAGGGCCCTGACTCTGACTATACTGTATCTCAGATGTAATCCTTTTTTTTTTTTTTTTTTTTTTTTTTTTTTTTGTGTACAGATCATGAGGCTGTGCCCCACCCTACAGCTGTCTCTTTCAGTAATTATTCCTTAGACAGATTTTGTCATCTTTCGATAGTATGTAGGGCACAAACCTTGAATGACCGTATTTAACTTGGCAAAAGAAAGTCAGAATTTGCCCTAAACTAGTGTTTGCAGTGACTCTCTGACTCTCACTCCTTTCAGTTGTGCCAGAATTTTGTCAATTAATGATCTAATCTCATAGAAACTCATATGGAATGTGAGAATTATTTTTTAGGTGAATTAAAAACACTTAATAGATATTCACTAAAGTTAACTGTTAAGATGTCTACATTTATAGACACAGGACTCCTGACAGCTACTGATTTAAGGCCTACAAATGTTTTCATTGAAAACCTTGGGCACTTTCTATAAATTGGTCGTAACTTTCTGACATCTTGATATCTTGCATGGAAATACTTCTGGCCAAGTACATAAAAATGCTTTTCAACCTTGGGTATTGGGCATTAACAGACAGGAATCCAATTTTAAAATGGAATAAAGATATTTCCACACAAACTTTTTTGAAAACCTATGTCTATAAACTAGTGAAGTGGACTATGGAGATAGTTGTAAAGGAATGCTAGTACCCTCACCATTCTGATAATGTTGTCCTCAACCACTAACAATCAAATTATGCAGAATATTTAAATACTTTTAAAATCAGGTTCTATAGCAAAGGAGGGCTATGATTAATATCACTCCACACAATGAATAAGGCAGAATTCAGAAGAAGCCTTTGTCTGACTGCTGCTTTGGCTATGTGGGAGATGAAAAGAACAACAAAAAAAAATCTGAATAACCAATATATCTTTGCTAGCAACTGGCTGTAATTTTCCTTTGTTCAGTGTTTGCAAAGGGCTCTGTAATGCGGTAATAAGGAAGTCTCACTGGGCTGTGTATGTTATTAATGCCTGGTGCTATTGCTGCTAGGGTTGTAGTGTAATCTACTTTAAGTAGCACTAGAAGAGGCAACTTATTACATCTATGATAAAATTGTGAGAAAGAAGTTTACACAGGCTATTAGCATGTGCTTTAGAGTGATAAAATGGCAGTTTTGCTCTTAAGTCTGCTTGTTCCTAATACCCAGTTTGTAAGCCTTTTTCCTTTCTACCTTTCCCTTTCTAGAGCTGAAACTATTTCTCTACTATGCAAAAGAAACTAACAAGCTTCAGAGAAATCTTTCAAGTAGCTATTCAAATATTCCTGTGATTGCTTGTTGACTAGCTTGTCTAGGAAACACAAGTTTGTCAAATAAGAACATAGAGATCACTGAGCAAAGATACGAATCAAGCCTCAGCTTTCTCCGTGTTTACTCTATTTGCGCAATCACCATATTTAAAAAATAAAACAAATAAAAAAATCCTAAGTTAGGTTAAGCCCAACTTATTACCATGATAAACAACCCTACCACAACCACGCAGCTTTGTGGCTATCTAGGGTTGTCCAGTAGCTCGAATAGATTGGAAGCTATGACTTTCTTTAGCCGTAAGTACCAGCTTAAGTAGACCCTCTTCCTCTCCTAATCTGGCTGTGCTACTACTTTGACGGCTACTCAAAACTTCATGGGATAATTGCAGATATGTAATTTATTTAGCTTGCATTGCAATTCTAGCATCACAGATCTTTTGCATGCTTTCTTAATGCATATACATAGCTGTTCCCTTAACACATGTTCTGAACACTTGAATGGCAGACTTTAGGAGTACAAGGTTATAAGTGAAGTCTAATTTACTATTGCTGTTATTAGTGTAGCCCACAATATTTAAATCAACTTTATTAGCAGAAAAGTAATTATAAATACAAATAGGTGTATCTTAGCAATCATGTGATGGGGGCCCACAAGCTGAGAACCACGATGTTGTGAGAGACTTTCAACTTTCCATAAGTGCCCAAGCAGGGCTTTTCTGCTGAGTCTAGACTGTTCCATAAATGCTAAACATCCAGAAAGGTTTCCAGATATAAACCAAACACAAATGGGGGCAGGTTCTCCTATGCAAAAGACTCCCAGCTTGTTTGAGATACCATGGTGAAAACTTGCCCAGACTTGCCTGTTTTAACTGTTCTCAGCTGGCATTTGGGAAAGTTAATTGCAACAGCCTAGAGGCTCGGTGCAGGTGGTTGGGCAGGAACACAGTGTTTGTCATGTTTCCAGAAGTAACGGAAATGTTTAAGGCATGCTAAGGTAAAAAATGATAAAAGATGTAGAGTCAAGGAATGATACCTTGGCAAAAATACCACTATCTTGCTGCCTCCCTCGAGCAACACTTCAGCTTTTTACCTGATAGCTGTCTGACAGGCTGGGTTTATCCAGTTTTTCCTAGAGAATTTGATTAATTGATATGATTAATACAAAAAAAAAAAAAAAAAAAAAAAAAACTCACCAAGATGATTCAGATGTCTCTTCCTCCTCCTTATGTCAAGGGAGGACAATGAGCTCTCTGTTGCTGGATCCACAATTTCCTGGCTTTGTCACAACTCCCTCCTTTTTCATTTTTCCCACATTGTTAATACCTTAATGCAAGTTAAGAAGAAAGGTGAGATCAGGATTAAAATTTGATTATTTTTTTTTCCTTTCTCTACCTGGTGACTGCCACGAGGCTTTGCATTGCTATGATGCCCTGTCATAAGATAGCATGGGGAGGAGGAAGCCACTTCCTTGCAGTATTTTAATGGCCTGAATGCCTGTAATGCTCCTGACGGATGGGCTCACTGCCAGCAGTAACTTGTACATGGAAGTGGAGGAGGAAGGCAAGTGAGGTAAGGTTTTCACAGCAGGAAACCCAAAGCACCAACCAGTGCGTTTTCCTGCCACCACTCTGTACCCAAAGGGAGGGCACCTGTAACGCAGCATGGATCTGAATGGGAGCTGGCACAAGTGGGAAGGCTGTGGGCAGACAGGATTAAGGCGTTAGTAAAACCGCATCGGTTGCTAGATGCGGCCTGTCTCTAGACATGGCACGCGGAAACGGCTTGCTTGCAAAGGAGGGGGAGAAATATCATCCAACTAGGACACAGTTATTTTGCCTTGGATATTTGGAGACAACCTTTCGGACTGGCTAGGAATTCATAAACCACAAAATACTCATGTTAAAAGAATCTGGCCAAAGATACTACTTTCATGGCTGTTTGCTTTTTCTTTTTCCTTTTACAAAACAAAAACAAACATTCCTTTGCTGTAATCAAAAAAAAAAAAAAAAAAAAAAAAAAAACATTATTTAGTTTAAGGACAATTACTTTAAAAATTAAGAATAAAAGAAACATTAATTTATGTAAACCTCCTATTTTTATCTGTTACAAAATCTACCATATACATATTTCTTCTTTTTTAAGACAATGATTGGTGTTACATTGCGACATAACTGAAAAAATTATTGAAGTCCCTAGGGAAACACAGGTGTGTGCACATAGCTCTCACATATTTCAGCATATATTATATAATAAAATTTAGTAGATAATTTCTCGTGTGCGGGCTCTCAAATTACATCATTACTTTATTGGGACTTTACTTTTGGACTTAGCAGGGAAAAAGGGTTGTTTGTTCTAACAGAGTAGAGAAAAAGCATTATTTTGAATTTCCACAGTAAGTGGAAGGAAGCTTTGGAAAACAACTGCATTAATTCACTTCCCCTTATCCTGCAACATTTAGAAATCATATTCTCTGTCCAGCAGCAGCTCGAAGCTTGCACTTTGCAGAATCAGATTCTTAGGTAGAGACTGTCAAATAGCTGGCAGTAAGGCAAATGCCATGTGTGCCAATTCTAGAAATCAGTTAAGACAGTACAGTCTGCCCTATATTTTCAGACAGTTTGTACCTTACATAACTAGGTACAAAATACTCATTTTTATTTCTGATTATTTTCTCTGGAAGTGCAGTCATGTGCAATCAGGTGGAATAAGTGTGCTGATAACTTTTCTGCAGAAACTGTAATGATTAGCAATGTGGACACTTTTCTTTTTAGGCAGAAACCATGAGGCACTGAAGCAAGCATTCACTCTTCTTGCACTTAAGGTCACAAATTTATGCAAGTCAAAAATGTTAGGCCTGCCAAAAACATCATGCTACACTCCACCAAATAAAAGGACACTGTTATTCTTACAAGGAAAGGTTTGACAGGACAGGAAATAGGCAGGGTCATAGAAGTTTACTTATTACTGAAACTTATTTAACCATCTTTAAGCCAAAATACGATAGTAATTAAGGAAAAAAAAAGAGGATGGGGGGAGGGGGGAGATAAACACAACAGGGCCTGGCTGTATACAGGAGTTGTAATCAATAGAGAAATTGGATAACCTTAACTGAAACCCTGCAAAATTCTCCTGCTACCATATGCCATCTGCCTTTACTGGGTTAATGTGTGTTAAGTAAACTTTAATTTATGTTCAGGACTTGCAGCAAAAAGCATCTGATTTGGAGAACCCAATGGAGAGATTACCAAGCTATATGCTAGTTTTGTTATAACAATCCTTAAGTAAGCAAGCTACATTCCAATGTAGTCCCAATGAAAGGGACAGGAGAAGACAGCAAATATGGAAGATAGGAAAAATGTTGCTGTTTGTTACGATTTTCCATTTTTGTTGAAACACAGCAGGAGAGCAAAGCCACAGGCTTCTCTACTGCTCTTGCATGCCAGGAGGGATTATGCAAACACTGCAACCACCCAAATCTTATTTAAATTATAGTCATTGTTTCCCGCCCCCCCACCCCCTTAATGGTTATACTTTTGCCTGCTTTCACTCAAATATTGCTGCATCTTGCTTTCTGCCAACACAGTCCCAATGGGAGTCATCAACTCTTAATTATAGATGAACAGATATTTGAAAAATATCTTTGGGAAACAAAAAGTGGAATAGAAAGCAAACTTTAAGTGCCATCTAGTGGCTGCTTTATTAAAAACACTTGATCAAAAAAAATCTGACCATGCAATAGATCAATACAGCTGTAGTTGAACTGAGGAAATCTTGTTTGTGTTTGCACCAAGGACAAAGGCTGTACTTTGGGGAACCCATGAAACATTTATAGATCAATTGTATCACTACCTGTGTCATTTTTTTTTTCTTTAATATTTGTGGCAAAGTGAAGAGCCCAAGTGATAGGAATCTCCAGTACCATCTGGTCTTTCAAGACCCTTATCAGTTTATCAGCATATTTAGTCTTTCAACCTGCTGTATGCGTTTTAGTCGAGACCAGAAAACAGAATCCTTTTACATTTCTAAACTGTAGTGGTTAAAGAGAAGACAAGCGTTTGTACTCATTAGATCTTTCCAGATTTATCTGGAGTTGGAGGTCATATTTTATCCAATTCAACTTTTAAGGAGTTAAGTCTAACTTTTATCAAATCCTTTCTAGGAGAAAGCAGCCAGATCATTGGTTAATAATGCACTTTTCCTTTCTTTGCAAAGAAAAAAAAAAAAAAAAAAAAAAAAGCTCTATCAAACTAAAAACTTCATTAGTGTCTGGATTTAATAAGAACATCATCTGACTGATAGTTTCCTTCTACTTACCCTAAGGATTAACTGTCTGAGCTCATCATCCTTTAAAAATGAAGGTTTATATCGGACTTCTGAATAGGAGCTAGTAGAACCTGGAAAACAGCTTATTTGTATACATATATAGAATGTCAAAACCTACAATTTAACAGAGCTATACTTGGTTCATATTTTAGAAGTTTTCTTTGCAACAAGCGGTTTTAAAATAAATAAATAAATAAATAAAACCCCACAAGTAGTTAGTAACTTCAAAAAAAAATGCTGATGCTGCCCTTGATTTAGCACAAATCAAAACTTCTGTTCACATATCCTTATTGTAGTGCTAGAGAAATGGTGTTATGAGAAGTGGATTATGTAGAAACATTTTAATAGACTTGTTTCAAAATCCTTAACATTTGCTGAATCTCAGTTCTTACGCTCTCATTTGCCTTCTGGACACAAGCAAGGCTTCATCAGAACTACCTATCCAGTGATATACAAAAAAAAAAATCATTCTATATAACTCAACTACTGTGCTGTTCACTCTCTCTCTTTATTGTTCCAGCTCCCAAGGCAAATAGCCTAGAACCATTCTTAAACACTGCAAGCATTTTGGTAACAGTATATGAGGTTTTGTTTTTTAATGTCCCCTTTGACTGCTGTTCTCAAAGATTACTGTGTTCAAAGGCAACTTTTTCTTTAGTTTTACATGAATAGATTTGGTTTCATGACATTACACTACACAAGAGTTAACCTGTCACTTAAGCAAGTTCTCTATGCTTGCTACCAGTACAATTAGTTTTCTTAGGTAAGCATCGACACTGTTTCCCAGTATTGAGGAGGTCTTTTTTTTCTGATCTCATGATTGATGAAACTTGTTAGAAGTATTCGGTATTTCTTAAAAAACTTGATCGCCAACTTAAAGTTTTCCCAGATTTTTTAAAAGCATTTTCCACATCTTGTTTCATAATGCTGTATGTTTCAAAGTCATCAGATGAATATGAAATTCCAATGCAAGGATAAAGACATGATGCAATCACAAATGTGGAAATAATGAACAGGAGTAGAGAAACAATTTGCTCCTCTATTAGCAGTACAGCTAGCGGTTTGGGTAAAGCACTACAGGTACTACTATTACCAAAAGTATGAGGGAAAGGGGATAGATCGCACATTGACTTCTGCATACCCTTAGCAGACAAAAAGTATCAGACACCGAAGGGTTGTTTAATACATAGCAGAAAAAAAGACAAAACAAGAAATGAAATTCTGGAAGAGAAACATGTAAATTTAAATGAAGAACAGTTAAGAGAAAAACTTCAACACACGAAAATTATACAAAAAACACATACTGCTGGTAACTAACAAATACAAACATATCTAGCAATGATTATGTAGAAGCATACACTCAGAATTGAGCTCAGTGACTAGGTATAGAGAGTTATTCATCATTAAAGAAAATACATAGCGTAATTCTTTTTAGAAAAAGCATGACCTTTCATCTCACCGTTTACAACTCACCTTTTAAAGACTTTAAGTGTTGCACAGCCATCCGTAACACTGTAAGTTTGTCTAGTTTCCGTGCCATGGGGTTGCACTGAGGTATCATAGCAGACAATTCTTCTATCAGATTATTCATTTTGTCTCTTCTTCGTTTCTCCGTCTGACTGTGTGCCTCTCTAAAAAGAAAAATTATTTCAAGAAAGATGCAGAACACAATCTCCCCCTCCACCAACACATTATTTAATTTGAGAAGCAGAACATACTGCAAGAAATACCACTGTGTTGAAACAGCTTTCCTCAAGCTTCATGTACTTGACAATTCAACCGGTTTAACTTAGAACAGTAACAGTCACATATATACACACACATACATATATATACACTATACTGCCATGATATACTATTGAGAGAGAAAGCTGTCAAGCAACAACTTGATTATGAAGGCTTTTACAGAGTTGTGAAATTCTCCTTGTGACCCTTGAGGTTCAGCTGAATTTCTGGCATGCAGTAAGCTGTCAAGGTATTATTTCATGCCATTACTAAGCATTAGAAGACATTTCTGCTTCTCATTATCTAGTTATTTTAAAAGTCACTCGAGTTGAAGCAGGAGACAGAAACAAGCATTTATTCATAGCACAGCATAAGTAACAGCACATTTACATATGCTTATTAGCTGTGAAAACTAAAAGCAAAGAAGCTATGTTTCATCTGTTTTCACTCCTCAGTAAGCTTCCCTTTCAGGCACAAGACCAGCTCGTAGAAGGGTTTCAGGCTTATGTCTTAAGTTTTACCTCTTTGGAAGCCCCTGTCCAAGAACTCAAACACAGAAGAGGGCTTCTCTTAAGGGGGCTTTCATCAGAAAAATGCAGATGTAGTGCACATGACAATGCACATTACAAATCTATTTACATCTCAGGTCACTTCTATAATTCTTTCAAGTATGTTAGCTTTTCTAGCTGATCTCTCTCCCTCTAACATCCTCCAGCAGCCAAAAAGAAGTTTAATTCATTCATTTCCTCCTTAACCAGAAGGTAAACTGGCTGTTCAGTTAAAATCAAGATCATTTTTTCTTCCTAGCTGAGAAGACACACAATTGAGAAGAAAAGGTTTTGGGTAATTCATCTCTGAAATGCTTTCTCTTAGAGATACTGCAACAGAAATTATTAAAGATAATTAAATAAATCTGTCCTGATGAGAAAGAATTAAGCACAATTTTAAAGACAATCTTCTCTTATTAGTTTTCTTGGACACCCACAAAAAAGGAATACCCCTGCCCACAAATAAATTGAGGTTATTCACATGAACAATTTGCTCGTCTCTCTCTCTCTAAAGCTTTATGAAAAATTTATTTTCGTCTATCGATTCTCAGCTCTATGGACTGACCTTTCGCTTTGTGTCAAGTAGCGACAGTAATATATTACCCTGTTGTAATATACTCCTTGAGATATGAATGTCTGGAAGATAGACATAAACATTTGTGGAAACACACCAATCTTCCACATCTGGAAGATTTGATAAGAAATTAGGGAACGTAGAACAAGTGGATACAGAAATTGCAGTGATGAATAGATGACTTAAAAAGTCTTCTGTGATATTCCTTAGTAACAAAGAAGGGAAGAAAGCAATTTCCTCAAAAAAGAAATACACTGGAAGGATTATCTATTGAGGAAACTTTCCAAATGTCCTCCACTTTTTCAGTTAAGAAACAATGTTTGAGAGAGAAATCAACAATACAACACGACTGTTATCAAAGCACTATACAAAACAGAATCTTGCATAATGACTGGGATACTTAAAGATGAATGAGTCTTGGATTTAAGTAAAAAGTCTGTAAAGATAATATATTTTGGAATGAACTTTGTAATTAATTTCTTCTGTTTAAGTTAAACTACAATAGTCTTTCATAATCATCAATTAACAAACTGCAAAAATATTGCTTTTCCAGCACAGCGGTTTGTAGATTTCTGCTGTCACATCTTTGCTAGCATGCAGAAAACAAGAATTTTGTTCTGAAACAACTCTAGTTTAAATGGCTTGTCTATAGTTTAAAATAACTCCTTGCATGAATCAATTGCATCAGTCACACTGTTTCAATAAATTGTAATTTGCATTAAGGTAGGATGTGAACGGAAAGTGCTATGGCAATCCCTAAACAACTTCCCTATATAAGCATTTGTTCAAGAATAAGAATTTTTGACATGCTTTAGCTCAATCCACTTTCATGTAGATTACCCTCAAATAACTCCATGTGGAGACAAACCTAAAGAAAACACCACTAACATTTTGACATTCATCAGCTCTCTTTATATACAGCTTGAATGACTGTATTAATTCTTATCTTGAAAATTTTAAAGATCAGATTTTTGTTAATGTCCGAGGTATTTTGCAACAAAGCATTAAGTATAAAATTCCCATGAAAGCATCAACTATTAACAGACAAATAGAACGACAAGGCGCCAAAAATGTTAAATTTGGCAGTTTTGATGAAAGTAACCCACAAACACATTTGTTTAGTGTCAATCCTAGTATTTACAAGCAAAATGTACTCTTCTTGTAAATTAGTACCTGAAATCTTTTATTTTAATGTGCTCCTCATCTTCACTCCTAGAGAAGACAAAACACAGAGTTTTAAATTGTGTATTTAATACTAGACACATATTTCCTGACATATATTCAAAATGATATAGTAAATTCTATGAAACAGCTATCACTCCAACAATATCAAAACTGCACAAATTCCTTATATGAGAATTATCTAGCAAGTGATGCATAATGTAACGAGAGCAAAATGTAACTTTGAATGTTCATATAATTATGGGGATGTTTCGTAACTATGCACCTATTTATCTTTTACAGAAAACAAAATTAATAAAGCATTAAAACTAGTCAAAGCCCAGCCTTGATTTTCTTTTTAATTTTGTAAGAGTTATCCTCTATCGTGTGATTATTTCCAAACTCTCATTGCCCAAAGATAAAAGCAGCACTCATCTTACAATGGGCTGAAAATAGCACTCTACAATTGCTCATGTGTGCAAAAAATTAATTATTTTCCCTTACCACACAGTAAGCCCTAGAAAGAGTCTATTTAATGAAATCGTAGATGAAAGAAAATCAATTGCCTGCATCATGAAAAATACTTGAGAGCAGAAAAACATAACTGATTCAAATGAGGGCAATGATTTTTATTTTCTTCAAAAACACTGTATTTTTCACCAATAGTTTTTAAAAAGTGTTATAAAGTTGCCTAATCACTAACTTGCAAAGTCAGTATAAGCATTGTTGGACTGGTGGAGAGAATTCAGAGTAGTTTACATATTAACATTGGCTACCACTTGCTTTAGAGTGAAGGAAAACTAATACAATATTTTCTTAATATATCTGCAGTAGTTTAAGCTCCACTGCAGAGGAGACTCAGTAGTCTCAGGACTGCCCCAGAGGAGGCAATGTTGTATCAGATTTTTCACTTTTCCATTATGAGCATCACAGCAAAGTCCACAATGAAATAGACAATTTTATCTCCAGAGTAAGATTTCATTATTATCCAATAAGTCATGCACTAAATGCTAACTAGATGGATACAACAGAATAGTGGACAGCTATTATCACCTTTTGCTATACACATTTGTACCCTGCAGATTTGTGCCTTTATACTAGCATTCCTTAAGGCAAGCAAACACACATCTTACCTAACCAAGGTAAAAGGAATGTGACACTTTATAACAATGAAAACAGTAATGGCTTCATTTCCAAAAAGGTACCTTTTCTGAGGATCACCATCAACTTCAACTGTGTCCCTGCAGGAACAGGTAATGAAGCAAGTAGAATGTACTTGAGGTACAGAAAAATGATTTGATATACTCAATGAAAAATGCTGCAGATAAATACTACAGGAAAACAACCAAACTACTGTACATCACTGAAAATTCCAGAAATACAAGATACGCTTGAAATTTTAAGCTGGACAATTTTATCAACATCCATAGTATCGATACATTCTGTAGATTAGGGACTATATAGAAGTATGCATTAAAGAGAACTGCTTTCATAATCACAAACATAAATTGTAACTAATAGTTGTAGTGTCTATGACATTTCCAGAAAAAGGATTAGAAATTACCATGAAATAAGAGACATGCCTCATCTTTACAGCGAGGCACAAAGAGAATCAATTCACTTACTGGTTATCGGAATCACTTCCTTTGCGTTTCCTTGGAATCTCAGCCACAAAAGCATTGAACGAAGCGGTGGCAGCAGGCTTTGTTGCTGCATCCATGAGGCTAGGGACTCCAGAAGGAACACATGGGTTCCCATCTACCAAGCAACTATCTGTGAAAGAGGGAATGAAAAAGAGAGTCATAAATCAATAAGAAAAGTTATAATATCATGCATTTGTTTTGATTTTCTTTTGGGAAAAAAAATCCAGTTGGTGACTTCTACAGCTCTGACACAGAAACCATGAAGTTGTACTGCTACAGTGAAAATATTAAAAGAGCATATTGCCTTCCCAGAGTCATAAAATGGTCTCAACAAGACAATAAGCACACCATTAAAATATAACATATACCTTTCCTTCTCCTCACTCAGCCTCAGTAGACTACACATACAACCTCCAATACCTCAAAAATGCTGTTGCAAAATCATAACAAGATGTAGTATTACCTAGCAGATTGAAATACTGAGATTGACTCAAATTTCAACTTAAAAATACACAGAGAGCTATGCTTTTTAAACAAGTCGGACACTTAAAAATTCAGGCTTGCTGTAACTGTTTCTGAAATAACATGTACAGTTACATATAATTCCACTTAACATAGTACTAGGAACTTGCCAAGCTCTATCTCAGACTTCCCTTTATAATTCTCCCCTCAGTTGAAACAGCTTTAATTCTGTGAGAGGACAGAAGAGCAGCCACAAATCAAAAATATCCTGTCAATCAACCAGAAAAGCAATTGAGCCTCAGAGAAGCTAACCACTATTGCCCCTTTCCCCTCTCACAGTGTCTTTATTTTAAAAATTATCTGGCAACAACTGTCACCCCCCCATCTCAATCTATAGCTGTTACAAAGGATCACTCAGTGATGTTTAGATACAGAAATGTAATTAAGTCTGGTTCGAATGTAGGCAATCATATACGCCTCCTGGGTTATGGAGGAAAATATCCTATATATCTAAAGACAATAAGAAATTAATTTCATGAAGGGCAGATGAAGGTTTAACAAAGGTCACTTCATGTAGTTGAGCATCTCTGACTTTTAACAGTAGGCAAAAACCCAAAGTTGGGTACTTTCAAAATCCAGGGGAAAGGAAAATTGGATGATTTTTTCAGAGCTTTGTTATCATCTGAGATGTCAGAAAATCATAGGTAAAAATATGTGAAAAGAGAAGTACACTGCATATGTTTTTGTTTTCCTCTTAGGTATAAGCACATCTTACATCAGAAATTTTACCTCCTAAAATCTCTTCTATGGTTGTTGTTAGAATACTACTCTGGAGAGTTAAAAGAAAAAAAAAAAAGCCTAATACTTGAACAACAGCTTGCCTAATCTTCCACTAATCCATTCTACCAAGTCAGACTGTATCCAGTGTTGGCCCCTTTTGCATTTTAAAAACTTTCACCATAAAATTTGAATTTTAAAAAAAAAAAAAAAAAAAAAAAAAAAAGTAGATGGAAAAGCAGGGAATCACTAAGTACTTGACAAATATGTCTTTAGGCACATGCAACAGAATAAAAATTTGGCCACTCCATATACACAATCTATTCATATGAGGGATATTAAAAAGATATTAAAATAATATATACTACAAATACAAGGACACACATTGCATACATTTGCATTTTTTTGATTAATCATCATTTCAAAACAGTCTGATTTTATATTTCTCCCACATTTCCTTGAACGTATTAAAAAAGCCTCTCCCCCGCCCCGAAACAAATCCAAAGGCATTCTGTTTATAAAGAGCAGTTTTAATTCACAATTACATAAACAGCAGCCTTCAATAACTGGATTAAGTCACTGAAGTATAATCATACTTTATAAATATTTATGAAAGTGTACTGGCTAAACAGACACCTAAATCAAAGACAAGAATGCTTCCACACAACAGATCCTTTCATCCTGTAATAAAGCAAAATAGGACAGACCTATTGACCTAAATACTCCTGTGCCTGCAGATGGCCAGTCTGCTTTCTAAACCACTTCCCCTTTAGGAAGCAAAATTAAATTAACTGATATATCATTTACAGCTTTTCCAAATTACTCTTCATATGATCCAAACAACAATCATTTTTAAAGGCTCAATCAATATACCCTTAATACTGCATCTATCTCCTCTCCATCTCCTTTTAACATCCCTTCCACCTTCTCTTAATTCAGGAAAAAAAAAAAACATTTTCATTCATTAATAACTTGTAAACTAAACATTTTTGTTGGTATGCTGAATTCTTAAATAGCATCAATAGCATGACAAATTCAATGCCATATTAAATGCTATCTAAGTAAAAAGTCAGTAAACTGTTTGTAGCTAGCTGGTCTTAGATAAAAAGATACAGAGTTGGTATTGATTCCTGCCATGTACAGCATGCAGGATTGACATACTCTATCAAAATAAACAGCAAACCTAAATCAAACAAGCACGAAAGGGAAACAAATGTAAAGTCTCAGGACTAACACAATGAGTAGAAAAGTACTTATTCAAAATTCAACAGACAATTTTTCCTTAATACCCAATGCTCACCAAACAAGTTCCCAAAGCTAAGTCAGTTTTAAGAGCTCTATAAAACCCTTTAAATTAATCTTAGAGCTTTCCATAATTGTTCTTTTTATTATGCTAGGTATTTCCTTGAAGGATATCTTAATCTCCTATACTCTATGATGAAAGATTTCTTTACCTCTCTGGTTATAACACTTTTTAAGGAATGGCTAAAGGATTTATGGATCTTCTGTCTAAGACACAGAATGACCTAGGAGTATAACCCAATAGGTGTGTGTGTGTGGGGGGGAAACATTTATGTCGGGTAAAAGCTAGATTCTCATCTTTATTTGTGTATTTGACTGAATTCTTTACATTTGTATTTTTTGTGAACACTTTCCTATCACCAAAATAAAAAACAATTATCATCTAAAACATATGAAGTACAACAAAACATTTCCCATTTCATAAAATGCTCAATGATCAATAGTACTGAGAAAGACTCTGCCTTACTGCAAATTTACTTTTTCAAGATTTAAATCATTACCCAAGTTTTAAATTACTGAAAATAGTTTAAGTTAGCTACAGAAATTTTATCACCCCAAATACCATTATTTAAATCAGGCTGGTTAGCAAGTCAAATAAAATTACAAATGAGAAATCACACTGTTTTTATTATTATTATTAATATTCAAAGTTTTGCTACTGTATGGACATACTGATGACTCCATTTTAATGGTAAATGAATAATTCCCAGAATGCAAATGCCTATTCATGATCTTGGCTTGGTTCTCAGTATTAAGCCTCTGTACTTATCTAAATTAAGTACTAAAAATATTTTAAAATCATAACATGCACAGCAAGAGAGATGAAGGCAATATTGAAAAGAGAATTCACTGTAATCATTCTTGTCCACAAAAAGTAGAACATATCACAGAGTTATAAATACAGTGTATGAAAAACAGTTCTCAGTAAATGCATTATAAATAAAACACTCCGGTATAGTTTATAAACAGACAAAATATAGTATAGCATAGATGGAATAGTTATCAATTCATACACTTTTCACTGTATCAACATACAAGACTTCTACTAAATTGCAGCTTTTTCATGTCTTTCTACAAAAAAAAAGGTGAGGGCTGAGGCAGAGGGCTGCCAAAGAAAAACAGCTTCAGAGGAGCAGCATAAAACGAACATTTGAGGAAGTAAAGATAGATGAAACCAAACCAACTGTATTCCTGAATTCTGACAATGCTCTGTGTAAATCACATCACTCTCTTTATAAATAAGCCTCAAGGGACTTAGTTTCCACATTTTTCTAATGAGTCTTGTACCACTTCTGCTACTGACAATGACAACTCAAAACATATGCCACATTTTTGAGCTGTTGTCAGCACTATCTGTTTTGAGCTTCTTACTTTCTAAACCAAAACATTCCATCAGAACAGGCTTATGGTGAAACCAGCCACTAAAGGCGAAGGTCATCTGAGCAAACTGAGATGCCCGCATGGGATCTAGCCCTTCGAGACTTCTTTTATCCTTCCTTTAGGAAAGAAGGCACTTGTAGGGTGATTCATCTCAAGCTGAAACAGATTCTTACAGCTGGTTAGATGAAACACAACATTTCCAGGATGATTCATCTCAACTTAAAATAGATTCCTACAGCTGATTAGATGAAATGCAGTCCAAGAGTGTTGACTTCTCATCACAAATTACACAAAGACCTAACTCAGATGTAGATATACTCTGCACACACAACTAAAGTTAGGCAACACTAACACCACCAAGGGATGACTTAAAGCTACTATGCAATTGTTAAAGTATGAGAGACAGTGCTCTGTGGGTGACAAGCAACAAGATCAAGTCCAAGACAACCTTTCAACCTACAGCCTTCCATAGGCACTACCATCTCACAACCTCGCTTTTGCCTAGGTACAAGGTTACTCCTTGCAGTCTTTCTTCCTGAAGTGTTAATATAGAATTAAAACATTTATATTGTTTTTAAATTATCAAAAGGAAATCAAGAGACAAATAAGCACTCCAAATGTCAAAAGAAAAATATAAGCCATGCAAACATTAATAATTCAATGACAAGACCTATAAATCAACTCCTATTCAAACAGTTTAAAAAAGAATTTCTAAACCCATCTACCGGGATATGACCATGAAATACACTTGAAATTTATGTTACAGTGTAAACAGATTTTTAAAGGTCTGGTGACATTCTTCATATTTTGGAGACAGATGTGCACACAAGACATTTCACACTTACAGAATTACTTTGCATGTCTGCAACTATTTACACTATCAACACGGTAATGCTGGCACAATCTTTCATATTAATTCCTGTTTCTACAGTTTCTGGCAAAAGGTGAGGGGGAAAAAAGAAACCGCTTTGCACTGGAATTCCTAAAATTACAGATGTATTTCTCCAAACATTTGAAAAGACTTCTATGAGAAGTTCTTAATTACCAGAGTATTAAAATATGTATTTTCCTATGCTGAAATGAATCTTCCTCTGTCACACAGTAAGCACTAGCAAGAAATTGAAATTTTGACATATATATATATATATATATATATATATATATAATAGATATATAAAGACAGAATTGTGTTAGAATTGAATGTGTTTAGGTGGCACACCATTTTTCCTTTTTTTTTTTTTTTTTTGCCCCTCACAAGATGAATAGCTTATTGAAATACAAATCTTCTCAAACAAGCTATTAGGCTATGTCTACATTAGAAAACACTCTGGCACATTGACAACAGGTCGGCTGACAGAAGCAAATGGTACAGAAATCCTCACTTCAATGTAGTTCATGGCACTTCTATTAAATGACATCTACTCTGGTTCATTGGACCCAAAAGCCCTGAAGTAGACACATTCTAAAACTAACCAAGAACCAAGTCTAGGCTCGGTCCCTTATGTCTTCCGTTGGGCAAACAGGTAATCTGTGCCTGGAGTTATACTAACCTTCCTACACTAAAATTCTGGTGCTGTTTGTTTTGGAAGCAACCTGGTTCACTCATACCAAAACCACCGCAAATCGAAGCACTGCACAGTAAGTGAGGGTGAGTGAGGATTTACAGCAAACCATCCTACTGCTCTCAACCACAACGCTCATTTTGGTTGGGTCTTTGACTACTTGCTCAAGTTCAGGATCTCAGCCTAACGTCCTCATGAGAGCAGTGACACAACTAAAAGCAGTCTGTTCACAAATAAAAACAAAAAAAAAAAAAGACAACTATATTCTATAAGCAGGAGAGAGAAATGTGTTCCATGTATTTCTTTAGGATTTTAAAAGAAGCCATAAAAAACATCTTCTGGCTACCTACAGTGCGTCTAGCATTCTGATCAGACCTCACCCTACATTTTCATTTAAAGTTGAAATTACCATTTTCCTAAGGGTTAAGTTTTGAAAACAGCAGAAATGCACTCGTGTAAAACAGATTCTTCCACATTGTTTAAGTCTTTATTAACCAGGAGAAAGAATTTAGTAATGAAGTCACCTTACGCTCAATGCTATTCAGAAAACAATCTATTTAGAGATTTGCATTAGAAAGACAACACTGGATATGTTTTTAATACCAAGAAAAACTGATATGCTCTGAATTACAAAAACAAATTTATGTGAAACATATTAATAGAGGCAACTGAATATTCTTTGCATCTCTTTTTACTTAATTATTTTAACCACTCACAAGAAAGTGGTCAAGAATAATAACTTACCAATGAAATAATACAACTACTTAATAAATCTCAAACACCAATTATTTGGTCAAACCTATTAGTATATTAAAAGGTATGACTGTAACCAGCTAATGAAGAGATACTATACAAGCCCTTGAAAGATTATCCTGCTTCCCAAGTCACTTCCAGGTTCAAATCAGGACACTGATAGAAATCTACAGTCTCATATATCTTAGCTCATTGCTAAGAAAAATACCTTGCCAGTAATACAGTGCTCAAGAAACCGAGGTCAGCCGTTCTCTTTCACACTTCAGATTCAAATTATTGCGGAAAAATAAATCAAGTTTGCTGCAGAATTTTATGAGCCCAGAAGCCCAAGAAGGGAATGTTCAACATTGATACTGATTTACTTCCCATAGTCACCCACAATGTGATTTTTTTCTTACAATGAATTTAACTCTTAGCTGATACGAATTCTCCAGTTCAGAGTACAGTCTTCCTAATGTTCAATGGCAACAAAAATACATTGCTCAAAAGAAAAACTACGAAGCTGACCTGGACGTATTCCAATCTTTAAGTCCTTTACACAAATCAAGATACTTATGTCTTTTAAAAAGTGAAATGATTAATAGAAAGAGACTCTGTTTCTTCAAAATCTTTTAGAAAAACAGAGACAAGCATAAACAACAGAAGAAACTCAAGTAGCGATGTGGGAGGAGTTCGTTCACAATGTAACATAAAAACCTATGGTCCATTGCTTTCCAAAATTATTTTTACATGGAAAGTCCACATATTTTCCCTTAATTTAGATTATTTCCTTTCCTTATAATACATGAAGGATACAGAAACAATAAATTCTCATCTCAAACAACAACAACAAAAAAAAAACTACAGAAAAATGCTTTAATAAATTAATTACTTGCTACAAAATTATACAAGTATTTAAACAACCAAGCAATAACTAATCTTTATAAATTAAAAGCACAGAAAGAGAGGGAAGAAACTACCTCAAGACAGCCAGGAGCCTGAATACATTAAAAAAGTACAAATCCGTCAAGTACATATGAGAAAGACAACAACAAGAAACCCAGAAGAACCCGTGCTAATTAAATAGAACTGCAGCGATGACTCGCAAGCAACGTGCTCACTTCTGCAGCTCAAAACGTCGTGTAAAACATCATTTCTTTCTCCATCCTCAGATCAACAATCTTAAAGGAGAAAGCAACATACTCATCCCCACAGCAGGAGGAGCACAAGCAGCTGCTCCCTGGCTAAACTGATGGCCCGGTTCTACTGCTAGAAACTTGGGATGAGGAACGAGGAATGTCACGCCGCTATCGCTGCGAGTGCACACGTGCACGCACTGACAGGGAGAAGCCAAACTCACTTGGCCTCACTTACCCTTAAAATGCTGAATTACACCTGCCTACAGGAAAATACATATATATACACGTATATATGTAATACATAAAATACGTAAAAACAAAACAAAAACACTCGCGGCGCCCCCACTCAACTCCACGGAGGAAACAGCGGAGCGCAGCGCGATGCTCTGGGCCGCGGCACGGGCGCAGAGCAGCCCCAACGCCCAGAAACGCCAACCGCGCCCGCAGGGAAACCGCGGCCGGTGGCAGCGGCCACCCCGACCCGCGGACACGCCGACCCACGCGCGGCCGCCGCCCCCGCTGGGGACAGTCCTCCCCGC
>JAWLRI010000032.1:117152-165629 GCA_034781795.1 Crypturellus tataupa
GGCCTCCTGCCGCGAGGGGGCGCCGGGACGCGGCAGCCGCTTCCCGTGACCTGCCCGTCTGTGCCCCGGTCCCGCCAGCGTGCGGGTTTGCGGGAGCGGGAACGGCCGTTGCGCGCGGGCCTTGTCCTCCTGGCGCCGCGCGGGCCGCCGCGTGTGACGCAGTTTTTATTTCTCGAGCGCGGGCGCGCGGCGGTGAAACCATCGCTTTGCGATGCTGTGAAAAACAGTGCTCTGAACCTGTGTGCGAGCTTACGTTATTCACTGCCTTCGGTCCTAATTATGTGCGGTGCTTAAATAAGAAGGTGTGCGTACCACTGTGCGAAGTGTGTGGGTTTTTTGTAAGAAATTTATTTCACGAGTATTTTGTTTTTATTTTTGAAATTACATTTCCTCTGATGAAATTCTAGTGATGGCACAGCTGTGGATTAATGCTGTTATCTGTGGAGGATGTGAGTTACCCTGGCACTGCTGTGTTTTTCTTCCTGAGAGTTGAGGCTAGTGTGAGGTGCTTCCTGAGAACCTTACACTCCTGCCAGGTGTCCATGCCGTGTAATCACACGTGCCAGAATTAACAGAATTAAACAGTGCTTGATAAATGTCAAAAATGTACAGAACCACATTAAGGTATTTGAAAGTCCTTGATGGCCAACTCAAGGGCTTAGTCACATATTTGTTTAGGAAGCGGTTGAAGCACTTTGAGGAATTATTGCTTCCTGACAAAAAATACAATCAAGTGGCATGGGAGGTAGGGTAGGAGCGCTGAGTGATCCTCAGTCACTCCATCAAAGTCCAGTGATACAGTCGAATAATCAGTAAATGAAAGAAATCTACTGAACTTGAAACTGTAGAGACTAGGGATCATGTTGAGTTCTCCCAGCTTTACTGATCAGTCAGGGGCCTCTGACAGCAGAGAGGTTGCAACTGGCAGTAGAGTTAAAAGAGCCAATGATAAGGTAAGGTTGTGCAGCTGTTTTCCCCATGTCTGCGATTCAGTGCTAATTATTTTGTCACATGCAGACTACAGGAGCACAAGGCAGTCTGTAGAAAAACAGAGGAAAGAAGAAGTGTTGAGGTTTCTGCTAATGAAATGGTCAAAATGAAGGACAGGTGCCATGTTTTGCCCAGCCAGAAACTTTTCAAAGTTGTAATTGAAGTTGCACAGTAAAATAGTGAAGTCCTCTGGGCATGAAATCTGATAGTGGCAAATTCTTTGCAGTGTGGCTCGTGCAGCAGTAGCTGCTTTATCTTAAGAATGTGATGTCTTTTTGGTTAGGTGGATCTTCAGTTCATGCTTTTGGGTTGCTGTTGGAAAGCTGGCAAATGGCACATTGGAAGAGTGCTGGTTTGGAGCCAACACCATTGCTAATCACTGTGCGTTAGGGGTATGCAATCAAGAAGGACTGGCCTATGGACAAGGAGAAAGTTTAGGCAAATAGATTCCCTGAACTGTACCAAAATGCTTTTGTGAGCTCCTCTAACACTAGGAAGGTAGGATAAGATTTCGCTGGTGCACCAACGGATCATTGTAACACGCTCTTAAGCACAAGCTTAACTATGCAAAATGTGGGATGACGAGACTTTTGAAGAAAATATTATTTGTCCCTGCTTCACATCATCAGTATTATCTCGCTTTAATGACCCTTGGTCACCTTATCAATGCTTATTTTTGTTGTGGCTGATCCAGTCAATTCTCAGTTACAACCTGCAGAGTCAGTAGTGACAAATATGCTCAAATGGTGCTAGACAGTTTTAGAGCTTTGTTTTTTCTGAAGGTGTCAAACTTGTAATTAGAATTCAGTTACTAACACAGTGATTAAAATTCAAAACTTGTTTATGCATAATGTATGTAAAAGAGTAACTGTCTGGTTCACAGGAGAAAGATAGGTGGACTAATGAAATTTTGCAGCTGAAGTAAAAATTTGAGACTTCATAATTGGCATGCTCTTCAAATTAGTTGTACACACATTTTATCTCCTATTCTTTACTATGATTTATAGAAGCTCTAAGGGAAACTACTGTGTTCAAATTACTTCTGAGTTTATGGAAATACTGTTTTGCTTTCAGATGTTAGGCAATAATGTGTCTAGAGTCTGTACTGCTGGTTGTAAACCCCATATATAGATCCCATGTAAATTACTCTTCATTTAGAAATGTTCCTTTTATGAGTATTCATAGCAGCAATGTCCATGATGTGCTTGTGAGAGAAAAGTGTAAATAGCATTGAAAATGCCACTGCTAGTTAATATTGTGTATTTTCTCTTTTTAGGTCAGTGTAGGTCCCTAAAGGAAGTTTGGAGCAATCATCCTTCTAGGTTGAGAATTTTAGAATTTGGATATGTTTAGGAAAAAATCCCTGTGTGTAACTTTAGGTACATAATTCATAGGCTTAATGAAGATTCATAATAGACCCAGCTCCCTCCGTATATTGTGATGAGAGACACCTGTGAATGCCCTAGTGAGAGCCTCCCTGAAGACTCTGTTGTTCCACTGACTGGGTAGTGCTTGTGCCGTGTTTTTGTTTGGCGTCTCAAGCAGGATGGAAGGAGTCATCACTGTTGCAGTTCCACCGAGATGGGAGAATTTGACAGCATGGATTGTACACAGCTCACATTACTGTTAGAAATTAGAATAATCTCCATTCTGCTGATGAAGAATTTGAGGTTTGCTTTACTAAGGGCAGTGCAGGAGTTCTGGTGTATCTAAGAAACGCAGGTATCTGTGTCTTGCAGTTATTGATCCTTCAACTTTGTTGTAAACATGAGAGTGAAAAAAGAATATTATAAGAAAATACCCATATTTCATATCCTCCTTTCAATAGATGGAGAAAACTAACAATAGATTATTGGACTGTATTAGTGTGTTCCACTGAATTGCTGCTGTTGAACGTGGAAAAACAGGAGTATAAAATATTCTGTGTTTTGGGGAAGAAATATTCTCGTAACTTAAGCAAAGAAGTAACGTGAGATGTTTTAAGCATTTGGTGAAATTTGGGGTCACCTGACTTTACTAGAGCTTAAATTTTAGTTAGTTTCTCCAATGACTTGCAGAGTTTCAGTAATGAAACTAGTTATAACCCTTAATGATCTCTCACTTAAATAACACACATAGGATAAATTTTCTCCATTAAGTAGATAAGTTGCTTTTATTGGCAGCTGAAATAATATAGTACTATAACACTGCAGGATAGAGAATAGAAAAATTGCCCATCTTAGTGAATTTTCTTTATTTCAAATTAGTGTATTACAAATATTAATCTAAAAATAAGAGAAATGGGACATATTCTATATAAATCAGAAAAAATAGCCATGCAACTCAACTAAACATCATTTATTATATTTTGTAATCATTTATATAAATCACTATATATATGAACCTTAATTTGTAATTTCAGGTTATACTAATGTACATTTGTAGCAAAAATTATCAGAATATTTACTATTTCACTAATTTCTCCTTGAAATTTACTTACTGAGTTTAATAATTACAGTTGTACACTTAATTCCACTCTGTATGAGAGCTTTAAAATTCATTATTGACTCTTGTCATATAGAATCCTTATTTTTGTTTACAGAACTCTTCTGCTTGTCAGATTAGCAAGCATTAAAATTAGGAATATAATTTTGATAAAAGCATGTGCTTTTGGCATAGGTGGAGATTTGGCATTGCTATAATTAAACAGCACCGTAAGTGCTCTATTTGTATTACATCTAAGGTTTTGACTTGATAGATACTATACAGGTGTTTTTCTCTCAAGTAGGTGAAATGTATCTTAATCTCTGTCTATCAACAATTATGGCAATGCAGGATGAAAGAAACATAGATATGTTTTTTGCATTATTGCTGTTATTTTTGTCTTTTTAAGATAAATATCAAAAGAATTTTAGATTGCATAAAATGTGCATTTTTAGATGGTATGAAATGAGTGTGGTTTCTTTTTTGTGTTTAAAATATTGTCAGGCTTGTGAGACACAGGATATCTGATTTTCCTTCTTTTGCCTGTGCTGGAGTACAGGGGGCAAGTAGGGGCCGGTCACATTTTCTTGTCTCTCTCTCCATTGTATTCTGCCTTGGATTTTTGAAAAACCTGTGAGTAGGTTGAATTCTAGATCTGTTTTGGATACGTGTGTCCTTAAAGCATTTTCATTAAAATGCATGTATTGAAATCAAGCCTGGGACACTCTATGTTCATAAGTGGCTCTATGAATAGAAAGTCAATACATTTTTGTGATTGCCTCTAACCATTAAGACTGGAGGGAGGTTCTTTGAGAGAATTTCTAGCCAAGCCATATATAGGTGGTCAGACACTACTCCTTTTCTTGCCACTGGGAGGCTCCTGTTCCAATAGAAAGAGAAATAAAATTACTATTATAAAGAGAGCAGTAGCCCTGATAATATACATCTCACTGAATATTAAGTAGAAAACATCAACTCTTTGTGTACCAGACTGAATATTTTTGATCAGGCTACATGACTTTATTAATCTTGTAAAATAAAAAGGTACCATTAGGCCCTAATCTTGCAAACTCTTGGTCACCAGACTAATGCCATTAACATGTTTAGTTGCACTCTAATCCTTGTGATAGTCCTTGTGATAGTAACCTTAAATAGGTAAAGAAGCATTTTCAGGTTCAGGACCATAAACCCCATGGATAATACACTAAAAAAAAAAAAAAAAAAAAAAAAAAAAAGTATAGCACATGCAAAATTAGGCAGTCCATCAACTTATTTCTGCATCTATAATTACTGCAGGATGAGGATTTTACACTATGCTTCAATTTGCTGTAAACATTATGTGATAATCTGATCTTTGTAGACTGAGTTAATAGAGCTGGAGAGGTTTATCTGTGCAGCACAAATACTGATTTATTCAGGTTGTATGTGAGAAATATAGCTCCAGCAAAATTGATTCTGAAAATGGTTTCATAGGTTTTTGCATTTGTTTCTTGGTGACTGATTTTTCTTTATGTGGTTGCATTATCCTTATTCAGTTTTACATATTTTCAAGTTCATTTGGCTAAGCACTCAGTTAATGATGTGTAAACAAAAAGAATCCTTTCTCTAACTGTGAATATTTTTTTAATAGTTATGAGAAATGAAAGGAAAATGTACGGTTTTGGCAGGTGAGTAAGAAGACATAACACTCAGTTTATGAGCTGGAGGTGTAAATGATGTTTTCAACATATTTTCATGAGTAGAACTTTGCTTTAAGCTATAAGGAACTATTAGGTAAGGTTCATATTCAGCACAGTCCAGAGAACCACCAGTGTAGATTTAACTCCTCAAAAAATAGATGGTTCTCTGAGATAAAACCAAAATTGTATAACTTACAAGACGATCAGGTTAGCAGCCCTAGAATGTTCTTGTAGGAGTTCGTTCAAACGGACTTGGCGGTAACTCTGTTTAAAAAAAAAAAAAAAAATCAGCTCAGTACCAGTCAGTTCTACTTAGATTACCCCTTACTCAAAAGACTTTCTGCAGCTGTTTTGGCACCACTGGAAACCAGGAAGGCTCTGTTGACCAAAGTGATGGAGACAGGAAAACATGAGGCTGCCCGGGGCATGTGGCTTGTTGTTACCTGGGGACCAGAATTGTTGACAACTGTGTAAGATTTTCTGGAAATGGAGGTTTATTTTGTATTGGCAAAGGGCTGGGACAGTGTCAGACTTTTTTTTTCATATTTGTTCACTGTGGAGTATAGCTGCTTGGTTGCTGCTTGCAAATACTTGTGCTATCTGTTGATGGCAGATAATATATTTATCTAATTTGGTGGTGTCCAGCTGCCGTGCCACTAGGGCTGTACAGCAGTATGTAAATAGCCACCTTGCCACTCTGCAGAAATTATTCTCTTAATCAAAAGTCAAGGAGGTCTCCATATATTACAGAGTAAAATAATTAGCTGTGTTATATACAATCTACTTATATGGGCTGTTACGATTTGCATAAAATTCTGTTTCTTTGAGATTCAGACAAAGTTACTTTACAGTCCTGCTCATCCTTTCAAAGCTTTTAAAATGTAACACAAGTCACAGAGAACAAAAGAGCAAGACAGAGTAGCATGGTGTTTGCAGCACAGGACACAGGTGTGTGCCAGATTGTGTCCATTTACCAGAGAAGGTAAAAAGCTGGCTTTTTCCCAGAGAGACTTTTAATAAGCTTTCCTTCTTTACAGAAGGTCTGGTTTAATTTTAACCCTGCGTCATATAAGTAAGAATCCTCATAAATTTTTTCAGGTATCTCATGAGATCCACCCTATAGCATTACCCTTTACTTCTCATGGTGCCATCTATTTTCTCCTGAGTTTTAAATGTGTTCTAGTGGAGTCTGCAAAGTTCCTGGAATGATTTACCACTGAGGAGGAGGGATGCGCCTCTCTGGGCATGTAATAAAAACAATTTTAAAATTGTTTTTGTTGGTCTCATTTTCTAGAAGGGCTTGGCATCTTCACATTGCTGATTGCTTTCAGAGGAATTTGTTGTTGTTTTTTTGTTTATTTGTTTTGCTCCCCATGCTTCTTCAGTTATGTATGTGGAGAAGACCAAGCTAAAGATACATTTATTTATTCTATTTCCTGTTGCATCTTTGCTGCTTTTGTACATGAATGTGTATATCTGGTAGTATATTTTCATCTTATTTTATGCTGGGATGTTAAAAGTGTTCTCATTCTCAGATTTTGGTGATTTATGTTGAGTGCTTTAAAAGTTGTGTGTTTTCGGTTGTGCACTCTTTCTGTTGACTGTTAAATCTGTAGATGCTTGATGCAGTGAGCTGTCAGTCTGCCTCATGGCTGTTGCAGTCTGTGGCATGATGTGTTATCTCAAATCACCATTGATTTCAGCTTATGTTAATAAGGCAGGCTGTGACCTCTGGCACCTCTGAGCTTTGACTCACAGTCCTTGCCATACTGAGGCAGTTACCAGCACCATAAAGTAGAGATAATTACACACTATGCTCAAGACAACAGAAAACATAAATTAGATCTCTACATTAGTTCTCTGTGACTTGAAGGACTTGTGTCTTCAGGGCAGTGCTGTGGGTATTCTGTCAGTACTGGCCTGATGAGGCCTTCACAACTCTGCAGGAATGTGTGTTGCAGGAAAACTAAAGAGAAACCTAGGCTCTAATTCATCGAATGGATCAGGTAACATCAACCTCAGAGTGCCTCCAAACTACAGGTAGAATTTTTACATTGTAGGCAGGTTTGGACTTTTAGCTCTGCCTTTGAAGTAAGAATCAGTATTAAATCTCTGCTTTGGATAAATTCAGAGAGGCAGTCATAGGGTCTGGATTCATCTCTAAATTTCCCAAAGTAGTGAATGTTGGAATTGTAGTTGCACTTTTAGGTAACAACATTTGTTTTTTGTCTTGAAATATAGACCCGAGCTCTTGAACTTGCTATTCCAGCTGAAATCCTCCATTATTTCATTCCATTTAGCAATCCTTTAGTGTTGTCCTAGTATGTATTTATTATTGTATAAAAATATTCAGAGGTACATGGTTCGATAAGTCTAAGCCTCCCTTTTAAAGGTTTCAAGTTCTAAAACAGTGAAGCAATTTAATACAGCAGAACAGAATAAGCTCAGTGCAGTGCTCTGTAGCTTCTTATGTACCTGACTTTAATTTATCTGTCTCTGAATGTGGGCTGAGCTTTTTCTCATCACTCTGGTAAATGACACAAAAATACCTATAGAGTGCTCCAAGTGAGGTTGTACACAGTGCTGAATAATACAATCATACTACACTTCTGGAGTGTTTACAGTAAAAACCCAATTTCTTAATATCGGATACATTCATACATGTCATTTGTTTTTAAATCTGTATCTGTTATTTCACACTTTCTTACTAATTACTTCAAACATGTAGTTTACATCCTAAGAAAAGGAACGAGTGTAAAAAGGTGGGCAATGTTTTACCTTTTCCTTGAATGCTTCCAGCTCTGCATCTGTAATTTTCCATGGAGTCTCTCGCTTTAATTTCTCAGCAGTTGTTATATCTTTGCAGCTTTCATGGAGGCGATATGGTTCAATCATCTCTTCAAAGAATTTCCAGCTGAAACAGGAATTACAAAGAAGGCCTTACTGGAGGATATAAACTTACTACTTCAGAGATATTCTGTGTATGGCAGGCCCTATTGACTACAGAACTATAACTGAAAAACATGCTAAATCCTTAGCTGTTCTGAGCCACATTGTGCCCTAAGTTATGTCTGTGTAACTTTAATATGTTGAGGTTACATGAGGATAGAGACAGCATTTGGCCGATTACAGTTGTGAGAAATTTGCTGCCTTTTCCTGGTTGTAGCCAACCTATAGTCCTATAGTAGCTCCAAAATGCAGTATGAGACTCCTAATAAATACCAATTTGTTATTCAGATTGTTTTAGTGTTAACCTGAGCAGAGACTTTATCAGTAGCTTTACTGTTCTGATTTTAGTGAAATGGCAAAACAGACAAAATGCATCTCCCATAGCAAGGGGTTGAGAGAAGTGCTGTAGATTTTTTTTTTCTTTTTTTCCTACTTGAGGTTCAGATTGGTTTTCATTCTCTTCCACAGATTTTTCTCTGTAAGTATGGGGTTTTTTCTTAAATCTTTGACTGATGTAGTTCAGAAGAAAATGATGTCCTTCCTTGCTTTCCTTCCTGTCCCTTCATTGGAGATTTCCACCCTTCCACAGAGCTCTTAAGGCTCCTCTGTTGTGTCACTGCACGTGTGTTTCTTTTAGCTCTTTGTATTGATATATGACTCTAGGAAGGCAAACAGGAAGCCTGGGTCAGACTTTGCTGTGTGGCCAGCAAGTCAGGAGCAGGTTTAAAACCTGTGATATACAGCCTTTTGCATTGCTATTGCAAAGTTGCCAGCTTTCTGTATTCTCAGTGCCTGTTTCCATATGTAAGATAGCAATAATCTGCTTAGTGAAATAAATGTATGCCATCTGAGAGAGAAACACAGTGGTCTGGCAAGTGTCTGGTCACAATATTCACTTGTTCTGACAGTGCTGATGTGGCAAATGTGTTTGCTTTTTATGTTAATGCCAAATGCAAACTGTTTTGATTTTTAATGCGTGTGCGCATTTTCAGCTGTTTGCATTGTGAAATACTTGCTTAGTGCTGGGGAAAAAGGAGGAATGAATCATATTTTGCACAGCTCTTTATATAACTGAGAATATTAACTGAGGAATCAGAAGTGGACTAATAAAAATGTGGACTTCAGCTATTTGCAGATATATAATTAACAACATTAATGTTTTAAATTGTATCTCCTAACTAAAAATCTCCAATGCATTGTAGAAGCACTGTTGAATTTATTACTAGCTTTACAAAGTTACAAGGGAAGAGCACCAGTGGGACTGAAAGTAGCCTGTAGTTGCACTGCTGTGCTGAGGAAACCCTTTGACTGATATCTGCAGGTATTGAATGGGGTCAGGTAGAGGATAGTATAGAAGCATATAGCAAATCAAGAACATCTCTAGCAGGCCTTTAAGAACACAACTATTGCTCTCTGTGAATTGCATTAGGATTCAGCTGCTCCCAGACTAAAGTAACATATACTTCTCTGTAAATAAATCAGAAATAGTCTATTTCTGTAAAACTGTGCTTTTAAAACCAGGTAATCTTGGAGATTTTGAATGGTATGCAGTGCCTACATTGCACATGTGTTTGGAAGATACTTAAAGTAATGTCTTCAAAATACAAGCCCAAAAAGCAAGGAGGAATCTGTGAAGGCCAGATTGATTTCAATATGCTATGAAAAGCAAAATGTTTAATAGTGGATGGATTTGAAAGTGTATTATATGCTTGGAGATGGAGTACTATATTACTTCCTTACTAGAAGGAAGTAAATAAGTTAACTTGTAAAAATATGCAATTGAGCTTTCATTATATTTGAGTGTTAGGAGAGTGCTCAAATATTGCCCTCATGGGGAAGAGGAGTATGCATGTGTTGGGCCTGAAAAATGTTAAGTTTCTGAATGCCTGGCATGATAAATCCCAGAAGACCAAGCTGGCTGTGTTAGCAAGTCTGTAAAGAACAGTAGCTGAACAGTACAGTGAAATGAAGGCTATTGCTACCGAAACTGATATTAAAAGCTATAATATGATGCCCATAAAATTTATGACTCTCAACTATGGTGGCTAATTAGTCTTTATATGGAAATTATCATTCCAGTATAAAGGAAAGACTACCGATTGTTCAGACCCTTTGAATTGTGCTTTAAAAAAAAATCCCTGCTGTAGATTCTTGGAAAATAATCGCAGTGAAATTTCTATATTGTTATATTTTTTTCTGTCTTTTTTTTAATGATTAATATAAAGCTGCCGATAAAGAGCTTCTGCTAAATAATAGAGTTGGTAATGTTTCTTACCTCTCTTTGCTGGGCTTCATATTGATATCACAAACAATATTAATGTCAGCAAATTTTATCCTGAATTTACTTAGGAGTGAAGCCATCCTGAAAACAAGAGGTAACATTTCGTCACTGTGTTTTTGAGTGCCTTGAATCAAAGAGCACTCATAAATGAGTTAAGATATCAAATGCAATTCTGTCATTAACTATATGATAAATTACTTCAAATGCTTTAGTTAATGTTTCAATTTCCAATTACTCAACCAGATTGCTGCAATATAACTCACTTAACTGAGGATCAGTGAAAACCACAAAAAGTAGAAATAAATTGACAGAGGGCATGGTGTTTACATTTTAGGAAGGAAAGGTACTTTGATCAAATATTTGTTAAGGCTTGAAACACGAAGGAATCTGTTAAATGTATGAAAACATTGTAGGAGAGAACTTCCCAATACTTAATGAAGGTTTCTGTGATTATATAAATATTAAGCACAGAGTATGTACACCAATAGTGTATGCATTGGAGAAAATTTAATCTAGAAAGTTTATGAGTAATATGCAACAATTTTTTCATGTATGAATTTATATTGTTTCAGTTTTATGTATGAACCTATATATATACATTTTTTTCTTCTTTTTAAGCTTTGCTCTTACCCAGTGGTCAGAAAGAATATTTTTAGAGTTTTGTGCTCAAATTGCAGAGGGTTAGGTCAGTTCTGCATTTATTTGAATTATGGCTGGGAATTTGTTTTTTGGTATGTAAACTCTGTAATTTGGAAAGGTCAGAAACTTCCTAGAAGCAGACCATAGTATAAATTCATTTTTGTTAGTGACCTGACAATTTTTAATTGGTTTTGTTTTATAATTAGAATGCAATGTTTGTATAAATCCTGAAGTCTTTTTAGACAGTACTCATTTTGAACACCAAGAGCAGCAATGTCGCTGCTTTTATGGGAAGTTTTTAATACTGGGGAATTACGCATAAGCAAAAGTCCAGATTAATTTTATTTCTGAATTGGCAAATACAATGAATGGAATTGTACTTGGATGTTCTTGTGCTAGATCTGATAGAATAGCTAAATGTCCTCCAGATTTGTCTTTCTGAGGCTGCTGTGTATGATAGGTTTCTTCAGCAGAATATTCTAATGTTTAAGTTAAAATATATATATTTGTTTTTCTTGTGATATGCTAGGTCATACTGGCAACATTGTTCACTTAGGATTAGAATTTGGGTTTTATAGAAAAAGAAGTGTCTGTGGATACTGGAACTGCATGCATAAAGATCTATGCTTTTAAAAAATCTAATTTGATGTGAGAACTTCTTGCTTTCTGTCTAGGTGAAATTCAGTACCTTGTGTCCAAACCCCAAGCTTTCATGATCAGATCTAGGAGGTAGCTGCTGCACCTGAAACAGCCACGCATGGGCAGGTTCCTGACAGTGTAGGAGTGGAGAGCACTTCCATTCAGCCCCTGAAGGGGCTGCACAGCTGTATTTAACTATAAGTTAAACCATGATTTGTATGGACACTTTAAAATCTCTTTTACCTAAGTGTGGGATATTCAGAATAATCCATACACAGTCTGTACCACAACAGAGTGTGCATCAACTTTGTTTTACGTGAAAGCACAAGTTCACGAGAGCTTCCCTGTGGGAAACTGCTGTTGTGAGGCATTGTGTTGTAATCCTGTTGATACTGGCTAAATTCTAATTCCTGTCCTTGCACCTCGCTTGGGTATTTTCCACTGAAATATAATTAGTATGTTGTTTTTGACTTGCTGCATAGTTAAGCAGTTCTTGAGTGCTATGACAAGCTGACTGGGTTTCCACAGGTGACCAAGTGTCTATGCGTCTATTATGTAAAGTGCTTTGGAAGAAAAGGTCCTGTACACAGTGATGACGATAATGAGCTTATAGTAGCACATTTGCTTTTTCTGAAGGCAAAAAATGATTAAGAATAAAGACTTTTGAGAAAAGATATGTAAAAAATAACTTGGTCTTAAATTCTTTAAAGCTTATTAATGTTAATCACATTTATATGGGCTATCTGTTTATGGTATGTGCATCTGAGAAGCTTCCTGTGCAGTTTTATTTTCTGTCAACTGGGCAGTCTTCTGTAGATCCCATAAAACTAATGATATTTTCATTAAAGACTGCAGAGCCTTCTTAGAGAAGGGAATATGAGCTATTAATGAGAAAAGTTGTTGGATATGAGCTTCCTATGCTAATAACGATTTACACTGATCCTTGAAGGCCATGCTATGAGTTCAGCACTTTTATATGAAGTATGTTTTTTTAATACTCTTCACAGTACAAGCCAGTTGTGCAGAGAATTCCCAGCTTTCTGCTATACATGCCTTATCTTCAACATCAATTCAAACTCTTTAAACAGTGAGTGAAAATAGTTATATTTACACCAGTTTTTCTTCTTCAATCCTGTTGACTTTTCCTCCAGTAAAGATCCGTAATTTACAACTTTTCCACTTCTTCCTGATAGTTAGAATGTAAGGAATTAGGATTGTTAGACCTGAAAAAAATATACAAAATTGCAGAGAGATCAAATCAGTGTGATGCATGGTGAAAACAAAACAAGAAAACTCCATCCTTCACATGAGCAACACTGGGTGTAAGTTTATCTTCAAATATTTAAGTCATGTATAAAGGTAACTGCATAATCTAAATGTCAATGGTTTTATGCAAGTTGCTATGTACATTTTTTGCATTTAATAACACAGAAATCTTTCTCTACATGAATTCCTTACCTCCGTCATCAAACAGCCACCAAACATCAATTGTACCTTTTCCCTGCTTCTTTTTAAACTGAGTACTGGCTTCTAGGAGCTTCTGGTTGAATTCTCCCACATGTATTGACTGTATCGTGTTAATGGTGCTCTCTGCAAGGAGGAAAAAGAAAAATATGAAGAGTCGCTGTAAAGTGAAGCAACAGCAAGACAGGTGGAGCATAAAGCGTTAAGAGAATTCTCCCCAGTTCCCTCTTCACACATTTTGAGGTGTGGGGAGGATTACATTCCCAAGTACCAAATAATGGAGTAAAGACGACTAGTGAAATGTTGTCTACTGCTACTATATTTGTCTCTTAGGAGGAAATAATGTATTTATGATACCTATATAATGTAAAAAATGGATAATTTTAATGACGTGGCAGGTTTTATGATATTCACCATTGTTAATTGTATTGAACTAATTGAAACCTTGAATCTGTGAAAAGTTCTGTATGTGGTTAAATTTATTTACAGGAACCAGATTAGCTGATACATTCAAAATTCAACAGGTGTGTAAATGTTTACTCTAAGGCCTCTATTTTGGATATACTTTTAAACAAGATATTGAAGGTGCAGGGCCTGACTTGTTTCTGCCTTTTTTTTTTTTTATACGCTGAATCTGCAAAACTTCCTGTACAGATACAGTGGACCTTTAGCATAACAGTATACCCAATTTCAACAGGAACTAAAGCTCCTGAGCTTGTGTAGTACTGTGTCATCAGTTTGGTATCTGTAAGAGTTAGGTCATTATCTATTCTCTGGATCTTATTAACGAACCTAAAATTCACTGAAATGTAAGAAATCAGATAGTAAACATCTGATAGGCTTCTAAAGAATACAAACATAAACTGACATTTACTTCTAAAAAATCTATCTGCTGTAAAATATAGAATTTCCTAAAATATGCGTTGTGGCAGACAAAGCCAATGAAGTACAGAGAGAACACAAGCAGAGCTAAAAAAGAAGATAGAAAACATAAGCATATATGGCAACTGCCTTGTGCTTGGGATGGTCTTTGTGCTGAAAATGTACTTTGCTTCTTGCTATTTGCTTGGCTGGCTTTAAAATGCACCTTCTTGCCTATGTGCTAACAATATCATCTTCCATTCCATCTTTTGAAGCCTGTGGCTTTATTACTGCTTTTCTTTCAATGATTTCAAAGAGACAGTGTCAGAGCAGCATTTAAAGTGGAACAGACAGGCTTCTCTAGAGGTTTTGCTCTGATCTGCTAGGTTCTGAAAATGCTTTGTTCAGTTTTCCAGTATTCCTAGAGTGCAGGCAAGATGGTTTGAAAGCTGTTATCGGCTCTTCTCTGCAGTTCTAGCATCTCTGCTGGACGATGCAACAACTCTGTGGAGGATGAATGTGTAAGCAAAATGGATATTTATTCCATGGCAGGAATATTCATTAATATCATCTGTCTCATATGGAGCCAAAGAGTGCAATATGTATTTCCTTTATGCCTTTCTGAACTAAGTCGAAAGGGTAATTGAAGCAGGGATACACATTTTTTGTTGTATTTGTTATAAAAATATATTCTACTGAAACCTTCCAAAATGAACTGAATCTGCCAAGTAAAAAATAATAACATTTATGTTTCCAGTCTGTAGATCATCTTAATACCTGTGAGAGTTGTATGCACAGCTAGATGTAATAGTCTCTGCAGATGAAAATTCTGAACATACTTGTCTGTGTACAAGCACGGCTTCAGGTGGGTCATCCTCATTACACCTAGCAATTGTGAAATGACACCTTTAATTCCGTGTAGACTTCCATGTCATTTTACTGTACGGAATGTGTAATTTTTATTCTATCACCTGTATGTTTAGGTTATATGTTAATTATTTTACAGCATGCTGTATGTCTAATTTAGTACTTTCACTACTTTCATTTGTATTTTTTATGAAATCTTAGGACCTAGAGCTGTGTTACCACTTTTACTTGATTTCAAGCAGCTGGATGCTGTTTTTGTGTATGAATGTTAAGTGAGATTGTTTGTTCCCTGAGTGTTGTATGCATCCTGAGGATGTATATACATCCTGATAAAGTATTTTAAGGGGGAGGGCAGGGGCAGGGCAAGGCCTCATATAAAAATGCAAAATGCACTATATATAAATAAAAGGCTTTTTCTGTGTCCATCTAACATAAATAACCACATGCTATTTTTGACAAACAGATTTCAGAATAAGAGCAGGATTGTGAACTTCATCAAACAAATGAGAAGAAATAATTCTGTCATACACAGTAGAATCTCCTGCCAACAGAGGACACTCACTCTGTGCTGCATTACAAATTTCTGGTCAGCTAAAGCAGGTACGCACAGGGTTAGCTCCTGTTCCAGAGGATTCTGTGTGGCTCTGGTGCTTTGGCTTTAGAGTCAGAGGCCAGTTTGTGTGTTGGTGAAGGTATGATGACTCGAAGTGTTGGCAAAAGATTTCTCATTTCAGCACTTACCCTTTTTGGTTTCTTGCTTTGAGATATTGAACTTGCTGACTTTTCCAAAGAATCTACAGAAACCATGTTTTCCTTCTTCAAATTCACTGTCTTTAATGGTAGCTTCTAGTGCCAATCTTTCTTGCTCCAGCTTCTCTAATTCCTCTGTATATTGGGAAGAAAGTAAGGGTAACACATCACTTGCTATTTTAAACTCAATCACTTGTTGAAATAATGGTGATGTAATTGCTGTTGTGGCACTTAGTACACAATGTACAATGGCTTGGGAGAAAAACTTCTAAATGCTTTTTTGTTAAAAACTGCTAGGTAGCAGGAAGCAGCAATGGCATGTTCTAAAGTGCTGGTCCAGCTGCTGTGGGACTTCCTTTTTCTTAACTAGACAGATCAGATGGGGGAGAATTACTGTATTTTATAGTTATATCAGATTTTACTCTCTTATTTTATTTTATTTTTTTTCCCCTTGTGTATGAAAACACTTCAGGAAATCCACTTTCCTGAAGCAAGAAGCTGATGTATTAAGCCCTTTCCTTAGGGCACCTACTGCTACCTTTGAAGTTTGTGACATCTGCTCTTTGACGTCCCTTGGCAATGTACCAGACCTTTAATTGATGAGCCAAGGACATGATTTTCTTGACTGTTTTTCTTGCTCTCTGGACTTTGTAATTCTCAGAAATACGTAAGGATATTTAATACATGATCAACTTCTGTGCAAAATTATTTTAGCATATTTTATTTTTTTTCAGTATTTTTTACAGATACATAAGATTTAGCTAAACTATGCTGTTTACTAGTACAAATGAGCAAATCTTGGCAAGGTTGGCCTTTTTCTGAGGGGAAAAAATGGTACCATATATTATGGAGTAAATCATGATCAGTAACTAGTGTAATTAGTGCCTGCTGAAACCTTTATTGGAAAGGAAAATTTTAAGTGAGACAGTTTCTCTCTTAAGCAATACGATGATCCTTCCACATTTCAGACAGATTCTGACTTTATATAGCACGGAAAGAGGTAGACATTTCTTCTTGAGGTACCAGCAGGGGGTGAAAAAGGCAGACATCAGTTTGAATTTTTTCTTAAATCCCTATAGTATTGCACTATAGCTCTCCATGCAAATCAAGCTACCAGGGAGTCTGCCAGATCGCTACTGTGACCTTTATTTTAAAGGAGTTTCTGAAGTCTTTTAGTCCTTAAAAGGTGATTTGTTTTAGGGAGTTACTCCATCTTATAATCTATCTTCTTTAATGGGAAGTTAATTTTGACTTGAATTAGTTGCACAAGGCACTTAGGTTCTTTCCAGGTTTTGTCCCTAACAGTCCTGAGGGCAGCCAGATGAACTAGGAGGCAAATTTACAGCAGGTGGCAGCAAAGAGTCACCGTTCTTCTTTGTTGTTGCTGCCTATGCTCCTTGTCTATAGATTTCATGCACTTCACTTATAAAAAGTCTCTCTGGAAGGGGGGACGTGGGACCCAAGGTGTAATCTCCAGGCTTAGGCTGATCTCTCTCATCAAATGTTCAAACGTAATGGGAAGTGGGAAAATTATCCTACTGAAAAAAATGAGAATTGTTTATTTGGAGTCATTCACTTCCCAGGGGCCCTGGGGACACCTGGATCCTAAAGGGGGAAAGGAAAAACAAAGGCACTGCTTGAATGTAGGTGTCGGAAGCCCCTTGTTTAGATGCAGTCACCTGAATGCTTTGCCCTTTTCACCAGAAAGGGAGTACATCTCCCTGGTGTTACAACATGCACTGTCACGTCACGATATGCTAGAAGATTTAGTCTTCCCTTACGTCTAGGAGCTATGCCAGATACCACAATATGATTCTAAGAGATCATTTGGAGTCCTCCTTATCCTGATAGGGAGCTAGTCTTTTCTAGCCATTTTGCTGTTATATATCATTTATACCTTTTAGCTGATAATCTGAAATTTTTGATATCCATTTCATTACTTGTCTTAAAAAAAAAAAAGTTACATACTGACTTCTAGCTTCTGAACACTTTACATTTAATTGCCTTGATCCCAGAATCTTTAAAGAAGACTTGGTGCATTTGCAAAAATGTATGGAAAAACAGATATATAAGCATGCAACCAATATATATATTAAATGTAATTCCATTAGTTGGTCACTACATACCTTGAACCTGGAGGACTTGAGATATATCAAATCCTTGGCTAATTCTGACAATAATCATGCCAAGCTCAAAATCAAATGTATCACTGAAAAGAGGAGAAGAGAGGGGGAAAAAAAAAGGCATGAAATAATATTCCTTTTATCAATGAAAGATAACTTGAGAATATCAGCAAAAGTTTTAGTGCTTCCTGGTAGGTGGCATTGCCATGTGTGGTAAAATTGTAGAAGGATTAAGCAAAATTCTACCAACTTTTGTTGTTGCCCTTTGTTGTTGTATAAGAGTTGCCCTTGCACATAGGGAACAAGTAGACTACCAGTGAAATGGATCTTCCTTTTATGACAGTGCTTTAAGAAATATTTTCTCTGAGAAAATAAAATTTAGTGTGAATTTGTTCTTCTTTAACATGCTGTGGCTTTGCAGGCAGATTTTCAACAAGAATGTTTTGAGAAGCCTGTTTCCAAATGACTGTTTTCTAGCTAAATCCCAATCCACAGAGCAGCTGAGCCTTAGGCACACACGACATCTTAAAGATTCTTGCACTATCCCATTCACTTAAAAGAAGAATTCCATGATGTGCTTATATTCCCTAAGTATGTACATTGGAGTTGTTTTTCTCTGTGCTTCTGCCCGCAAAGAGTGAGAAAATACAGTTCTGCAAAAGCAGGGCTGCCAGCAGCGCAACTTCTTTGTGTAGCATTTCAAGTCACCTCAGCTCTCACAGTGCCAGATGTTTGCTGAGCACATCTTGCTATGTGTGAGAAGCCAAGGAGGCTTTTTATGTGTAGAAATGTCTGCTACAGAGCTAACCCTTGTGAATCTAGATCTCCAGACATTTTCTTATTTAGTTTCTACACATAATATTGTGCATGGAACTGTTATAATCAAGTCTAAAGGGAGTAAAAAGAATCATGCTGAACTGTGACTTACTGTATAACGCCCACATAGTTCTCAACTTGTGCAGCTGTAGCATTTCTCCAGTCCTTCTTAAATCCAATCACCAAGGTATTTGGTTTCATTCTCCCCAAGCCTGAGGCCTAACAATATTAAAACACTGCTTGATAAGGTTCACACACATGCTTTTGCTGTAAATGAGAAATAATGGCAAAAGATAACCGAAGTAATGTTCTGGAGACACTTGCAATAAGATTACATTTCATGAATGTCCTTCATGCCCATACCCAAGCAGAAAGTTGAAAGATTAGCTCTAAATCATCGCGACTATAAATGATTTTTAGATGAAAGAAATGTAGTTTTGCTAAATTAGCACTCATTTGCATTTCTTTTGACAAGATCTCATTAAAATGGCTTAATAACTTGGAATCAAGAGAGAATTCCATGTTGTTTATATTCTTATACTAACATAATAACATAAAGCTTTTATCAGATTTGGTATGCTCAATAGCTTAACTGTGTCTTAAGTCTCTTAAAGATAGAGAATGTGGAATTGATACCCCTTTAAAGATAACTTTTTTTGGTTTACTTTAGAAATGATTGTTGTTCTGATTGTTTTATTCTTTCCCAAATATTATCCATAACTAGCTGAGCCTACTTTAAAGATAAATTACAGTTTATAGCACTTAAAAAAACCCACAGTATTTGTTAAGGTGTTAGATCCAAAACTGAGTGTGGAAACTAGAACCTTAACTAAAAGGTAAGAGTTATCATATCTGAATTCAGCAAACCTACTTTTCATAGAAAAATTAATATTCAAAGTATTAGGAATCATGGGGAGGAGACCCAGAAGTACACAGCTTGTCAAGTGGTTACACAATTTGTTGATTTTTACTATTAGCAGAAGAAAATGGAGAAGAACTTTTGGAATTTATTTATTTATTTACTTTTATTTTTTTCCTGATAGGAAAATGTGCCATGTGCAACCACATGGTGTATATTAAAATGAATAGCTATTTAGCAAAACAGTAGAAACATTTTTAGGGCATTATAGTGATGATTATCCTCTCGTGCTGGAAGGGAACTCTTTGTGGTCCACTGATAAAGTAGTAATGAAAAAGAAGAGCTCATTGGAGTATAGTAGTTCTCAAAAATATCGGAAGGAAGTCCCACTGAGACAGTGTATGAGCCTAAGGTGAGGTAGCCTTGTCAGGCTTTGACAAAACAAAAGAATCTTTTTAATATTTTATCTTGCTCAGTTGGACCGTTCATTTAGCAAGCATTCTAGGAGCCCTGGTATGCTACCAATAGGTGACTATTACCCACAGTTTATTAGTTGATTCCCTCATGGCTTAGTTTGCACTAATGTCTTTTCAACAGTGAATTTTGTGCAAAGGATGAGAGATTTCTCTACACTCTGTATCAGCATGTTTAAGTATTCATATATGTGTGAGAGGTAAATGTGAAATATGAAAACAGTGTCTCTGTGTGACTATTAAGGCCATCTTAAATGGATTGTTGGAAATGATCTTATGTATCCTTATAATAATAGAAAAATACTGCTGATGGTTTTTATTTAGATGACCTTCTTGCAGCAAAAACATGTGCTTACTTCATTTTTAGTTTTCAAGATTATTCTCAGTTATTTAATATCAAGCTGTAGATTTAATTTGAAATATACCAAGTATTGGTTGTACAGACTTTCATGTGTTGTCCTATAGGTGCCTCTCTTCATATAATACACTCTTACTCATTTAGAAGAAAATCAGTCTGCCTTGTTTGATAATTCTGAAGACCAGAACCAGATCTGTTTATGAAATAATCTGCAATATAAATATATGTACCCATGGGATGCCCCTTTCTGTGACATTTTCCATTTACAAGTAAGACTTCTGAGCAGGTAAACAGTAATGCTTTACATAGAGGGATTCTTTGATGTAACACTCTTCTGAGTGTTCTGTAAACAAAAAGCTTACTTGAAGGAGACTTTTGACTCCATCTCTGAAGCTGTCAGCTGCCACTGCTGCATAAAAGGCTTTTCTTTTGTTCTTTGTAAGCCAGGCCTGCTTTTTTGCCATGCCACTGTTCATCTCCTTAACACACAGCTTGCGTGGTCCCTGCATGATACAATAAAATATTATTAAGAAGTCTTTGTATTATACATCACACAATCATTTTGAAGGAGTTACCTTGTCTGCTGTGGGAACGGAGAGAGTCAGAAAAATACGTTCCCAAAAAAGAATCCACAGAGATTCAACCCTTTGAAAAAAAAAAAAAAGTGCTGCTAACATAATTTACATTCTATTCAAGAGGACTGAGGCTGTTAATGCTACTTAAATATAGTGATTCTGACAGAAAGAAGGACTAGTCTGGATTGTAACACGTTAGAAAAATATCTAAGTTATGATGAAGCATCTCAGAAGGAATCAACAACCTCCCTGACTTGACTACGTAAGTAAGGCTTAAACTACTATCTAGTAGTAATAGTAAAGAAGAAAAAAACAAGTTGTTTCAGTATATTTAAAGATATAAATGCTTTTGTCACCAAATCTTTTCAGTGGTAATCTGATAACTTAATTAGACAAAATTAAGACTCTTCATCTGTATAACCAAGACCCAAAGCAGGTGATGCAGTGATTTTTGTAGTGGGGAATGGAGTGGCATCTGCAAAAGATCTGCTCCTGGGAACATCACTAGTTACTATAACTACAGTCTAATGCTGATGCCTGTTCACATTTTGAAAACTGACATTCAGCAGATATAGATGCTTCTGTGACAAAGCAGTATATGACCACACTGGGACATTTAGGGACATTAGACACGTGTTCAACACATCAAATTCACTGAAAGCAATCTTGCTCTGAATTTCTTTCCAGGCAGTTGGAATGCACCGGAATGTATGTGTTGGACATGTTGCTGAAAAGCTGTTAGTAAGAAGACATGGAGGCTTCAACTGAGCCTTTAGAAAGATTGACATAATTTTGGGAAGCATGCATTTGGAATTTAATTGATTTCAAAGGTCCATGCTTCTAAGTTTCTGAAGTTGAAGCTTGCTAAGACTGGTTTATTTTCTTTCTCTTTTCTTTTTATTTTTTCTTTCTGCTTTTTATGAAGCAGAATTGGAGGTTGAGGTCTTCTACAATCAAAGTGAATCTCAGAGAGGTACTTGGGAGGTCTCAGATCCTGTTTCTAGAGTGTTACTGGGCTGGACTGATAGTCTTCACTTGCCAGGGAAGATTGGAAGACAGAAGTGTAAATCCCTGCGAGCATCTCCAACAGCATCAGAGATTGCATGTTCCGAATGGAGGCAGTTGGCTTGGTGGTTCTCAGAGTCCGACAAGTAAGTTTCCACGTGCCTGGATGTGCTAGTGGTACCAGTCTGGTTTGTTATAAGCAAGTGGTTTAGTTTGCTGCATGGTTTCATTTCATGAGAAGTCATTCCTTTGTATTCTCCTTTTTTTTTTTTTTTTTATTTTTTTTTCGTATTTTTTCTTTCTTTTTTTTTTTTTCCTTGTGTTTATGAGGATGCTGGCAAGTGCAAGCAGTTGTTTTAACCTCAAAGGAACAGATAACTAGAGGATTCAGTAAACATTTCATGCAGTACACAATCAGGAAAACTTGGTGAACTTGTGCTCAGGAGATTGTATTTCAAAACTCATACTTATAAACTTTCCCTTTTGAAGTCAGTATTCAGTAGATTCTGCTAAGATAAGGAACTGGTTAAAACAGAGCTGAGGGAGAGTTAGATTTTTTTTCTCTAGCCAATACTGTAAGTCTGGAATTTATTTCCTTTTCAGGAACACTGTAAAAAAAAAAAAACTAATTGAAAGAAATTCTCTCCAAAATGAAATGTAGAGGAGGGATCACTTAATTTAAAATCAATTTCTAAAGGATGGTTTTCAGTGTAAAGTGAAAACATTCTTCTCAGAACCTTTCAGTCTTACTGAAACTCTTTTGGCTTCCTGGAAGAAAATAGAATGTACTATATATATTTATACAGACAAAGAAATAACCACAGTATGTTTACTTTCAGTGAATTAGCATTGTTTGATGGGGAAGAGGAAGCCTTCAATAAAATTTCTAGCTAGTTCCAAAAAGACAACATTGAGAGAAAAGATGTGAAATAATCTGGTAGATGTTACATACCATGTTTTTATTTGAATATTTTTATTATATTTTAAAAAGACAATAATGATTTCTGATCTGATCAAAAATAGGCTGGATTGATGCTAGCCCAAGCATTCTCCCTTACATATGTTTCTTAGCTCTTTATAGCTATTCATGTGGGAGTACAAGAAATATGGATATGAGAGTGTGCGTGATCTTTCTTTATGATGCAGCAGATCATGCTGCATTCTGGGGTGATGGTAAATTCACTGATGCTTGCTTGAATTTAATGGTTTAAGTTAAAAAGAGTTTGATCCTGATAGTTGGAAGGGTAGTGTGAAGACTTGGGAATAATAGGCTGAACAATAATGTTGAAGTTTCTTTGTAGCTCTGTCCCGTTTAAAAAAAAAAAAAAGCAAAGAGTCTAACTCTTCTTCTCTCCCCAAAGAGAATCTCTAAGGATACAGTTTCACTGTTGGCTTGCACTGTGTAACTTGGCCTTCCCAGCCATACTTCCCTACTCATCCTTTTGTAATCACGTTAATGTTTGTGCAGTTGTGCAATGAGTCTAGTGAATTTGCAGATTGGATGGAAAGTAGCCTTTCAAAAAGTATTTTATGTGAAGGCAGGGAGTGAAAGCAAAATTACTGTTCTCACTGGTAACTTGGAATGCTTGAGCTAACATTGAACAAAAGGCTTAGAGATGTACAAATTTTAAACTATCTTTATATTCAGTTGGCAACTTTCATTTCTCGTCTCTGAACTACACTTCACCTCATTCTGAGAAAGTTTCTTTGTCCAGAAAAGGAAGGTACTGTTTCTGGCACTGTGTCCCAAAATTTTATGCATAGCTTGTGGCCTTGCAGCCTTTGAGACAAAATGTGTTGAATGTTAATGCTTCTGTCTAAATAGGATTGTTTGTTAGGACATATGTTGTAGGCTGTTCTTCAACGTGATGCCTGGGTTTCTAGTCATGACTTTCTTTGTGCAGAAGCATATGTGCCAAAGCTCACCAGCTTGTACTGTGACAGCAAAGAGTTATAAGGGCCCTCCGTTGACTTTATGGCATTCTTACCACGCTTAGTCATTTGAGTATCAGCTTGTTGCCACAGTCTTAGAAATTAGAAAGGTTCATTTTGTTATATTTTTATTACCAACTAAATGAAATTTATCTTAAACTGCTATTGAAATAATAAAAATGCAATGAAAATACTTATGCTAGCACATAGATTTAGGCTTTTATAGACTGAAATGAAATCTCACATGCTAGATGGAAAGTGGTAATACTAGAGAAACAGGCCTAATAATTTAGAAAACTTGCTGAAATTTAACTTGTTGAAGCTGTTTAGTCTCAGGATCTTGCAGGGATTCATTCTGTGATTGATACTGAATGCAATTACAAAACAACTGTTAACTGCAGTGGAGAGGATTTGATTTGGAAGGAATCACATGTAGATCTCCTAGATTCCCTTTCTGCAATATGGAAACAGCAAATTAATTATTCCTATGCTCATGTATTATCATGCATTTTCCTGACTGGACTGACCCTATTAGTTAGGTGCTACAGCTTCTTTTGGTGACATGAGTCCTTTTTTCCTTTCTCAAAAAAAAAGATAGTAAAAGATTGTTGTAATACATAAACTACATTTTTTTCTTCTACGCTACATACTCATCTGTTTTTGTTCTGTCCTTACGAAAGACTCTGTCTTCATCCTTTAAAATGAAAAATTTCTTGTATATTTATAACTAAAAATAGATTTTGCCCCTCTCTGTAGAAGATTCAGTAGAGCATGTTTTATCCTCCAAATTATCATTACTCCAGTTTTGGAGAAACCACAGCAGATAGAGCTGAAATAGTTGCCTAATACTGCAAATCAGTGACAAAGCTGGAAACTTAGCTTAGGTAATTTGACTCTTGTGCTGTATACTCCTGAAAGTACTCTGCCTTCTTCATTTTATTCAGCAGCAATGTGGCCATTTAAGAAAAAAAAAAAACTTCCTCTGTAATGCTTTCTTTTTTCAAATTTTTATCATTTGTCGGTCCATCTACTGTGAACTCTGAAATGCATCTCAATGAGGCGCTTACCAGCAGGCTGTGAATCAGGTGATAGCTTTCTTGTCAAACCTTATAACAAAATTCATTCTTAATGCAAATCTCTTTCATGGTCTGCACAGGAGCTGGTCAGCACAAGTGGGCACACAGGGAATGTATAATGAGAGTAGAATGTATAATGGAAATCTGCAGCACCCACTGGTGCTGAGGTTTAGGTTTATAGGAGTTGACCTTACCATATACACTTCACAGCAGATGCAGAGTCCATTATTCTTTGTGAAAGTATGCGTGATATCTAGCAGAGCAGGTCTGATCATGGGTGCTCCTGTTAATACTATGCACTGGGGTCTGTTAGAAGGAAAAAAAGGTTACATTTAATTGGATAATATTTTTATTCTGAAAAAGCCATTCTGTTGTTCACTGGATATCTTACCTGAAGTTTTTCACATGATCTTCCACCGTAGTTAATGCCAGAGCACTGTCTAAGGCATTAATATAGTAAAGAGCCTGTGCAGAAGAGCCCCAGTTTACTTCTGCATACAACAAAGATAAATAAGGCACATTAAAGCACAGGCTTTTCCCTATATCTGTTACAAAGGTCAGCAATCAAGTTATCCATGAGCCAAAACACAATATATTCTCTCATGCTTCATAGATGCAGATGTTTCATTCCTCATGTTTCATAAGAACAGAGTATGTTTGGTTTGTGTAGTGCAAACACAAACATACAAATAAATCTTGTACAGTAAGCAGCAGGTTGCCATTTTGAGTGAACATTGAAATGAGCCAGCTCAGAGCATGACAAAACTCAGGTAAAGTTTTATGTGTAGATGGAAAGAAGTTACAAGTGGTACCCAAATAAAAATCCAAATTAATCTGTGGGAATAAATTGGTGTGCTAGCAGGTATAAACGAAATCCCAGACTCTACTTGAAATGCTTGCTGAAGAGGCAACAGTACACCAGCCTATTGCCTTAATCTATAAAGTGAGATTTAATGGTATTATGTGATTCTCTAGGCTTCCCTTTAGAGAAAGTCATTGCGGAATAGAAGAATGTCTCATTCTTTAAGCAACAGATTTAGGAAAACCTGTCAAGTCTTGTATCATGTACACAAAGTAATAATGGATTCTGGCCTTACCTGGTTTCTTGTATGTTACATAAATATATAAGAAGAGCTCAATGGCGTAAGTGATGAGAGCTGCCCACCAGTTGATGACAAACATGACACCACAGCATAACAGGGCTCCAAAAAGTGACACCCACATATTATAATATCTGAATGCAGGTCTCCAACCTGTTTAAATGAGAATGGAGAAAATTGGAGGAGCAGAAAATCAGTTGAGCAAATGGTGATCCAGTGATTTTGCACATACAGACCCATGTGCAATTTGCTTCAGGCTTTTTCAGGAGCAGTGGGAGGTGTATGTACAAACTCTAAGGCACCGTACACGTCAACAGACACTTCCATGGCTGACGCAGATTTGTACACATTCTGAGTAATGGGTCTTACAGGCCTTTCCCTGTCATGCCTTTCTATTGCTTTGGCTTTAAGTAGCTAGTTGGTTTATATGTATTTTTGCCAAATCAGAACTCGCTAGTTCAGAACTGAAAATAAGTTTTCTTTCAGCTTCATGTAATAGGCTATTATGTCCTTTGGAGGCATCGCTGTAGAACCTGTTAGCAGGAGCTAAGCACTTGCTGAGAGGAGACTATATGCTAAAGTGCAGCTGTCTTTTAAACTTTGCTTGGCCTCATTGCAGAAAAAAATAAAAATAAAACATTTGCAATTGACTTAAAAGATATTATTCCCGCTGCTCTTCAGCTGTAGTACTGAATCCTTCCCCTGCTAGTAATTAAAATGATGAAGCAAGCAGTAAGTCGGCATGGTTTGCAGGTCTCTGCCAGGTGTTCTTCAGAACAGGCTCTTTTGAGAGGGAGAGCCACTGAAGATACAGGGAGAGACTGAGCGAGGCTGTCTTGGATGATCTTTATATGGATAGAATGGGAAGGTCCTGCTGTGAAGAAATGTGCTGTCTTGCAGACTTACAGTTTTGATAATCTATCACTGTGAACTGGCAGAAATTAACTGGAGGAAATGAGAAAGGGGGAAAAATGACTAGTTTTGTCTGTAAAGTTAAGCAACAGCAGTGTTGTGCCTGATCCACACACATGAGGTCTGCAGAGGTAATTTTTACTCAGCTCCGAGGCAGTGCAGAGCAGATAGACATTTGTTCAGCTGTGCAGGTAATTAGCCCAAGTGCTCATCTTTTCTGCCCTCTGAACAACTGGCACCATAAAGATGTATAGGAGAAGAGTTGATGTACGCATTTATGCAACCACTGCAAGGTTCTTCTTATTGGAAATCAAAAATGTGTTCTTCATTGCCTGGGTTGAATCATTGATTCACAGCAGTAGAAAATTGCCTTCCCTGTTGTCCCAAAAGGTGTTGCTCAGTTGACTGACTACAGGTGTTTGGATTCAACCCTTCATTAGTGATGGTGAAGAGGATAGTTCTACTGTGGGGAGGCAGAAGCCTGTATAATCTCCTGATGTACAGATGTATAGAGGGGCAGCTCTCGAGTTGTCGAGAAAACATCCTAGGGAGGAGCTTTCCTGCTCCAGTGGATTCCTCTGAAGTCTTTTTTCATGCTCTACAGCTGTGTAGAAGGAATATAATGACTGCAGCCATTAGTTTTATCTTTGGGGGATGAGTAAAATGTGTCATCATATTCAATGGGAGCAATAGACCTTAGATATTGCTTAGCTATTTTATAGGCTTTTGTTGACATACAGAAGAAACTTTGCTGAGATCAGGTTTCAAAGTCTAACTTAAATTACTGGAAATACACACTTACCTGGAGATTTTGCATATGATGCATGAAAACAGGAGAAATTAATCAGAGCATATGAAGCCAGGAAGAAATTGGAGATGATGGGAGCAATGGTGTTCAGCTCAGCTGCAAGACACACAAGTCAGAGATTTGCACAAATACATGCAAATGAAAGGTTAGATTCAATTCTGTGATTCTACAGATTGGCAATTAATGCAGATCTATGGCAAATCTCAGATTTTTAAATGTAGGGAAGACGGATTTCTTAAAAGACTTAGTATTAAATTCTATTGCCTTGCCTTTTCAGTGGCAGTCTGAATTCTCTCCACTGTACTACTCATTTACTGTCAATGTTACACAGTTTAAATTTGAAATCTTGGTAAAAAATTATTTTAAAATCCTAATCCCAAATTACTGCCAGTGATGATGGTGCACTGAATATGGTAGTTTGGATTTTTTACCATCAGTGCTAGCAATTTGGAAATTGCTTTGGAATTGGCTGTGAGGAAGGCTTGGCAAGTAATGTGTCCTTATCTCACAATTACCTCAGAGCTATATGTCCTATAAACAAGAAAAACATTTTCAGACTAGGTAACATTAACTAATTTGATCTGGTTCTAAACACTGCTCTGTCTCAATGAAGTGAACAGGAATTGTACCTATTTGGCATCTCTGAAAGTCAGGCTGTGCCAGCATTAAGACATTACTACAGTCCCTAGTCTTTTGGGCTGATGTAATTGCTGTCAGCACTCATACTTGACCTGAATGGAGATTTTTTCTTATTATAAGGAAGAATTTTATAAATACACCAGATTATATAATTTCAAAAGATCAGATTATAGCAGATGTTTAAATTGTGTACGAACCAATCAAAATGAATGCCATAGCAATCACAAATGTGAGAACATATCCTCTGATGGGCTCATTGTTCTTCCCGTATCCTTTGGCAAAGAAGTAGAGTGCTTTGTAGACGTTGTCCTTGCAAAGAGCCTGGTAGACAAATCAGAACGTTTTTTTTGCAATATGCAGTAAGTTGGTTGCTGATATCCCACTCCACTATATTCTTATGTAGCAGCAAAACAAAATCACGGGCATTTAATTCATTGCTTAAAAAAAATCTTCAAGAATCTAAATTGGAGGAAATCGAAGCACAAATCAGTATCTTGTGTAAGATGTGTAGGTTATCTTTCTGTCCCAGGCACCCTGTTCTCTCTGTCCCCACTGCTGCTGCCCAGATCTCTTTGCGCACATCTGCCAGCACAGGCATGTGATGAGCTGCTTACTCTGAAGGGATCCTGCAGACATCCCGGAGTTTACAGGCTGGTGCTTTGTAAGGAGGTGCAAGTGATCTTGAGAAAAACCTTAAGGCTGTCTGTAACAAACCCAGACAGATGTTACATACAGCAAAACTGAGCTTTGAGCAAAGGCATGTTATGATTCTAAGTGTTTGTAAAAGGGTGATAAGACCTTCCTGTTTCTGAAAAGAAACATTCTATGTACCACTTTCTCTACCTCTTCATCCCATATATGTAAGTGCTCTTTGAATATATGTCACATTCGGCATATGGAGTTCAAACAAATTATGTGTCTTTGAAGTAAAATTTTAGGAAATTAAGATTGTTGTTTTACCTGGAAAACTTTGGGTGCACTGACAAGAGATGCAAGAGCTGATGAGAGGGTAGCAGAAAAGATGCCTGCAGTGATAAGAGGACCAAAGCCAGACACCATGCTCATCACCTACAGAAAGAAGAAAGGGAAAATGAATAGTCATCTTTGCACTTGGATCCACTTCTTGACTATGGACCCATTTAAGTCTCCTATTACTGTGGTGTCTCAGCTTTTCACAGTCTGAAATTCAATTCACCACAAACCGACTGTGTGGTAAGGAAATACTATTTTTCTTCTTTTAGTGGAAAGCAGCTGATGCACTGCTAAATTTTTACACAAATATTCAGCTGTCCGCTGAGGCAATCAAGCATTCTGTGGTGTCATCCCACCACCTTTACTTGTAGTGGCGGTGAATAACAGGCTCTACTTGATGGATAAATAGTCAGCTTGTATCAATAAGGCAAAATGGAAACTGCAGAAGAGAGCACCAAATAACTAAATGTGGTTGGAGGTGCTTTCTTTTTTATTATTTTAGGGCTAAAAAAGAAGAATGCATAATGGTGCTGGCACAACAGCAGCAGCACAGTCAGCAAAGTCCAGCCCCATCAGGCCTCTGCAGCCACTGAAAAGAAAGCATTGATAACTTAGCAAGGGCCAGATGAGGAAACTAAAGATAAAGTAGATGGATTTGATCACTAGATGTTTGGTAGGTGGGAAGTACTCCAGGAGAGAGACCAGTTAGTCCTGGACAGTTACTGGCTGAGGATGTATTTTTTTCCGGCTTTGGTCTGTCAAGGATAAATTCAGGAGCTGGAACTGTATTGACGGCTTTTAGGAGGTCATTGATTTTAAGGGTTGCCCTGGGTCTGGGCAGCCTAACCGAGATGGGAGTGAGGATGGCAGACTATTAAGAAAGGACAGAAAAGTCTGTGATGAGCAGCTTATTCTTTAAAGGCTATGAGCCAGCCCTGTCATTTAACAGAGCCAGCTGGGGGAAAAAAGCAGGAGACTTTGAAAGCTACAACTGGCTAGTTAAAAAGAAACTGCAGGTGGGTGGTGAGCTCCTCTAGTAGACGCTGAAGCAGAGGGACTGAAAAGACATCTGTGAGCTGTGGTCATGAGGCTGCAGAAGAGCTCCTTTACTTTGATGCTTTGCCTAAGCTTTATGTCGAAGAACAAAAGTGGTAGACAGTCCCCCTCTGGTCCAGGAGAAAGACCTCTTCACTTTTCACTTTATTTTATGTTCAGTATTCTTGGATATCTTTTTTCAAGAAGAATTATTCTGTTTCAGTACTATGGCACAAACTTAACCGTGGCTGCAGCACCCCTAAGGTAAAATCATCTCCTTGTGTAAGGAACAGTCAGATGAGTCATTTCCCTGGCAGGAGTTCATGAGATCTCCGCTATGAACATAAGAGGCTGCAGCATATATTGCTGCATGATATTTGTTGAAAGAGGAAGTAAAGGCCTTAACAGAAGGCTGGGAGGGTTACCGACACCGACAGGTAGTAGGAAGGTAATATGGAATGCAGAAGACTTTTCCCTTTGATTATTCGTATAGCTTTTGGCTCTTTTTAGGTAACAATGGACATCCTCTTGAGTTGATTGTCAGCAAACTATTTTTGCTTGTTTATATTTATGCTTTCATGCATTGCTTAGATTATATATGTTATCTCATTAAAACCTGGAAATTATTCATCAGCCCATAATCACATGGCTGATTTCTGCATCTGGAAAAATCATAGCCTAGGGTGCAGGCAGATGATCCATTACAGCTCATTCCAGATACAACTGTATCATTGACGTTCCCAGTAGCATCTCGTACAACACAGGAGGCTGTGGAAACAACAACATATTATCATTTTCCTTGCTTGTGACACTAGGAGAATATTCTTACAATACTTCGATTCTTTGTACATTGATATTTTGTACAATTGCAGTCTTAGTCCCATCCTAAGGAGTAAAGCTTCATATTAGACAGATTTTCTCTCTTGTATCTTTGTTTCTCATGTTATCTCTAAGAAAATGCTTACTTCTGCTACTGTTAAAATAATCAACTAGCTAACTAATGGGAACTAGTGCACTTACAAAAGTAGAAAACAGACACTTTGGAAATTAACAGACAGTTAGCTGACTTAATGGTACATTGTCTATTTGTGACCACTTTCACAAGTGCCAGTATTCAAAGGTAACCTGTTTTTGGTGACAGTCTTAGGTCTGGGCATATTTTTTTTTTGTCTAACAAGGAAACACAGTTGCATTAGACATCCAGATCCTCAACTGATCAAATTATCACAGAATCACTGATAACAAAGAAAAAAAAAAAAGCTTTAAGCAGGAAAAATCGCTGATAGTCTTTTTGTTCTTACTAATCATATTTATGCTTTTGTTTATCACTAGAAATGGGAAGAACCATATGGAGTTAACTTGCAGAGTGCTGATCTCAGCATCTCTAGCAGCCAAATTGTAAGTTTATATGGTATTTTCAAATATGTCAAAAATATTGTTACTAAGATTCCCAAAGTAACCATTATCCGTTTAGCAAATAGATTTGCAAACAGGAGGAAAAAAAAAAAAAAAAAAAAAAAAAAAAAACGCTACTGCATTGAAAAGCAGCTAGCTCTAGGGCTGAAATATGGCTGTTGCCTGTGAGAATAGAACAACACATTAACCCAGGTTTAGAAAAGGAAGTGAAAAATGTCTGCTTCAACTGAAACTGCAGGAGAAATTTAGATCCAAATAATGCAATAACCTGAGCTGAAATTTGACTTGAGCTCTCAGCCTTTCGCATAAAGTACAGAAACCACAGAAGTCAAGAAAATTTGAGATTCGTTTCCTATAAAAGGGAATACAGTGAGAATATAGTTTGCTGAGGTGCTTGCTCATAATGAAGATGGTTATTTGAAGCACTATTTCTTACCGCATAATTAATACAGAAAAAGAAAAATCTTTATTTCTTGAACAGAGATTTATTCTACCTTTGTAATGAGACTTTGATTGCATGTTCCTCTAACAGAGGTAAAGCTTCAGTACTGATCTCATTTTTATGGTCGCGACCATTTGTTACCTGACATTCTGTTACTGCAAAGTAACTTGTGACCCAGGGCACCTTCTGCCAGAGATGCAGTCGACTTCCATCTTTGACACGTGACATACAGCATATATATGCTACCCCATCATTCACAAGTGTTCAATAAGACTAGTGAAGAGCAAGCAGAAGCCATCTGAACTTCCAGTGTGAGTTAGGAACAAGAGATCAGCAGTTCTTTTAATATTTACTATACTCCTGGATACCTCATGCTAGTGATTTTTTGTCATTAAATCAAATGCAAAAGTAATCATACAAGTTAAGGAAATCCTTCTTCTATTCCTATGTAGACTCAAACAGAACAAATTCAAAAAAAATGACTTTTTCTGTTGATCTGTTTTCTTTTCTTTCTTTTTTTTTAAATAAACTAATTTTAAAACAACTATCTCACTGCATAGTAAATCCACATGTGATGAACTTAATCATTCACCTGCATATCAGACTTTAAAACATTTTAACTGTATTAAATATGACATGAAAGATGTTCACTTACCTGCACATATTGCAACTCCTATATAAGCAACAGTTGTAATCAGAATGGCCAGCATTGTTCCTTTGGGTATCGCCCCTTGGGGATCCTTGAAACAAAACAGTGACCAAAACTGGCTGTGAGTTCCCAAGCTCTACTCTGCTTGCATTTGCATACCAGTGAGCACTGCCACACTGTGATGGGAAGATGGCTTTAGAGCCTACATTTTTTATTTAGATTGCTACCAGTACCTCCTGTTCCCCAAAGGTAAATGGGACTGAAGCAGTTCTGGGGTGCAGTGCTCATATCCTGAATGCAGCAGAACATGAGCATGGAGGGATCAGTGCTTCTCACGTATTACAGTAGCAGGAGAGTTCTGAACTGTGCATTTTTGTGAGTACAAGTTCCTTTTACCTCACAACAGCCTTTATTATAAAGTCTTACTGATTCAGTGCCTAAGCTTTTACTGAACTAAGCTACTTGTTGCGGTAGAGTGGGCCAGATGGTGGCCTGCTCATCACTTCCAGGCCATGGGATTTTTCATTCTACCTGCTGCCTTTTCCTCAGCAGCAGCTAGTAGTTGTGTAGGTAGCCACTTGGAGACCTAAGATCACAGCTGATGCTTTCCTGTTAGTTCAACACTAATACTTCAGGGTCTTCATAAAGAGCAGGGCTTTGGTGTAAATCCTTCCAATGTAAAACTCTTCTGCATTAATGTGGTTTATGAGGCTAAGTGATCATGCCTTTGTAGATGACAAGACTAGATCCTAGGTAATTTGTGTTAATCAGTGAGATAACTACAAATAATCACCCTGAACAGAACACAGAACTCCTGATGAACAACTAGTAATTGCTAGCAGTGTTTTAACAATAAGCTGCTTCCTTTCACTGTTTTGACTTAGATGTTTCAGTAAGGCTGTATTATATTTTCTTAGATGGGCTTAACACAGTATCAGCATCATTCATGCAACTGTAGGTAAGGGTTCAAGGATCTGCATTATACATAGCAATTTTAAAGGGAATTTTTAATGTCAACCAATCTAACAATTAAATAAATGCTTGTTTAGACTAGAAAACAATTCTTTTGTGAATTTTCTTCTTAAATTGATTTAGTGATTTTTTTTGATCAAATATACATGGAATTAATACTTTCTTGACTACTGTATTTCATGAAAAAAATATATTTGAAAAGTTGTGTGAATCATGGATGAATGACTTAACTAGTTAATATTTTTAAATTAGGTAAAGATTTATTGAGCTGAAAAATAATTGCAAAGTCACTTCAGCTGCAAAGACTTTAGGCCTCAGATAATGTCAGCTTTCCTTTATTCAGTTCTGGTGTGCATGTCTTCAGGTGCTGTTTTCACAGAGCCTTGTGCAGCAATGTTAAACACTGTGACCTTAAATGTTAAGGTTAAAGCTTCTTCACTTCTACAACTTTTAATTGTATTCACAATTAAACATTTATCTAATGCGATGTTACCATTTTATGACCTGCTACAAAACCGCTAAAGTCACTGATAAGACTAGTTTTTAGTGTCAGTGAGCTGCTACGACAGGATTACAACAGCTACAGAAGCAATATGTAAGGGTTTGCAATAAATATAAAAGAAATTTTGGTTTGCCTATCTTACACATTCTTAATACTTCTTAGCTTGTGTTTTAGACTTTGGGGGAGGTTGATTAATTTCATTAAACCTGTCTAATGCATCTAAGCATAATCAATAGTGAATCTGCAGCCTGGAAGAGTTGGCTTTAAGGCTACTAATTAGCAGAGCAAAGCAATTATAGAGGGCAAATGGGAGAATGAGTTCCCTTGGTCTGCTCAGATTCTTTCAAGTTGCTTATGAACGAATTAATGGTGCTGTGGGAGCTTGTCTTTTGCACAGACTTCCATAAATGGCAAAATAATTATTTTTGTTTGATAAAAGGATGGAGATCATGTGAGACTGATTCTGTCTCGGTGAGTTTAAGAACAATAGATTTTTAATTAAAAATGGAATTCACCACAGATTCTATTAGTAGCTCAGTTTCTACAAATTCATCTCTGTTCTTGAATTCCAAAGCAGTCTCCTGAAAACAAAGGAATTGAGTCATGTAACTCAGTGTGAGAAAGGGAGAAACTAGTTGTTGGGGCTGGTAAGATCCTGATGAACTCGTGACTACTATGCCAATAAGAAAATATGAGATCTTTGGTTGAATTCTTAAGGTATATTTCTATACAATGAGTCTGTATAATAAAGCCACGTAGCCTCATTTGACAGGTTAGGGATGTCAAGGTGTGAGCCACTTCTTTCTGGTAATTTATTTAATTTTTAGTACAAGGTTCCAACAGCTGGGAAGTTACGGTTGCCCCATGGTCCACCACAAGGGCATGTCTGAATTTCTTATGGTACAACAAAGTAGTAGACATGGAGCAATGCAACAGAGACATTTTACTAAATGCTTTGATGAACTTTGAATTAGTTCATCTTTAAATACTGTTTGAATTAAACACACTGTGCAAAATCATGAAAACTAGAGGGCACTCAGTTAAAACTAACCCTCTGTCTGTAATTTACAGATTGCTTAAATACTGGAAACATCTCATGAAACTGCTATACTGTAAGATGGGGCCTTGACAGCATAGGAGCAACAAGACATTTGTGAACCCATTCCTTTCTCAGGCTCCTTTCTTTTGTTACAGCTGCAAACCTGCACCTTAGTGACAGTAATAGAATATTGGAACATATTTGCTTTCATTAAATGCTCTCTTTATTCTGCCCTTGCTATGACCATGCATGACAGGAGGGGGGAAAAACAGAAAAAAAAGAAAAAAAAAACACACGCTATTTTCCCTAAACTCTTTTTTTTTTTTTTTTTTTTTTTTTTGGAGTGCAAACATGAGTTTTAGAAGTGTATTTGTGGGGATGATACAGGAAATTTGGCAAAAGAGCACAAGGACTTACACAGGTAATTTCTCTAAATAACAGGCTGCAAATGGGCTGTTGATTTTATATTATTGTAGGTTACTAAAAACATTCTTTAAAATGATATAACAATAACAGCAAATCTGAATGGAAAAAATTGTGTAAATAATCACACTGTATTAAAAAAGACAAACTGATGTTTTTAAATAAAGAAACAGTACTTGAGAGTTTTGCTCTACAAAATCAGCCATGATTTAATACTGAATACAGTGTTGATTAATAATCTGTTTTCTTGTTCTTTCTCACGCTATAACTAGTATTACAAAGTTAAAGAAATACATACTTCCAGATCTCCTGAGATATTGGCTCCTGCAAGAATGCCAGTGGCAGCTGGGAAGAAAATGGCAAACACCGAGAAAAATCCTTCTCCATCTCTGAAATCTGGTCCAAAATTTTCTGCAAATATTGATGCTGAAAATATAGATGAAAATGGAACATGCTACCAGGATTTGATTCCAAAATTATTTAATGAAGTAGGTGAATAAGCTAGTCTTTCTCATCATGGACGACTGGGTTTGAATCTGTCTCATATCATAAGCAAAATGAATTTGATTTCTCAGTCTGGTCCCCAGTAGTATGTGCTTGTCTGCATATCAGAGCTACAGATCCATATTGAAGTGACAGGAATGTCACTGCGGCACTTGCACATAGCTCAGTGCAAAAGTCTGCCTGTGCTCTGCCAGGGTATGAAGTGCTCAAGCTGCCACTAACCATGCCCTCAGCTTCAACAGCAGAGACAAACTCAAAGACTGAATAAATTCAGTCCCTTGAAACAGATGTTAGAAAAGAATCTGGTTCCTGAGCTTTACAAGGTTATTTAAATTTGGAAGATCCAGTTCTTGGGTTCTTTTTCAGTGGCATCCTCAGCTCAGTAGAAGGCCAAGAAGTGTATGAGCTGCTTATTGGGTGATAGACAGCAATACTTACCTTGGTAATTAAAAAAACCTCTTGCCTTCTTTTCATTGTTCGTAGGAATGACTGTCCCAATAAAGAAGTTTGCAATGGCAACAAGTAGAACAACTAGAAGAATAACTTGAGCCTGTAAATAGAAACAGGAAGATGTTACTGATTGTTTTATTTTGCAATGATTGTGGAGGTGATTATATACTTAGTGATTCGTATGTCCTTCTTCCTGCTTATGACAGATGACATTTCTACAGTTCTAGAAAACACCAGGAAAAAAAAGCGGAAAAGACATCCTGCCATCAGCTCATGACAATAACAAATAGTTTTTACTAGGAGGCTTTATGAAATACGTAGTTACTTTTAATTTTATGTTAGTTTCCCCTACAGGAAAAAGGAAAATGAAACAGCTAATGCATAAATATAAAGTATGAAGCATTTTATATTGCTATATAATTTGTTTACTTGGGTAGGTTGTCGCTTCAAGGGTTATAATATCTAATTGACTTTCTGACCTCTTTTACAAATCATTCTAACTTTCCATCATAGCAGAATATAAAAGTCAGGTTGCTATTCTGGACTTGATTTTGACAGCTGCATTCTATTTTCTAAAATATTTGCAGTCTTCTATTTTCTCCAATAGGATATAGAGATTTGGACTTTTTTACAGGTGAAGGAATAGCAGAAATCATTAGAGATTAAAGAGTGAATACTAAATAGGGCTGTCCTTTTGCTGGGCTGAGTTGAAGAGAGTACAGGGGTAAGACTAGATTTTGCTATTGTTTATTCTGCTTAATTCTGTTTAACTGCATCAAAAAGGGCAAAAGGAGCATTTATCCAAGGCTCTAACAAGTGCCATGAATTATAAAAATCAATATACTCAAAACATTTGTGGAACACAGACTTCTTCCCTCTTTAATGTATGTTCAAGAAAGCCCATGGAGTTATTTTGCTTTCATTGAATATAATGGTTAAACTGCTATTGCTTTTTTTTAAAAAAAATCAAGAATAACTTGAAGCTGACGGCTTTTGAAAATCGCCCTTGGTGTATGGCATTCCTCACACTCCAACTTTGTAAAGTAGTTCTACATATTTCTTGCTTCTATGTTAAAGGTTTACCTTTGCTTCCCATTCCATGCCAGCGACAGAGATGCCAAGAAGACATACAACAGTTATGGTGCCTATTATTCTGATGTCATTGGACTCATCTACCATGATTGTATCACTCTCCTGAAAAGGGTAAGAAATGTTATTAGGACTGATCTGTCTTGACCCAGTTGGAGGGATCAAATAAGTTAAAATAGAAGGGAGTGAGTTGTGAGAACTTGCTGAGTTTCAGGAGCATATGAGCCCAAGTGTTTGTATATTATGTTAGCCCTTTGTGGCAGGATGGTTTGTCTGACTAATTAGGGATTTATTTCCTTTTATAATTTTGAGGCTTTTGTTGAAATGTTTGAAAATTTAACATAACATAGGAATAATAGAGAAGCACTCTGTGGCATTTTTAGAAAGGCCTCCTTCCCTGCTAATGATGTCCCTGAATCCTCAGCTAAAAAATATCAACATTTAAAATATAAAAATAATCCCTAATTTAACCAAGAATTGCAAATATCTACATTTACCTTAAGAAGCTCTACAACTGTTTCAGCAAATCCAACTACATACATGGCAACTGCCACTGCATTTGCAAAGGCAAAGATCAGTCCTATGGATCCACCAAACTCTGGGCCCAGACTTCTTGAAATAAGATAGTAAGCTCCACCTGCAGACAAAAATTACTTTGATTCAGCACAATTTAAGATGCTCAGTTGCTGCCTGTATAACTCACATAATAATAGCACAGGAATCTTTTTGCCTAATAAATGCAATCAGGGTTTTCCTTATTAATGCAAAAGAATAAATAGAGCAAACTGATAAGCAAGGAAGATACTTTGTAGTGGTTCTGCCTTCAGAACATTTTCTAAACCTCTTTCAGTTTTTTTACTATATTCTAGTGTGCAAAATTGAACCCTTAAACAAATATTCCTGATACAGTAGTAGAGAAAACCTCTCCCCTAGACAAGTTCTATTTACTTGGATCCATTCCAATGTAAGCCTGAAAATTCATGTTGTATGATATAAAGAAGTACTATTTATTGATAAAGCTTCTGCAAAGTGATGCAGTGAATCTTTAATCTTGTTTTGCATATCCCCATAAATGATTTTCAATGCTTTATGAATTATAATTTTATCATATTTCACTGAGATGAAGTACTTATTGTTAGGACACTGAATGCTTATTGTCAGGAAGCATTTAAGATTATATACACTTAAATTTATGGTGGACTCAGTGAGAAAGACCACCCCAAATTTTATTGATTTATTTATTTTTCCCTAATTCGGATTTGCAGATATTTGTACTTTTCATAAAGTCATACTCACTTACCTCCTCTCACTACTCCATTAGTGCAAATGGCAGACATGGAGATACCTGTTAATGTTGTTACTACTACACTCAGACCAATAACTATGACTCCGAGACCTGAAAGATCCGAAAAAGAAAGTACATTCAAGTGTATTCAAGTACCTGCTCTGCTTAAATGATGTAGAAAGAACTTGCTGTTTTCCACAGGGGCTAGAACAGACCAGTCTGCCTTCAAGGCTCTGAAATGCACTAGAATTTTTCTTTATAAAATACCTGACATGTGCTTTGGTTTTCTAGCAGAAATGTTTACTCATCTTCCAAGGAGCAGCTGAAATGTAAAATATTTTAAAAATATTTTAATATACAGGAAGGTATTTGATGGATATCTGTTGGTATCACCTGTCTTTAAAATAAAAGGAAGTGATGCCTCATGTTCAGTTTGTCCAAGGACATCCAACCTGAAATGCTCTGAAGAAGAATGACCGGTTGAAAGGTAAGAATAGAGCTCGGGTGAAAAGCCAGAAGCCGTTCCTCAATCAGCATTAGGCAGGAACATCTGAAACGTACTTTACAGACTGAACTGAAATCTGGCATTTATTAGAAGTAACAACTCAAGTATGCCGTAAATTGTGATTAGGGTTGGTGAGAATTGTTACCTTCTAGTTGCTTTAGATGTATCGTTTGGTTTATCGTCCTTCTTGCTATTATAGAGATCAAGACCTCTGGTTTGCCTCATATGAAAATAGTACATAAAAATTTTTCTGGGCTTGAGAGCATTATTAACCCTAAAGATTTTACCTCCACGGACAAACCCATTAGTTGCTATTGCAGAAGTTGACAACCCAGTAATTGAGGTTACCATCGTGGCCAGAAGAATTATGATTACTCCAAGACCTGTCAGTAATAAGAAGATAAAACATTTTACTTATGTTCCATGATTCCTACAAATCACTCTCTTTAAATTAAATTTTCAGTTGAGAATCAGAGCTGTAAACGAAAGATGGTTTGTTGACCACTTGTGGTTGCAGAATGTTTCCAATGAGACCATGTCACAGTAGTAAATTATTTTCATCAGTCTTCAAGCAGTGATGCTTCTTGATAGGAAAAGCCTAGCCAGAAGCTCTGATAGTGTGTTTTTTTGTTTGTTTGTTTTAAGGCTTTCTTTGTTAGCTGAATAAAATGGGCAAACAAGTGTTGCTTGGCATGGTTACTCATTCCTATCTTAGACATATGTCCCGGCTGTTTAAGAGAAAAGCAATTGACTGTTTTGACCAAGACTGTTGTTTGTTAGATGCTTCTGTCTTTTATCAGTTGACTAAATATTGTATTGGAAAGTGAAAGGCTGACTGTATAGTTTCATAGTATAATAGGTACATAGTACGTAGGTACTCCACCCTATGCAGGAGAGAGACAAGACTTGAATGTGAGCCTTCTTACCAGGCTATTGACTGCAGCTTTCTTCCTCTCCCCCTCCTCATCTCTCTCTTTCCCTGCAAAAAGCAGTTTCACTGTAACATGGGACAAATATTCCAAAATGGAAGCGTTACCATACCATTTACTTTAACAAGGGTCCTGTAATGCATAATCTTAAAAATCTATTTTTTAAGGTGATATCACAAAACTATATAATTAAATATAAATAATCAACCAACTGAAGACGGATGAACTCGGTTCCTGTTTGGATGGTACTCTGAAATACAAGTATGCTTGTAAATTTTGGCTTCTTTTTAACGCTGTGAAATTGTGCTAGGAACTATAGGACTATGAGTTTTCCTGTGAGATTTAGAATTGTAGAAATATTGGTTGAAAGTGACATCTGAAGGACTATAGCTCAGCCTGCCATTTAGCCCAGGACTAGCGTCAGCACTAAGTCAAACCTGTGGTGCCTTTAGGAAGTTGAGTCTTGAAAACTTCCCTTTGCTTATTTTGGGTAACATTACAATGCCACACTGCCCTCCCAGTGAAATATGTTTTTTACATGTCCAGCCCAGACCTTCCAAATTGGATTTTTGTCCATTGCTTCTGTTATATTCTCTGGTACTGTGAGAAGAGTTTGGCTGTGTAATTTGAGAATACTTTATTGTTTCAAGTCAGATGAAGAAATAATATGGCATTTTGTCTAAGCTTTTTTGTTTCTATTCCCATTTATGGTTATTAGAGATATAAATAATTAAAAAAACACGATGAAACAATTACAGTTTGATAGCAAACATTGAAAAGGTTCTTAGTTTTATCTGAGCTTGCTAACACTTATCCAGTTCACTGTTTTTCACTCCAATAGTTCTCTTGTTCCAATAAGGTGAGTAGGTCTTAAGTGAAGAACAGAAGATTATATGTTGCCTGAAGCGATATTTATGACACTGACCAGGGCTCATCCAAATTGAAACATGGATCGTGCAACGGACAACCAGCTAGAGGTATTACAAACATATTAATTTATCTGCTCTCTTTCTACCTTCTGACTCTCAGATCAGATTCCCAACTTCATTTCATACTGGATGATTATAGACATCTAATCTCTAAATGAATGTTCTTTGCTGCATAAGTTATAGCCATATTATCACAGTCCTTTAAGATAGAGCAATGTAATGCAGGAGGTATAAATGATATATAACACCATGTAGGATATTTAAAGTGATTGGAGCCTCTGATAAATTTTATTTATCCTGTTGATTTCTGAGTTTTTGTTATAAGGAGTCATGCACCAATTTTATATGCAATTCTGTATAAAAAGTCAGAATGGCTATTCCTTTTGGTCAGGTACCATTACATGCCTCATAGAAAGCTCTTGTTCAACTCTCTGCAAATTTTATGCCCAAAAATGATTGTGTATGACTTTTAATCAGCTGTTAACTTTTAAATTGATCAGGCACATTATTTTTCGAGTGGTTTTGAAAGGAATGAGCAAATCCATGTAAATTCTGAAGAGTTTTTCCTGGATTTTCTATTATATTCACAAATCATTTTGTCAACGTGCATGTACCAAATAGGGTCAGGTATTTGGCTAATGCTATAACTCTTATCTGCTTGGAAAGGCTTTATTGTTAAAACTAAGAAGATGGTAACAAACAGGAAGAAAAGTGAATAAATGGAGCAATCCAACCAAAACATTATTGTATTAGAGGATAGCTGTGATATTTGGGGCCAGGATTCGGTTAGCATAAACTTGGTCTTTTCCTTTGCTTTTGACTAAGCATTCCAGGTGTGTATATGTATATTCCAGGTGTGTGTGTGTATATATCCATTTTTTTTTTCCAGGAGTGTATATATACACAATTTAGAGAGTCTCCAAATGTTGACTGTAAATATCAGACTGCTTTTGGACCTGGAACCATGTCAGGGGCAGACTGTCCTTTTTGCGCAGCTGATCATGAATAGAGTACCTTGTTGGAATGTTATTTTCTGCCTTTAATAGCTTGTACCCAGGACAGGCCAGTTATTTCCTTTTTCCTGATAGATTTTTCTCTCTTTGGCCTTCTAATGATGAGGATATAAATGATGCCCAGATGGTGGTTTAACTGACTCATTTCTGTAGCAGTACCCAGTGAAATCCCCAAGCCTTGGTGATGATGAGCTTCCCTTGCAGTTCTCCTTAAGCAGCTTGCTGGTGACATAAAGCGCATTGCTTACAAGACATTCAGAAAACACATTTGGAGATTATTCAAACTGAATTTGATTTCTCGTTTCAGAAGGAAAACTAACCTGCTTATATAAGACATGCAGTTTTAAAAAGCAGCAGCAGAACAATAAAGTCTTAAGAAAGGAGGGTCTGCTTATCAATGAATTAAAATGGTAGAATTAAATGTGAGGGCAGAATGGCTGTAACTGATGTTAGTGCAAATTAATGTTAGAATCTGATTAAAGTTTAGATTGAAGTGCAGGCATATGGCTGCTAAGTAAGTTGTGCTAAAATGAATTACTTTTGCCTATGGCTGTTCTCACACTTCAAAACAAAGTAATACTTCTTGATGATCTCAATAAGTTACTAAACTGCCCTTAAAAACTAATTTTGCATGAAACCCCAGAGCAAAGTCTTGGCAATATTAAGATGCAGAATTTTCATGGCAAGGCATATACTTATGAGTGCCCTGGGCTGTACGTTCTCATTTGGTATGCATCATAAAATCAGCAAGCACCCCTTTGTCAGGCACAGTGCTAATGCCACGCATGGAGCACTGCAAAAACAAGCAAAGTTCTTCCGCTGAGTTCAGGAACTTTTCTGTTTTTTCCACCTCTGTAGGTTTGTAGGTGGCTTTTTTTTCTTAATGATGTTTTTCTTTTTATAAGACCAAGTCTTGCTTGAGCAAAACTTCAGTGACATCACTGTATTTTGCTGGAAATAGAATTTGCAGCACGCAAAATTTTGGAGATATTTCCATTCAGTGTTTCTTTTCAGCCCATAACAAGGAAATTCGCTCCTTATTTAAGTGCAGTTTTATCCAAGATCAGTAGTGTTGAGGTCAGAGGCCAGAGTTTGCGGTCCAACTCATATAGGCCTACTTAGAATTTCCAAGGGCAAACAGAGATGTTTACTGTTAGCTCTTTGGATTTCTGCTTTTTTATGATACTAACATGTTCTGATGCCAGTCAGAGATTGCCAGTGCTCTTTCATTCTGGACAAGAATTGTCTTGTGAGACAAGAGTGACACTGCCATCAATAGTTTGCATTTCTGCTTCCCCCAAAAGTAGTTGCACTGCCCAACTATTGAAATGCTCTACCTTACTTCTGGTAGGGCTTCTGTCTGGCAGTGCTGTGAGCACTTTCTGCTCTCACTATTTTCGCTCTTGTCACTCCACAACAGACTAGACAGAGCCCTTAGGGCCAAATCCAGCTGCCACTGAGGTTTGAGCTTTTACATTGATTTGATTGGGAGTTGGGTGGGTTAGCAGGCACAGTGAAAGAGCAAAGATACAACATTATGAAATGTACTGTGTTACAGCTTTCATATAAATTGAGTTACTTGGTGTTTTATAATCTGCTAGTAGCTAGCAATGTACTATAGCTAAAAATAACAAAATCCTGTTGAGACCTCCCTCTAGTTCTGTTTTTGTTTATGCAGAAAAGTGTGAAGAAGTGTTTTTTTCAATATGTAGATTATAAGGTTTGGGATTCATAGATAAGCGACGTGTGAGCTCTTAAAGGTTAACTCTGTATGCTCATATTAGAAATTGGCCCAAGTCATGAAGTTTACATCTGTTATAGAATCTAAATACAGATTTCTCCAAAGCTTAGAAATAGTCAAATGTGATGATTATATGCATAGTTAATAGATCTCTGCCTCTAAACAGTAATTTGGCTGGGAGTATGGAAAATTCCAGTAGTTTGGATGATTAATATTTTTACCCTGGCAAACATTTGAAAAACATCATTTGGTCCAACATGCAAGTGTGCATCTCAGATTATATATTAATTGTGATAATGTATAGTTTGTCCTCTTTATCCCTTTCAAGGCTGAAAATATTACTAAGATACATACCAATTCCTGCTTGACCTACAATCCAGGAAAGTCGAATAAAAAGCATCACACCCCAAATATTGAGCATGCATCTTACCTAAGTTTAAAAAAAAAATTATATCAGTATAATATTGAAAATAATATTAACAATCAGAAGAGTAATAATGTGCAGGCTTTAAAAAGCACCCTAAACATTCCATAAGTCATCTCTTTCCTCTCTTGTGTTTCAAAAGACCTTAGTACTTACCAAACTATTCTTCTTAAAAAAGAATGCAAATTAAAAAACTATTCTTTTTACAAAAAGAATACAAATTACAAAACTATTTTTATTTTCTTTAGCTTGTTTTAAAGGCAGATAGTTTTCTCACCAGCACACCCTTCACCCATCCGAACTTTACAAAGCCCGTTTTGTTTTCTTCTTCCTTGCTGGCTGCTGTGTCATCTCCAGCAGTGCCTTCTCCATTAGCCACTCTCTCAACGGAGCTGGTGTTCACAGCTATGTTCTGTGGGATCACACAGAAAACAAAAACATTTTTGTGCCAAGCAGATGACACCTGCCTGCATAAGAGAGACATGAAATAAAGGAACTCTAAAAGGAGACTGGGTTTTACTGTCTCTGGACTAAAATGCAATATTCTGCTCACAGCAGGTATCAGCAGGTGGGCTCGCTAACTGCAAGAAAACATGAAGGAATCATTTAAGCTGAGGAAATATATCATTACCTGATTCTAATTTATTTTTAGTTTAAAGCATATGCAACATACAGGTTGTGTTGACAGGTTAAAAGAATACCTAATCTGTAAGATATGGGAAGAACTCTGCTGTTTTCTATTGGATAAAGTATAAACATAATTGTAGCAGCAAATGGGCAACATTCTTGAAAGTGGTCAGAGAAATACTGGTGAAATGTGGTACAAAATACATTAAATGGTTAATCTTTTCTGTGGTTTAGCAACCTTAGGGTTGCTAGGGTTTAGTAACCCTATGCCAAAGGCAAAGATAATGAGTGCCTACATTCTCTCTTAAAGGACCTGCTCATCTACACTGGTTATTCACAGTCACCTAGAAAAGAGCCAGAATCCATATCCCAGAATTTTGGAAAATCCGTGTGTATTTATCTGTATTTTCTGTCTTTCATTTTTCTACTTGAGAATTTTTGAGGTAGTTTGGCTCCATGATGTGTTTCTTGCGGTTTGAATAGGAATTAGATATATTCTAAATATATATATATATATATTATAATATATAATAGATATCTATTGGTCTTGGTGCTCTATTCCTTCTAAATTGTGTTAAACAAAGTTCTGAATGGTTGGGGGAGGAAACATAATTAGGCTAACCATTGCCAGGTAGTGTTGGTCCTAGAGCAAGGGACTCCAGGGGGGATTCTGTACCCTCCTGTAGTCTGGAGAGAGGGGCAGGAATGTGTGTGTGTCTCTTTAAGGAGGGGCATCAGGATGCTTTCAGGGCTTGGAGGGGCTGAAGACGTTTCCAGACTATACAAGGTGAAGATGGGAAACATGAGGTCTTGAATCACACTTAAGCCTTAACGCTATTTCTATATTTTGTCTATTGACTCCATAAAGTGCATTACAGATATAAAGGCCAATTGAATGTGATGTTTATGCTAATGTTTAGACTCTCTCCATATAAACAGGAGCTCTAGTCACTACAGTGCAATGTTGTGAAATGCCTTTGACACAAATATTGTATTTTGCTAACAAAAGGAGATTTTTAATTTAGATGTCTAAACTCCCTTAAGTTCCACTTGGTGTCTATTCCCTTTTTGGTTTTTTGGCCCAAATGTCAATGGGAGCATAAGATCTTTTGAAGGTGTGCAACTTAGAGCTTCTGATTTTAGTACTTTTGACAATTTCCACTCTAAAATAACAATGTTGCATTTGTTCATAATACAGTAGATTATTAAAGTAACTTAAGGAGGATTAACCAGAAAAATAAGACTTTCTTGTTTGGAAACAACGTGATTAGAGTTTCAAAGACAAAAAAATAAAAATATTTAGACTTTGTACTTGAAACAAGTTGTTTCCTATGTACTTTGAATTAATGTGTGTTCTCCCATGTCATTATCATAAATTATGGCCTTAAACCTTCCATAAATGCGCTTGAAATTGGTGTGCTTTAACAAATGATTTGTTACTTGCCAAGCAGCTGTATCTGTACTTCTTGTGCATTAAGGATATGAAATAAAAGTGACAGGATATTTTTGGAAAGCTACCAAAATTGAAAGTTAACTGCTTAATTTTTCCGCCCTTATTTGTTGCAGAAGAGTTTAACCTTCATCTTGCCTGAGGCTAAACATGATAAGCTCATCAAGTCTGTAACAAGTGTGGAGAACAGCCAAGACAAAGAAAGGTTAGATGATTTCTTATGTAAGGTAGATATTAAGCCTAACTAATTATCACCAGCCATCAGCTTTGAAATAGCACTTAGACTATTTTTTTAGATATTTAATTGGCATTTTGTGACTTAGTATGTGCAAAAAGGCACATTTTGCTAAAAAATGACACACGTTTGAATTCAGTGGTGCAGGAATTGAATTTTTGAAATTCCTTTCAGCCTGCTTCACATTCTGACATTTGAAAAATTACATATTTAAAACATATTAAAGATTGATATTTATCTTCTGATGCTAAGCCCAGCATCAAAGCAACATGGGAACACTCACATGATGGTTAGATATCTGGAGTCAAACATATGTCACTTCTTATCAGAGTCTGGCAATGAGCTCTGACAAAGCAGTTGTCTTCCACAATTTGGGTTTCAAAAAAATGAGGAGGAGGCTTACTTGGAGAAAAATGTGCTAAATTCAGATTTTAGCATTAAGGAATAAAAAGGAAAAAAAAAGCGCCTTCTCCACAAGTGAATCTTGGGCTATTAGTCTAATCCCCGCACACTGTGTGTAGCCTTTCACTGCCACCCTTATGGTGGCTAGAGAGCCCGCTGTGTCCTGGTAGACGGGCCCCCATTCAGCTGCACATGCTGCAGAAGCCTTTCACCTCCCATAGAAGCTGCCAGGAGTTCTACCTGTTCAGATTATCTAAATGCCCTACTTTACTAATCTACTATTTAGTGATCGCTCATTTATTCTTCAGAATATCCAAATTGCTTTTGTTTGAATCTTTCTGTGATTTCAGGAGGATCTTGAAACACTTAGCAAATGTCAGTAAATTAGATTTTACAGAATGTTTCTCAGGTCTAACTAAATATTGAAATTTGCAGCTTACAGATGAGGAAGCTTAAGCTTGGAAATTGAAGATAGAACACATTAAACCCCACAGAGCACTTGGAGATATATGTGTGAGGCTGGTATATTTAGACAATACCTGGGATCTCCTGCCCTGTTGCCAAGAACTCAATCGGTGTGATGCTGTATCTGTTCTTTTTAGCCTGCTGCGTACTGTATTCCTTCTAACTCAAGAACTATCCTGTTCAGCGTTAACCTGGAAACACAAAAAGCTTTGTATTGCCATCTGAAGACCTGAGTGGTTTGTCCAAGGTGACAAACCTTGGTCCAAGGTGTCCAGAGTGAGTCCGTGGGACAGCCGGGAATGGAATCCAGACGGACTAACGGCTGGCTGTATCTTCCAGCCCCTTGGTCAGCGGCTCCCAGACCAGGTCTTTAACCCGCTTAAGGACACTTAAGGAAAAAGTCTGGGAACAGCTGAGCTCAGGTGATGGTCTTTTCTTTTCCGTAATATGGTCAGTCTGTGAAACCTGATGGTAAAAGAGGGAAGTAATTTTCTCTCTGGTTTATTCTGGGATGAAAACTGCCTTCTTTTTTACCTGCTGTAGGTTAAAGTCCTACCAAACCTTAGACAATTCATCTCTTTTTATTAAAGTAAACAAAACAAACCTGTTTGCTTAAATTGTATGAATTGTATGTGTAACTGAAAAAAAAAAAAAAAAAAAATGAGAATCTGTTAATATTCTTATGCTCAGTAGATGTTTGTTGAGTATATGTTCAAAGCTA
>JAWLRI010000032.1:165729-192098 GCA_034781795.1 Crypturellus tataupa
CTTGTCCCCCCAAGTGGACGGGGCTCCCCTGAAAGCAGCTCCCTGAGGACGCTTCAGCCACCGCAGGTGGTGGCCACCTCGTCCGCCCTGTCCCGGGAAGCGGCTTCCCCTCCAGCCGTCGTCGCCAGCTGCCTCGGAGGGAGCTGGACGCCCGCCCGGCCCCGCGCTGCCGGAGCCAGCGGCTCATCCCTCCTCACGGGCACCAGCCCCAGCAGAAACGCGGCTCCACACGCTCCGCTAGAAGCCCCCGGAGTGCTGCAGAGCCCTCCTCTGCCTATCAGCTCGACACGAAACACCGCTGCAGAGTGTAAATGATACCATTAAAACCGCAGCAGTCCAAGGGCTGCTCGGAGGCCCCCCTCTCCTTGCGAAGGCCCTCGATGGAGGCAGCAGCCTTCTGCGAAGCCAGCACGCGTAGGCAAGTACGGTGAAGGATGCGAGACGACACGCAGGCAAAAACCAAGGCCAGGCCCGCTTTCTCCATGGAGAGATTACAGCGTCGTAGGCAGGATTTCTACAGCACTCAGAAACATAACTTGTTATATACTGAAGAGACTTGGTTTTGTACTGCAGAGTTCCTCCACATACCCTGTTGTCACGTTCGAAAGGTACTCGGCGATTCCCCCCTTACATATCTCCAACCTTCAGTAGTGCTGTTCAAATCTAAAGGGGATCAGGCAAAAGTACTGCTCTGAGTGTTCTTGTTTGTACAACAAATACCCACCCTTTATAGGAAAAAAAAAATAAACGCAAGAAACTAAAAGAAAATAAAATCTTGTCAGTGGGTAACTGCACGCTCTATCCTTCCCATTTCAGGCTCGTTTCGGACAGACATTAAAATTGTGATTGCGGAAAATCTGATGCCCTACGGGCTTAGCAGACTCTGAATTACTGCGACCAGCTACAACTTTCACAGCACCTGCCCCCCGCTCCTGTGTTATTGCAGTATACAATTCTGGTATGTTATTACAGACCTATCCAGACAAATTGTGGGAGCAAAGGGATATCAAGATGCTTGACATTTACAGAAGAAACACAAGGCAAGAGGAAAGAAGGCTTCACAGAATTTCAAATAACTGATACTTGCTTTCTCTGACCATCCCAGTGAGAGAAAGCTATTCCAAAAATCTCTTGCTACAGATCTGGGGCAGAAAAATAAACGAAGACTCCCTTGTACCTTTCACTATCTAGGTTTTCAATGTAAAACAATATGTGTGTGTAGTTGTGTGTATACACATTCCCCGTGAAATTAGGGACTCCGTGAAAAATCATTCTGGATTCATGGCATACTTGTAGGGTATTGTAGACTCCTAATTAATCACCTCTAGCAAAATAAAAATGCATTAGAACTGGACAATTACTTCACTCTAGACTACTGGGCTAATTAATCCCAGGTGCAATTCAATTGAAATCAATACAGAAAAGCTCATTGTTCTCCGACTGAACACAGTAAGCGAGTCCAGACTGGTTTCCAAGTACAAAGAATACAAATATTGTGAACAATAACCATGCTCATAGGTAAGCCATTCCCAAGGAAGGTTTGTGGGAAATGCTCTCAAAAAAGAGCCATAACAAAAGTTGTTTCCATCAGCCAATGGAGCTGTTGTTGTTCTGTCTTAAGCAAAGGCAAATATCCATGGATTTATCCATGGATAAATGTTCCTTTACTGTAATGCCAGCATTAAGGTTAGAAAACTTGTTTTTAACAGAAGTCTGGATAAATATAACACAGTGCTCTGTAGTCTGGTGTGCCACTCAGTGAGTAAAGGCCTCGAGCTTCCATGGTCAGTAATGTTTTTGTACAGTGTCAGTCCATAGTGAAAGTACATTTGTTTTACCTGCATGCACGTGTAAAAGTGGAGAACCTGAATATGAAAACTATTACTGGCCTAAGTAAAAACCCTTGGTTTTGCTGCAGAAAGGCTGCAGTTTGCTCCCCAGGTAGCCAAGACTAACCTTGTATATGAAGATATATGTGTGCACAAATGTTTAATCCCAGGGTTTTCAAAGATCGTTCTCTCTGCACTTGAGGCAACCTGCTTTTGCAAGGCTGGTATTTACTTGATGTATTTTATGTGATGCAAACTTAAAAAAAAATGTTTTATGTAATGCCGCTAGCTAAAGCAACCGTCTTCGGGCGTTTGCTTCTGCACAAAGATACATAGGCCAATGGATTATTCACAAAAAAAAGTAGCCCCCAAAGGAAATAAAACATGAGTTGATGTGGTTCACAAGTATTTTTCTAAATCACTTTAGACCCTTTCCTTTGTCTACTGGACCCTAATTGTTCAAATATTAGGAAAAAAAATGTAGCAATGTAAATTGGCATGCATGGAAATTCCTTCTGTCCATAGGAGACAGTGAGGACACAGTTCTTCTTAAAAATATATATATATAAAATTTATAGTTAGGTAGAATAAAGAAGTAAGAGGAATTCAATCTACATTTCTTCTACAATTGCACTTAAAATGAGATACCTTGATCCTGCAGACTTACATATTTTTAAATGTTCCTTCTTAATCAGATTAGGTCAAGCGGCCCTAGCTTTAGGGTGACAATACACAGAAATCCCCTACTGTACACAGCAAACAAATAGAAAATCCCCTACTGTACAGAGCAAACAAATATTTTCAGGATTTAGCACACCTCTGACTCTTATATTGTAGAAATTGAAAGGTGTTTAGGTATAGCTGGTAATAAAATACATATATAAACATATATATATAGTATATATCAATATATATATATATATATCTCAAGATATATAAAAATTAAAAATAAAATAAGTTCACAAGAGATTTAGGATAATCCTCGAAGAATTTAAAAGGATTGGCTTACTGCATGGAGAGAGCAAGAGAGATCAGGCAACTCATAAAATAAAAAGCCATGCAGTAGTGTTAAGTACATACCATCTATCCTGAGTTATATGTGCCATTCTCCTGGTCAGGGCCTTTAGGGTTATACGGGGTGTAAAGCAGCGGTAAAATGCAGAATTTCCTTTGAAAGAAACAAAATGTTTATAGGTTAAACATTTTAATTTTGACTGAATTGTGTGACTAGGAGTAATTCAAGCAGAGACCATGGACTCTTCTCAGCTGACAAACACCAATTCTATTAATACTGTCAAAGGTTCAGGGCATAGATACCATGTGATCTCCATATGTTCATGCATAAGACACCTCTGAGAGCTTGTTAGATGTTTCACATGTAGCATGCATTACAAATTAGACCTATAATTACACCACTAGGTAATTTCTTCGCTTTTCATAGTTTTGTTCACATAGGAAAAACATGCACATCCCCCTGCAGTCTGCTCAGCACTGTCAGCTCCTACTCAGTGCTCAAAAACTGCTTCCTTAGTAAAGGTGCACCTATATTCAGGCAAATGCAGGACAGATTTTTTTAATCAGCTATTAGAGAATTTAAGTTAAAAGTAAGACTCGGCTAACAGATTCTGCAATTCATTAAGATCCAAACCCATTCAAATTAAATGCAATGATAGGAAAGCTGACAAAGTCTTGTTCAAGCTTCCATGGTACAATATTCCAAGTAGAACCACTTTGCAAGCAATAAAACCAGCTGACAGATTGTATCAGAGTGATTTATTAGAGAGATGAACGACCTTGGAGTGAGCAGAGACCGAGCAAAAAAATTACACAGGAAGTCTCTTGTAAAAGAATCAAAATTCCTTCTTATTGCCTTAAAAAGATTCTGAGATATGTTATTTTCTCCATCTTGATAGCATGTCAGTTTCTATAAATCCCCCTAAGTGTGTTTATAAAAATTATTTTGCTTAAGACACTACAGATGCTTGAAATGACTCTCAGCCGTTACGCAGTCCCCTTTGAAAGGGCATCCTGTCACTGTCTCTGTGGTTTTCCAGTACCTGCACCTTACACAGCTCTCCTCCTCCTCCCCAGGCCCTGAACCTGTTCTGAACCTTGTGTCTTCCCGTGTAGTTCACTTCTATGAGCGTTATTTTCCTTGATTTACTGTTGGAACGGCAAACACTTTGTGAAACGAATAACTCAGCCACACAGCAATTTAATTTCAGAGTCTGGCGAAATTAGCCTTCTAAGACGTACGTTCTTTGAATACTTCAGTTTAAGGAAACTTAGTAAGTATTTATACCTATACAAACTATTGTTTTCATTAAGAATGAAGGAAAACAATATATAGGCATCTGTCATGTCTGATTTCTCTCCTTTATGCCCATTCATAGCACTGTAAACAAGTAACAATATCAGATTACCACAGTGATTCTCACAGTACCTATTTCAACAATAACTTTAATGATTTTTCCATTTTTTTCCCCTTTTTTGATTTTGCCATTTGATTATGCTCTCATCTATTTAACTATATGGATACTCCTACAAGGCAATGTGCTGAAGAGCACGTTGCTGCTTTGAAACAAATGCAGAAATGTAGAGTCATTCTGTAAATGATGAGTAAGATACCAGTGCTAAATATAACTTCTTTTAATTAGATAATTTAAATAAGATACAGCCCAGGCTGTCACCCTGTTGATTTCTAACTTTAGTCAGAGAGCATTAGTATGGCCTGCATTTGTATGCAGTATAGAACTCATGTCTTAAGAGCTAAGCAAAACAGATTATTACAAGTTGGCGTTTTTCCATTAGAGAAAAAAAACAACAACAAAAAAAACACTTTGAGATAGATTGTTTTCAAGTTCTTTTCATGACATATGCAGCTAAACTGAAAAAGAAATGACTGAGTATAGGAGATTCTGACCGTTTGGGTCTGTCTGGTATTTCCCAAATACCCCAAACAAGAAATTTAATCCAGACAAGCTATGAGATTTCCTGGTAGTCAGAGTGGAAGATAGTTATCATGCATGCACCTCACCATCTGAGTTCTGGTGCAATACTCCAGCCATTACATCAGATGTAATAACAGCTTGCCAGGACTGTAAACGTGTTTCCGTAGGACTCAAAATGGCACAGGAAACCTGTGGTTTGGGGAACAGCCTGTCAAGAGGCAGCAAAAAATCAAGCTTAAAGACATAAGTTTGATAACTACTTGTAGACTTTCTAGCTTTGCAGTCTGATTTTGTACTGATGGTAACATGTAAAATGGAAGGTTCACTTTAATCACTGTCATTTAATGAAAATAATGTCATTCCAAAGTGTGTATCTACTTAGGAGTGAACTTACTGGAGAAATCAGTGAGCCCATGGTTGGTCTTTGCTAGTGCTGTTCAGCACAGTGGGCACTGCCTGTTACCTGATGGGGATGGGCCTGGTCAGCATCTGGATTCGGGGAAACGTGATCCTGCAAAGCAAGTATAAGCAGTCTTGAAGTATTTTTATACCAGACCTCAAAATAAGACTTTTTTTTTTTTCCATTTGAATTCTACACACTCAACTTCATAACACACTCCACAAGAAGCACAGCCCGTATACATCTAGCAAAAATACTGGTTGCCCTCGTCTCCAGGACACAGACTGCCTCCAAGGCAGCTGAAAACTAATTCAGCTGCAGCAGCCATGGGCTAATTTATCCTGCTTCTGGTTGTTAGTTCAGACTGCCTGCCTCTGGGCACAAGCAATTAGCCCAGACAGAACTTGGTCCTGTTACTCCATTGCAGCAGCTCAGACTGGAGCAGCTCAAAGAGAGCGCAGTTATTTCTGCACTGCAAAGAGAAAGCAAGCACGGGCCAAACTGGCCTCCATTTCACTTAAAACACTTCTGAGACTTCTTTTCCACTCGCAAAAGGTGCCCACCAAAGAACTACAAGGAGAACAAGGAGCTAGAAAAGTATTTCCCAAAGTGTGCCTCATCTGGGGGCCACAGAATCCAACAAGGGATCAACACTCATCCTCACAAACTGAATGACTTTGTGGAAAAAGTAAGAAGAGTTTAGAACATCAGAACCACTTGATAACCAAGGTATCAGGCATGCAGGTCTTCACTGACGCATCTGTATAGAGGTAACATCAACTATAAATTTGCAGAGCTTGGGAAAAATATGAAAATCTGTCAATCATTAAAAAGAGTATTTATTAAAAAGATTGTGAGATTTAAATAAGGTTTCAGAAGTCTTTAGGTCGGTATTAAAAAAAAGCAATTTATAGACAATTTAGATGAGGTATTTAATTACATTTCACTTCTTGCTTGACACTTTATATGTAACCCTGACGCTTTACTGTTCTTAAGATGACTTAAAAATCCCTGCTAGCTATGCTTGACCTCCAACTGAAAGATTAATCTTGACATGCAAAGTGTACCTCATGCACAAGCAACCAGGGAAAGCTTTCACTCTCCCCAGATCTCTGGAAATAAAAAGGAGAAATAGAAGTGAATTATTAGACTATTTCTTGAACACTGAATTATTAGAATACTTCCTGAATGTAGGAAAGTAAATGGAAAGTTGAGCTCTAAAAGTGTTATTTTCGAAATTTTGTCTGCCTGAACAAACCTAACTGAGCAAATGAAATTATGTTGAAAGACTATGTGAAAGTAAAGCTTTCTATGAATATGTTCACATTGTCCATTGGGCTTGTAAAGGCTAAAGCATGCTTGGCACACTGCAGTCTTCAGGGAGTTTGGACCAAATTCCTGTTGAATATATGTAAATTGTAATTTTTCAGAGTTTGACTTACCAAAACTCGAGCAACTTTTTATAGGCACCTCTTTTTAGCACACTGGATACACACATATCTGTATATTTCAAGTTGGTATTCTAATTCAGAATATTTTAATTAACAATCTATACTTTTTCTTATATCTAACATCAGGCTGAACATTTTAAAAAAAAAATCTACTGTTACAACCTTCAAGAGTCCATTCTAAAGCTTTGTCAAGTTAAAAACAACTAAAAAGCAACTTTATTAAAACTGTTCGATATTTCCTGTTTTAAGAGGCAGGGTCTATAATTCAAAGAAATCTTAAAGAAAAGGTATTCTTACCTTCTTTTAAAAAATACCAACATCTCAAGGTCAAGAGATGAACCATAAAAACAGAACCTCTCTTTATACAGGATTTCCTCAAAAATAGATATTTTATTTTGAGAAAAAATTTGCATAAATTTACTGTAGTGCCAAACATATTGGATTTGGCTCTTAGCCATGAAGTCCTGTTATTTTGTCCATTCTTGTTCATCTGCAAGTTGCGAGTTTGAATCATAAAAAAAATATGGAATGTTTCGGTCTCCACTTTCCTTTCAAAAATGGAGAATGGAAGAAAGCACAACAGAAAGACCTTTGAAGACTTAATTCACATATTTTAGCACAAATTGAGTCAGAAGCCTCAGTCTTGCAACCACATAGGCAACTCCTTCTCTCCTCATGAAGTCTGAATAAAGTGAATTAAGCTTGGTGCAGATACAGAACTTGCTCATAGAGCACAGTACATCGGCAGGTCCAGACATGCACGTCATCCAACTGCTGCTTCTGTACCAGAAATATTTCTGAGCCCCAACATTTTAATAAATTGCTGAGTCAAATTTTCTTCTTTTCCCAGAAATATCCTGTTACCGCAAACAATATTAGTGCAAGTTAAGATAGAAAAATACATCACACAAACTCCAGTCAGCTCTACCTGCCTGTACAGGATTATCCTAACCTGTGTGGTTTAAAAGGCAGCTAGATAAGAGTTTGTGTTTCTGTGATACCTTTCACCAAGGGATCTCAAGGCAGCTGGCAAAAATGTCACTACATCTGCTGCAAAAATAACATGAACAAACTTTAAATCTGTTTTAAAGAGCTGTGCAACTATCACCTATCCATAGTAAAAAAGATATTTTAGGTATTTCACCTGTCCATAGCAAAAAAAAGGCAAATTAGTGCAATATTTCACCTATCCATAGTTAAAAAAAAAAAATAGTGGCAGAATTCACAGTACAGTTCAAGTGATCTTTGCTGTCAATCTTTTTGTACATAGGATATCAAAAACTCTAAAACATGTCTTCAGGTCGTCTCTGGAGGCTTTGAAAAAACCTCATCCTATAAATCATAACAATTAATTTTGAATTTCTGGTAGCAACCATTGTTCTTGACTTGAAAATACATAAATCATCTTCAAATTATATAACAGTTTACCTGAAAATAATGAATACCCTCAAGCTGTAATACTAACAAATCAGGCAGGAAAATACAGCTAATGTTATTAGCAGAAACAAGATCTGGATAATTAACAAAGATGGAAAGGGCATAAAGGAGAGGGGGGCAGGGGACAGTGTAAAGGGGCATTTAAAGCATAAATCATTTGCCATTTCAACTTATTCCCTGACAGAAAAGTATTTGATCTCAAATTTCATTTAGCTGGAGAAGTTGCACTGGTTTAACTTCACTTAGCTTTCAGATGCTATAATCAAGACAATATATATTGGCTTAAGAATATTTATTTCAATTTACCCTGTAATGTAGAGGATATTTGCTCTGTCCTAGAACTTATACCAAAGCCAAAGAAAGTGTTCACACTGCTTGGTTACTGCTTAGTATTTTTTTCATAACCTTAGCATTTCTGGGGAGAAAAAAAAAAATCCACCACTCTTGATTCTTAACTGAGCCTTATAATCCCATTTCATTATAATAACTTTTAGTTGATTCCCAATTAAATTGACTTTTTTAATAAAAAGCTGCGTTAAATTTACAGACACTTTATACTGCCATTTCAGTGATCTCTTAGAACTAGCAACAGTTTCAATCCGCAATCAAAGTAGCTTTCTGAACCCTATAATCTGAATTATTGGACAGAGCATTTTGACTACCTCATAAGGAGTAAATAGTTAACTTACAGCATTTTTGGTACACTGTGTACTTTCTAATATAAAAATTAAGCGCCTTAGCCTTTGTTCTCCTTTTTCCGACTGCATTAATCATCAGAGACGCAGCCAGGGAATCTCGGCATCCCAAGGCACTGAGCCGCGTGCCGCCGGCCTCGCTGCACAGCCGCTGGCATAGCAGCAGCTTTCCCGCAGGAGCTCGGCGCAAACGCCGTTCCCGGTGAGAGGCCCTGCCGTCATCGGTGAGAGCGTGGCCTTGGCGAACAGCACGATGTCCAAATCCGTCCACTGGCCAAACACGGCGAGGTGAGTTATACGCTGTAATTAGCGTGCAACGAGAGCAGCACAAAGCCCATCAGCCTGTTTATTCTGGGATCTTCTTACTGATAAGACCTGCACACAGAGGAGGTGGCATTAGAGCTATCCAGGGTGCCGCGTGCCATCTGGCAAGCTTGTGGGGTTTCTTCTTTGAAGTAAAGACTATGAACATCTCTGTGAAACGCCTGCCAGCAAAGAACACTGTCCCTGCTTAAAAACAGGGACAAGTCGCCCAACCTAGAGGGCCTCTCCCTGCACTTTTAGGGTCCCTACAGGTCAGGACTTGACCTCTGTTCAAATGCATCCTGTGCAAGTAACGTCGCATCTCTAGATTTATCTTATAAAAACTGGAAGATACACAAAAGTTCCTGTACAATGCGAAGGTTAGGAATATTGAGTACCAGGGTAACAACATAAAGAACAGCAAGTTAAAGTATGAGAGAAATCTGTCATTACAGAGCAACATACATCTAAGTGAATTGTACAGGAAATAAAACCTTGTAGACCTGATCGTGCACATTTGATATCAACAGTCATTTTGCTTGTATTTCAGCAGACACAGACCATGAACTATTACAGACCATGTTTTCAGAACTGTTCAATGCTTAATGGCTCTCACTCAAAAATATAAATAAATAAAGGAACTGTTGGATGCCTACTGAATTTAAAGTCTGATTTAATCTGCTTCTAAATGTCCAATTGAGTAGTGCTTCCTCTTGAAAAGCTCAGTGCCTATTAATGTATCTAAATGAACATAATGGGTTATCTCGAAATCTTGTTTGAAGATGAATATTCAATTTAATATTCCAAAATATTAATAATGAACAGTACAACCTATTAGCATATCAGTCTTTTTTGGGTTCACAAGTTGCTAGAAAGAGAATGTGTTTGAACAAAAGCAACAAGAAAAAAAGAACAAAAGCATAAGGCAGCATATTAACCACAGTATTGTCTTGGCCTGTTTTCAGCTTCTTTAAAATAACTGTGTATTGATAATTGCTTTTAATAAAAACTCACAGCAAAAAGTGTCCTATAGCTGCAGAACCTGCAAGTCATTTGATACAAGACTGTTCCAAAAGACAAGAAGAGTCAAAAGAGATAAAGTTACTGAAATCTCTTGTACAACACAAATGCAGAAGACTCACTTTTTCCTTTTCTTCCCTTCAGCTTTAAATGAACCCAGCTCAGGGCTGGCAGCATTTTATCTTATGGGGCACTTAGTTCTAAGGGCTGTTTTTGTTCTAACCTGAACTTTATTACTGTCTGCTTTTTTTAATATCATCATTTCCAGAGGTATTCACAGAATCTGTTTTCTGTTGATTATTAGCAGAGTAAGTAGGGGGGAAAAGATAGTGGTTCTGTGAAATTCTTGAAACTATATCTTTAAATTCAACCCTCCAAGTCCATGTCATAGCTCTGGATAAATAACAGAGGTGTGGTAGTTTTATTATAACATCCATTAGTATCAGATTTCTGACAATTACATGGAACTAAGAGGAAAGTAGGCAGTTTTTTCATGTCTCACAGTAATACTCCACACAGAGAGTAACAACTAAATGCCAACTTGCTACCTTTCCAAGTAGTTCCTAAAATGAAGCCTGGCAAGAGAACATCTTTCAGTCTTGCCATCAAAGAAAATAAGCACACTTCTCACAGGCTGAAAAGATCCAATAAATTGGGATACTGAAGCACCAAGGATGAAAGACTTAGGAAACAAGATATGCAGCAGACAGGCAACTGAATTAGCACTTAAAAACATCTGGAAGAGCCTGACTCAAAGCACTTAAGAAAAAGCGCTGGGCACAGAATGCTGAGTATTCAGCTAACAGGTACTTGCACTCACCCATACTAAAGCCATTCTAGTTCATATGCAATAATTAGATACTCAGCCCAGAGATAGGAAGGATGGCCTAACATGACAGAGAGAGATGAAAAGATGCAGTATGGCCAATATATTTAGAAAGAAAAATCAACTTATTAAAAAAAAATGCAATCTAGAAAAAAAAATTGCCCTGACACATAAGCCGTTTCTTTTTCTTTGTGTTAAACCTGCATCACACAGGTTACCAACCCACCTACAACTTTTGTAGTGAAAAAAGCACAAGGACCCACTGCACTTTCCTAAACTCACATTATAGCACCTATAAGACAGATATTTGCCTGGATACTTAAAATATTCAAAAGTTAGAACATCCTTTAACCAACTAACTCAAAGCAGGAAATACTTTACAGAGGCAGGGCCTTGCACATATTAACAAGAACTAACCTTCTGCACAACCCTTCCCTGTAACCTTCTTGCTCCTCCACCCCTGCAGCTTTAGCTGCCTGTGTTCACGATATGCACTGATAAGGCACAGCTGTGTAGCCTGAATCAGATTGCTGCAAAAACAACTGACCTGTGAGAAATCACTGGGAGAAACCTGATCCAGAAGCCTCCACCCTCCACATCTTGGCATTTAATCTCAGGCCTGTCCCTACTCTTCATTCTTGCCTGGCTTATTCTGGCCTGGCCAGTGCACCTTCCCAGCTTGACTCAGCCCTGCCTGGTCACTACAGACTTATGTAGCAGCCATTGGTCTGCTAGTCAATGTTGGGGCTTTTTTGCCTTTTTTCCCCATTTTAGAAGCTCATTGCACTAAAAATGTGAGATTGTTGGACGTTTTCCTCACGTTGTGAGATAGCCTTTTAAAATAGTCTACTCTACCTAAAAGCTCACGTGTATTTTTATAGAATGGAAATCAATTTCCAAGCCTCATTATTTACTGTCATTAGTCCCTATGTATTTTTTAGATGTCAAGGAAAAAATGGATGTTTCATTCTTAAAATATATTTCAGAGTCCTAGTAAGAAGAGTTTGCCTTTTTTAAGTATATTTGAATATGTAACTGGCATGGACTGGTATGGACTGAATTTCACAATGTAAATCATGAAAGAACATTTTTGCCTTGAGAAGATTTTTAACTGAAATGCTTTTCCATCTATTTTCCAGCTACTATCTTTGATCTAATGTGTAAGAAGCAAGAAGTAGAGCTCACAAATAAATTGTGCCCCTAGCTGAGATCTTAGCGCTCATTTGTTTACATACAACAGGTCTAGAGTTCACGGGCTATTGCAGTTCACTTATGATGGCTCTAACTGGTGGAGTAAAGACTACTTTTCTTGGCATAAATAAATAGATGTTTCTGAAACGTCTCAACCTTCACTGACAGTAGTGCAAAGACTCTGGGCCAGACAGAAATCATAATTCATTTGCAAGGAAGTGGCAACTGTGAGTATAACTATGGAAAATCTTTTTTTCTAATAAAAAGAGCTAAAGAAATACTTTATATGTAAAGAATAATTGAAAAAATATATACCTGAGAAATGGCTCTTTCCAGTTTTGACACCTTATGAACATACAAAGCACTCAGCTGATATGTATAATTCTCAGTTTTTTAGTCCTTCTGTAATCAACATCCTACTTACATTGTTAACAGAAAACCACAGAAAATATCCCAGTAATTTTTTTTCTTAAAACTGTCAGTAACAACCAATTTAAAACAAATCTTTGATATCTGAATGCACAGACAGTATCTGTGATTTATTAAAGGAAAAGTCCACTAGGGTGAGCTATTGCTCAGCAAATACAGCAGAAGCCATTGCTGCTCTGGATACTTCCCCAGGAACTTTTGGTCATGCTCTCCTTCATTTTCAGCAGAAAAAAAAAAATATATATATATATATATATATATATATATATAATTTAAACATTAATGCCTTCTATTCAAAGCTTCTTCTATCTTCCCGGTTCACCTCTTGAACAAAGAACCACACCAGCGTGCAGAAATGGATTTTCCCAAGGCAGCTGCCTAAGGTCTGGATGGTAACTAGACCCTTCTGGGTAGGGGCTGCAATCCAAAGGCTTTTCAAGTTGCCCAAGTGATAAGAAAGCAGACTATGCCTGTGTGAACAAGCTGTAAGCTGCACTGGCCCCTCTCTGTGACACTACTGCGCAAACACTAACGCTAGTGAGCAGATCCTCAGCTGCTGTAAGCTCGTTTAGTTTTACTGACTGCAGCCTAGCCGTGCGGATTTATACCAGCTGAAGGTTTTTTGACACCTCTTTATAAATAGCATTTCCGTTGTTGAGGACTGCAGTTGCCATTCTGAGTGGAAGAATTGATGTTATTTATACCAGGGGTTCTTGGAGCCAACTTGTCTGCAGGTGCAGACAAGCTCCATTTGAGCTAGTGGAGATGTGCTGTGTTCTATAAACAGAGGATTTGGCTGTTTTATCCTTTCTCCCATTTTCTAAACTAAAGCCTCAATCCAGCAGAGCATCTAAACATGTGCTTAATTTCAAAAAATAGTCACCGATTTTTAATTTAAGCACATGCCCTGCTGGAGTTGACCTCCTAAAGCTGTTGTGGAACAAGAGAGCTTTCAGCAAATGCTACAACCTGTGTCCCCGTTGGGCCTGATCACTTCAAACTACGACTTTCTTCATCTGCAGAGAAGAGTGATGCAGAGAAGAATGCTGCACTCTTGAGAAAAATAGTATTTCTTGTCATACATTTTTTATTCTTAGCTACAGCTGTATGATTAGGAACATATTGCTGCAGGTGCACATTTCCAGTGATACTGAAACTTACAGAGTTTTTAGCACCTTAAAAATGAGGGAGGTTTTCAGAATGATCGAAACATGGTCATTTTAGCTGCATAACACATCTGTACTGGGTTCTTCTAGTTACAATTCTTCACAGAAGAAAGCTAGGCTCATTGAAACCCATTCCTTTCTCTCAGTGCATCTATTAAGAGAATACACAACAGGAAATTTTAAGGGATACCTTGAAGCAATAATTTAAACAAAGAAAGAAAAAAAAAAAAAAACAGAGATTACTGAGTTTTTACTGATAAGGTCAGCTGCCCAATGTGATCATCCATCCTGAGAGGAATGGAAGACAGAAGACTACAAGGTAAATAAATGAAGAAACACTTTCCTCTGAATTTAGGGAAAAGCAAAAATAAAAAATAAAATTTGTGAAGGATACTGATTTTTGAGTCGGTTTTATTTAAATTTGAGTCAAGTTTTATTTATATAAGATAAAATATATGAGAGAAAGGCAAAGCATATGTTTGTAGATTTCTTCCTGATGCTATTTTCATGGTGTTATGGACGACACTGTTAATGTTTAAATAAACATTTACACCAAAAGTGCTTGCTGAAGGAAAACCTTAAACTCCAGTCCTTCAAACACCAACTTGGATCATATTAAGTAACCTGCCTAACATCAGTGCATCAGACTCATGGGACATACCTATTTTTGTGAAGGTAATTTTTCCTGCATGTAGTGTATGCAAAGCTAAGTATTTCAGACCAAGTTCCTACAAGGTGCTTTGGACTTTCTAGAAATTCCTGAAGCTTAAATCCACTGGCAATTTTAATAACCACCTAGTCCCCACTTCAAACATGAGAGTCCAGAGTTGCTCTCTCTAGAATGCTGCCCCAGCAGCTGTCTAGGCCATAAATCACGTAAGCTCTCCCAGTACCCCGTTTTTTGTTTTTATTTAGAAATTGTTTCCCAAGCACGAAAGTCTCCTCTCTGGTACTGCAAAAAATGATGAACAAGCATGTTCTACCAAACATGACACAATAAAGAGTATGCCAGAATAATAGACATTTCTAACTTAAAAAAAAAAAAAAAAAAAAAAGAGAATCTCTTAATATTCTTATGCTCAGTACATGTTTGTTCAGTATATGTTCAAAGCTAAAACACACTCATGTTTTTTCCCCTCTCTGGCCTCCACTAGTGTAAAATTTCTATAATAAATTTCTTCTGGATATGGAAGTGTGTTTAGTCCCTTGAGTAGCAGTTTATACATCTTCAAATGAGTAGGGTTACCAAGTTAAAGTTCTGCCCTTCTTCACATCCATTTTACATTCATTTGGGGAAATCTAAATGGTCGCCCAGGGAACTTGTTTCTCCTTTCTCTAAGTCATTTTTTCCTAGGTCTGCAGCAACCATAATTTAGATAAGTAAGAGCCAAGCTAGGAAGCTGTCCTAATCGGATCCCAAGGAATCAGGTCCTAATTTTCCTAATGGCTATTTTTTTCCTTGGTTTCATTAATTGGAATTTATCCTCCTTAGAGCAGGTGAATCTCCAGAGAACTACTGAGGTTTGAACAAGGTCTGGACCAGCATCCAGAAAACCAATGCTTGTCCAAATTATTCAACCCTTAAAACCATGTAAAAAAAATGACTATGAGAACATTGTTTCTCTGGAGACTTCTCATTTCGCTATTGCTTGACACAGGAAAAAAAAGTTGTTGTTACTTGGGGTGATTTTTTTTTTTTTTTTTTTTTGCACCTTGGCACTCTTAGTTTGACTTGAAATAGAGAGGTGATTCCTCTCTCCAGCCCAGCTCTCACACACCTAATTAAAACCTCAAAAGTTTTAGTTTTAGTTTATCTCTAACAGTGGCTGTATCCTGTCTCTTCTCTGCTTTTTATAGAGAACATATTACTGTGCCTTAAGGGAAGGATAATTTCACCAAAGTCAATTGAGTATTAAATTGTTTCTGTAGTGTTTGTTAGTATTTTTTTAAATAGTTTAACTGTTTCAGGGAGCTTAATCTGGTTGTCCTTGTCCCCCGAACACTCTCATTTCAGTTTTCCATGCTTATTTCACATGGAGGGAACTGATTCCTGCATGTATAGGGAAATTAAGCCTTTAAAGATTCCTAGGTAGATGACTTTTGCTGAGGCAGTAGCACAGAACTTAGTGAAGTCTGCTATTAGAGAGTTAATGCTATCAACTTCTCAGATTCTTTCCCAGTATGAATGTACAAACTCCAAACATTGTAACTGAAAAAATGTTATTTTATATTCTTGCAAAAGTAGCTGTGCAGAGTAACAAAAGTGAGGATTTTCATGGCAAAGGGTGTACTTTAATTTTGGTATTTCATTATTCGTTTACTGAAGTTTGCCCTGCATTAAAAATGGAGCAAACGGGAAGAGTCTGCTGAGGGGAATAGTGAAGAGTTTATTCAGTAGTAAGCTGCTACATTGCACTAACCGAACGTAGATCCATATGGATATACGTTTTAACAAATACAGCAGAGGAATATTTGAAGCTTAGTTAAGAACTGATGTTAGTTTCGATTCAGAATAAATATGAATTCTGTAAGTTGATTAAATTATGAACTGACATACTGTCTGAAGTGAAACAGAAATTTAATAGTTTTATACTTTCAGACAAGAATAGCCATGTTTCTCTGCTAATCGAATTCATTACTATCAGCCTTTAATAATAATCTTTGCTTAAGAAAGGTACAGGGAAGAAAACATACTGCAGCTAGCAAAGGAAATATGGTAAGTCATTAGCTGTACTTTTTCTCTGTAGCAAGGTTCATGAATTTAAGGACTTTCACATATTAATAAACAGAATTAACAGTCTGGAAATTAAACAGAGAATTTTGTATTTTTCCTTTTCACTTACCTTTGCCAGTTGTTCATGAATTTCTAATAAGCTTGGTCTGTTGAGTTTATTCCCACTGACGCTGCCAGTATTTCTGTAGTAATCAATTTTAGGAACTGGATCCATGGTGTTATGGCCAAAAGTTTGCAGATAATACATGTTACTGTGAGTATCATAAGGATGTAAGCTAGCTTCTGTTTTCTCTCCATTTTGAAGGAAATTGTCAAACAACTCTCTCTTTCCTGGTCTGTAGCTGATTTTCAGTCTGTTGTGCGCTTCATCTGTGAAAGATGTTTCTTCATAATGTGGTGGGTCAGAGCACGCATCCTCTTGGAATGTTTCGTTGTTGTCATGGCTTTCATTAATTATGTTAACTTGAAACCGATTTGCATTTGGATCTGAGAATATGTTTGGAGAATTATTCATTGACATCTTCAGGGATGTTATGGGCTTAGGTTACTGATCCTTCTGTTCTTCTGCAATTTATGCTACCCAATTACAGCAGAAGGGCTAACGTTATATCTGAAGTCTTCACTGTTGGATTAACCAAGTTTTTAGAATATTTTCTTGAAACCCCTAAGCAGTCTTCCTGCTGCTGTCCTCTGTGGTTCTGCTATCAAAAAAATATATAAATAAAACATTTCTATTGACTTGCATAGTTAGGCAAATTTTCCACTGCAACATCCTTGCAAAATCCCCACAAGATATCTTATGATTTGCTGAATAAACAATAGATGATTCAAAGACCGACTTTGTGGGGATTTTTCCATACATCAAAAATGGGTTTTGGAGCCTATTCCAGGCATCTAAAATTACAAATCAAAAACAGTATTTCTCTTAATTATGTGATGTTTAACTGACCCCAGTGAAAGTGTAGGCAGTACAATACAAGGGCTGCAACATAAACTCTACTAAGACTCATTTACTGGGTTTTTTGGATTGTTTCTTTTTTTTCCATATCATGGAAGTATTATGATACTATATATATTTCTCCCACAGTCTAATAGCAAAATGATAGGAAAAGTTTGAATCCAACTTATTTTTGGAACTCCAAAATTAAGTTTCCAATAGTTGCAGGATGGTAGACAATTCATAAGCAGACAATTAAAGCATAGCAATCATTAATTTTAGTTGTAAATACAATTAATGTCATAAGGAATAAATAAGCAACTGAAAAAATATCTAACGATAGCATTGTGTTTGCTGAACTGTAAGGAATGAAACAAATGATTATGTCCAAATGACTGTGGCAAAGAAGTAATTACTGAAACATATTAAAAATACGTCCTAGGCATCATAGAATTTGACATTGAATTTTACAGTTGTGCACTCAAAAGATCCTTCTACACAATTTGAAAGGAATAGAACAGAATTAATCTGATTGGAAGGGACCTTGGAAGCTCATACAGTCCAACTTTTTGCTCAAAGTAGGGTTAACATTGAAACCAGGTCACTTAGGATTTTTGACTCGTTAGGGATTTGAAATCCTCCCAGGACAGATTTCACAGCCTGCCTGGGCAGCCTATTCCAATACTTAATTGTCTTCATACTGACTTTTTTCCTTTATATCAGGTTGGAACCTCTCTCACTTTCCTGCTGTGAAAGTGAAAGAATCTACATGAAAAGAATCTGGCTATACCTGGTCTGTAAGTTCGGTGTAGGTAATGAAGAGTTGCTTCACTAGGTCCCCCAAAGCCTTTTCTTTTCCTGGCTAAACAAACCCACTTTCCTCAGCTTCAGAGAAGGGAACTCAACCTCAAGTCTTCCAACCCTGACCATCCTGGTGACCCTCCAAAAGCTTGTTCCAGTTTGTTAGTATCGTTCTTATGTGGGTGAGGAAACAAAATATGTCAATATAAAAGAATATATGAACTAAACATTTGGGTGAATAAGCCCATTAGAATAAATTTTTCAGTTTTATGCTTTCAGCAGGAGATTAGACTAGATGACCTCCAGAGATTTCTTCAAACTTAAAAATTTTCTATGGTTCTGTGAAAGGCATTTGGCTATTTGACACTAGAAGATAAGTACTGTATCTATATTTATGCCTGGGCAATGTAAATATTGCCTAAAATTTCATTTCAAAGTTACACTTCGAAGAGAGAATAATCAAATGCCCTCCAAATTCAGCATGAGGAATACCTAAAGCATATATCTTGACTTCATCCATCAACTGTAGATGATGTTCTGCTGTAACCTCTCTGTACCGACACCAGTTTATAGCTCCCTCTTTATAACCTGTGATGTTTTTCCTGCTTAAAGTTTTGTAACTTCACAGCAACGTGCTACTTTTTTTGTAGTTTCTTTTACTTTGCATGGTTTTACACATTTCTGGTCATATATAGTATTTGACTTCTCTCAGCCATTTAAAATTATCAGGAAGTGTTTCATTTCCAGGCATTGAAGAAGCAAAACCACATCTTTTGTCATTAAGATCTGTGAAATCAGTTTTGTTTCCATCTCCATGACTTTAGATGACTGAGTGAAATTCTGACTCTTTGGTGACAGTGACACTTTTGCTACCAAGTAAAACGATTCCATAACTCTCCTGTCTTCTTTCATTTCCATAGTATTACTACTTTACTAAAAAAATAAAAATCTCTTACCTTGCTGCAGTTCTTGAAAATATATATATATTTTTTTCACGATGTATTTCCAGGGGGTCTGTCAATTGTTATTTGCCATTAATTTTGCATTTTTATTCTAGCATTATGCAGAATTAACATGTTTACCTTATTCAGGGTAGATGAACTTACCACTTGACCTGTGGTTTTGGGAAGACAGTCTGCCTCTTTTATTCATGTATGTAGCGTATCCCTCTCTTGGAGGCATTACAGGCGCTGTGTTATTGGCCAGATCTTTCTCCTGTTTAATATGCTGAATGAGCCATCCAATCCCTCTCTTTGAAAGACATTTTAAAACATTCCTAGATGGTGATTTAGAGAAGCATTCTAGCTTGTAAATTATTTACCTGGAAGTGTTCATTCTTGGAAAAAATAAAACTGTTATTTCATAGTTTATTTAGTTTGTTTCTTCAAGTTCATAAAATGTATTTATAGGCAGCAGCAATTGTGGATCTGTTTGTGTGTACTGAGGTATCAGTATATCCTTTATGTCTTCTAAGGTCAGATATAATTTGAAATTTATTTTATTTTTATTTCATTTTATTTTAAAAAAGAGAGTCTTTCAGAAAGGTAGGGTGGCAGAAGAAAGGAGCTGGGGTTTTCCTTCCTTGACCTGAAGCATCTGCAAATCTCATATTAAAAATATGCTTTTAGAAAGTCGTACTTGAATACAGCTTGCTCAATTCTGTTCTGTGTGTTCAAGATAGATATTACATTATCTGGTGAGCACATCCATGAAAATCAGTGAAAAAAAATGTAAGTTCCTATCTGTCACAGTTACAGGATTTATAGTATTGCAAATTTTCCAAGAAAGTTCAAAAATGCTTTCATTACCTTCATTTCCCTCTCAGCTAGTCTGATTCTGTGCACAAATCAATCTGTTTTTACTTTTTAATATTTTGTAATGGACATACCAAGTTCATATCTGTCCACGTTTCCACTCTGCATGGTTTATGCAGAAGAAGTTTCAGTTAAGTCTGTAGGCTGCCTTGGGTATTCTCTGAGACCCACTAGTGGGTGGGTAGGTTCCCTTTAAGAACCAAGGTAGGTTCCCCTCTTCCGTATGTGTTTTTGAACCAGTTGCTCCTAACACAGTTCAAAGTTTTGCCACATGTATTTGCAGAAAATCTTTGAAAAAATATGTTTTGTGCAGTCCTTGGACTCCTTTGTCTTTTGGGAATGCCAATTCAAGAAATTATGAAGGTTTGCAAGCAAAAGGACATTTGCATGCAATAATAGCTTGGGTTAGGAACAAAAGAAATACAACAGTATTTTGCTTTCTTTGAATAGGTCTGCCTTGTTTGCAGTATCATTTAGAGATAGCTGAACTATATTTAAACAAGAAAATTTATATACCTTCAACACTCTATCCTGGCAGCAGTGAGCCAAGCACAAGCTGTGAAATCTGTAAGAGTAATTGGGAAGTGACTTAGATGCCAGAGGTGTTTGTAGTGTGCATGCTATTAGGTGTGCATTAAAAAAAAAGTGTCAGACTTCTGCAGTGGGTGGAGCTATCCAGCAGTAATGGATCAGGTCACAGGAATGAGCAAATGAAAATCTGCCTTTGATTTTATAGTTAAATTTGACTAGCATAAATGCGCAACAGTCTGAATTTCTGAGGGTGTGTCAATTTTTTTATACAGAATCTGAAGCACACACACACAATTGTCACAAATTTTAGCTAGAGCAGTGTGATTATTGTCGGCTGTTCCTCTTTCACAGTTTTAGGCAGGAGATTCATGGGCATCCTTGTACAATGCAGCATTTCATGTTCCAAGTGGCATTTGAGGCCTGGTGTTCCATTGGCTGCCCCTGTCTAGCACCTAGGGCAAAAAGGCAACATGTATTTTTCAGAATACCTGTGAAAGAAATGGCTCTAACTGATCTCCTTGTATTTGCACCTAGTTGCAGAACTGTTAGCAAAAGTGACAGTGTTTAAAATTCTGATGCCAACGTTCTCAGAAACCGAATTGAATTTCTGTCAAGTCCTGTCACGCTTGCTGAAGAGTTACATATATGAAGGTGACCTTGAACAACCATTTTTAGTCTCTGCTTTTACTCTTAGTTCTTCTGTTTGATAGGATCTCCTGTGACTCGTTCCTCAGGGTGACAGTCTGGAACAAACAGTGTGCTAGGATGCAAGAGCACGTGGAGAATAAACAGCTGTGGAGAAGATCTAGAGGGCAGAGGGATCTCCAGCCGGCTCTGAACTCCAGTCCTTTAAAGGACTGGGCTCAAATGAACGTCTACCCCGGCCATCTCTGCTTCGACTGACCATGCCAAGCTGCTGGAATTTCTGCAAGAAGGTGCAAGGAGCAAGAAGGTGAAATGCTTTGCTCAGTTCTGCTAGGCTGAAAGGCCACTTTGTGGGATCTGGGGGTTCTTTGTTCAGTTTGCAGCTTTGTGTAGATTATGTCTATATTGCAGAATGTTTATAGAATTAAAAATATCCATAATTAAGTTTGTTTTCCTTCCACTATTTCTGCCCGATTTTCTACTGCTGTACAGCAGGAGAAGGGAGGGAATATATATATAAAAAAAAAAAAAAAATTCCCACAAACCTCTCAGCAGAAACATTTCACTTAGGAGAAGAAACACACTCTATCCTTGCAAATACAGTCAGCAGCTGCTGTCCTTGGAAGGTTGGAAGTGTTTGTTAGCTTTCTCTTTTGCTCCCTAATTTTGATAGTTCATGAACCTACCATTGTCCCCACTATGTCAGAAATGTAGACACACACAAACAGACTACAGACCCTTCCCCTGAGTCTTGACCTCCAATCCTGTATTCTCAATAGCCAAGCGTTTTTGAGCTTCACAAAATACTGTCAGGGAAGAAGGAAGGGAGGACTCTTTATGCATCTGTCATCCCTGGCTTTTGTCCTTCACCTTTTTCATTTCTGTCCTGTCCATCATAAGGCAAGGTAGAAAAAGGATTCTCCTTTGAAGAGGAAAATAAGACCAGAATCTTTCTACCATGTTAACTTACTAGTGAATTGTTTATTGAACTATTTCTTTGCCATTATCTATTTCTTATCAACCATTCTGCTGTTTCTCAAAGAAAAGCAACATGAAGTGCCTTTTGATTTTTGCAACAGATATTTATTTAACAAAATGGATGCCACAAGCATATCTGCAAAATGTACGTATGTATAACAAATGTACCAACAGTTGGTTTCCAAAATGAAATCAACATTAAATTTAAGGCAGGATATTCTGCTGACTTTTCATGCAAGAGCATACTCAAATGTCCCTTTATCCAACCCCTCTACTTCATCTTCCCATGTAGAAGAAGGCATGCTACTGTAAGGGTCTAGCAAGATTTTGAAGCATCTGATAATTAGAAGTCCCAAGAACACACATAAAATCCCCACGAAGGCAAAGCCAGTTTTTTGCTCTAAAGTCAGAGGGAAGGCAGACATTTCGTTGACACTCATGCTGGCTGAAGAGTTGCTGCAGTAATTACTGCTCATCATTGGTCATCGCATCCTGGCGCCTCTGTGGGATTTCCCCCTCCATTACTTCTTTGCCTGTATTAAAAAAAAAAAAAAAAAAAAAAAGGAATCAGTTTGGTTAGATCTAAATGGGCTCTGTATGTCTGAGCTGTAGCACATAAACATTTGGAAATGAAAAACAGCTTGGATTCCAGTAGCATCCTGTTTGGGGGTTTGTTTTGGTTTTGCAAATTTAAAATAATCTGATAAATTTATGCCCTTTAGCCCTCCATCTTATGCAGGCAATGTGTGCAGTGTTTCCATCCTGACATCGCACCATTAGAGGTCTGTGCTTTTTTCTAGCTTTTGTTTTTGTCTTTATACTGAGATCTTATGTATAGTTTTAGTAAGAGAGAAGGGTTGTTTTTGCTTTCTTTTAGGTTTTCCATCAGGTACTAAAATTCTCTCTTATGTCTCTACAGACAGCAGGAGAATTGGAAGGACTGAAACATCAGAAGAGTCAAAAGGACAAAGGTATTTTCATCCAACACCAGAGTTGGGGATTTTTGGCTCTCGTTAACACCTATTAAACTAACGTGCCTCAGGGGAAAACTCTATTTTGTTAAAAATTCAACCATCTTTCCCCCCAGGGAATTCCCAGTATCCATTTATTTCTTGGCAGAGTAATTAGGCCACTCAGATCTCTGTGCTGCCTGTTACAGGTACCTGTGCTAGCCAGTTTAGAGAGCTGCAGTATCACTACTCTGTACGGCAGTCACGGTTGATACTGCACTGTAGTCATATCCTGAATCAGCCTAGAATTAACCATGAAAAATGAAAACAAGATTTCATATTGCTGATGGGAAACAACCAGATTTTTTAATCTTGGCTCTTATAATAAAAATCTGTGGGATTTTAAATATTATTTTTGCACTTCTCTTTAATATAGTAGCTATTAAGTAGTATAGTTTGTTATTACACTCTTTAGCAGAGCATAATAACTCAAGAGTCTATTAGAGTGTATTAAATAGTATGAGACTCTTATTGTTTTGAATGATATCTTGATACTTCGGTCATACTGGTTTAATTCCTGATCAGTTGGAGAAAACATCCACATACAATCTGTGGGAATTAAAAGTAATATCAACAATTATCAATAGCTATTTTCTGAGAATCTGACATAAAGCCACCTACTATACAGATTTTCAATAGACATACTTGCTGCTTTTCTGTGTATTTGACCTTTTGTAGAAAAAAATAACAAATTTCGATGGTGTCACAAATGATTTGAACAACAGCCAGGCAAGAAGGAAGTTCTCTCTCCAGAAGTCCTAAGACACTGGGATACAAGAATATTGTATGTAGACACTACCTTGGAAAGCTAGAGCCAAAAGGAATACTGTTCTCCTGAAACGTGTGCCCACATCTCACATAGCTGGCCCTGGTGAATCCTGCATCTGTGCTGAATTCAAATAAATAGGTGCACCTTCTAGGTGACATTTGTTCTGCTTCCAAAGTCAAATTACAAGGTATTAAACCAAATCTTATCGTTTTAGCAGGTTACACGCTCAAATCAGTAGGATTTGCTTGTGTGTTACATGTTTGCTGTTAGTGGGAATAACAGGAGAGATCTGTGCAGATCCTGACTAAAATATGGAGTAGTAAGAAATGGATATATCTTGGTTTCAATCAACAGGAGTTTCAGTGGAACAGGATATTAGGCATGACTGTCTGCATGAGAAAATAGTAGGTATTCCCATGAGTGAGAATTGCAAAACTGCAATGCAAAATAGGCAGTTTTGTGCTCTTGCTTCCCCTCTCTTGAACTGCAGAAACTGTAATTGAATCATTAATGTTCACAAAACATTTTACTCTGTGCATTGAAAGAATTACAATACCAAAATTGTTCTTGAGTACATTTTAATTGTTTTGACATTTCAGTGCCACATACAGGTTAGAAGTCCTCTCCCAGCTAGAGAGATAGTCTCAAGCAAGTGAAAGACTATGCGTAAAATCATGAGTCAGAACACTGTGAGTACTATAATGGCCTAGATCCAGAAGTCCTTGAGGATAACCTTTAGGGAGGCATGATGGGCTAGAATTTGTGGAGTCATTTTGTAGGGCTGGCCTCAGACTGATCTTTGACTTTTTTTTATAGGTCAGGATTCAAGACATCTGTTGATTCATTCCCCACATTAAATACCGGTATAAAGAAGGGCCCCCTAACATCCTGCTGTGATATAAGACTGCTGGAGACCCTTGTGAAAATAGAAGAAGCATTCAGAGTCCAAGAGAAAATACAAATTAGGAAAATAACTCGGTATATAGTCCACGGGAGCATGGAGGTATGTGCTGAGGAGTCTGGCTGCATTGTGAAAGATGTTGAAATTCTTAAAAATATTCTAGTAGCATCACCAGTCCAACTGCGCCAATGGCTGGTGTGGAGTGAGGATCCTAACCCCAGCTCTTTGGTGCTTTGTATGTCTTTTTTTAAGACAGCTTTCATGTCTGTGTGTTCTGAAGTACTGAGATTAAATAATTCCAGACTTTCCTGTAAAAGTAGACAGTATGTGTTAAATATAAGGAAGATAGTTGATGAAGTCTTTATTTGGGGTTTTGCGCTCTGAATTCCTCACCTGCCAAAACAGCCACATGCACGTGTGTCCACACACCCACGTACCCTGCTTTTTCTGTAAGGGTCAGTGCTAGAAATGAGCACCTTTAAGATCTGCAGAATTTGGCATGATTAAGTCTCAGGTTCCTGAAAACTCACTTAATAAACTAACAAAATAAATGAAATCAGTCGGCACCTGTCCCTCAGATGTGCTCTAGGCCCAGCTGCTAGTTCGTGTACATGGTCATTCTGAAGTTACTTCAAACAGCCTCAGGCTCCAGCTTCTGTTTCTGAATGACAGCAAATCACAAGGTATTCGTGTCTTTAAGGCATAAACAGGCATTCAGGGATTTTGAGAAGCATCTCATTTACACTAAACTGTAAACACAACTGTGTTTTGAGAGGAACGGGTGGTAGGATAAAAGGATTGACAATGGAAAAGACCTAAAGAAACAACAATTGGCAGGAATTCAGAATTCTCCAGAGGGTCTGAGCCAGAGGAGTTAACACCACCTGTCCCAAAATGCTGTGGAGCAGCCCCTGCACAGCCCCCCTCTGCTCCGCGTGTCTGTGCACTGCCACCTTCCCTATACCCCATGGGGGCAAGACTTGTTCTTTGAGCACCATTTCCAAGACGCTGGGGAGGGAATGCATGCAGGGGGGCAGCAAAGGCAGGGCATGGTCACCTACTCCCCAAAGCCAGGCAGTGTCTTTGCAGGGTGTAGCTGCACATGCAGCCTGCACGTTTTCCCGTAAGCTGCATTCCTCTGCAAAGAAGCAGCAGGGCAGTGACAGCCCCAGCTTCAGGCACGCAGTGAATTGCTGAAACGAGATTTCATCCTTAGCCCATACCCAAGCCCCGCGTCCCCTTCGACCAAGACTCCAGGGCTGAGCGCAGGACTTAGAGTTCGTATCTAGGCTGCAGATGGGGACAACACGGGCCCTGGGACCCCCTGCCCTCGGCGGGGTCTCACCCGTCACTTGTGGAAACGCCGCAGGCTGCGCGCCCCCCCCCGCCGCGAGCGGCCGCAGCGCAATTGTTGCTGCGCGCCCCGCGCAGCCTCCGGGCGCAGCGGCCACCCCCTCCGCAGGGGGCGCAGACCGATGCCCCCGCCGAAGGGCGCTCTCTGTCCGTGTCCTCTGCAACCCCCCGGGGCGGCGCAAGGTCAGCCCCTTCCCC
>JAWLRI010000032.1:199896-223872 GCA_034781795.1 Crypturellus tataupa
GCTCACAGAGCCGCCCCAGCGCGCTCAGCGAGTGAAGGGGAGGGCAGCGTGTGGAGCGCGGGCGCCACAGCCCGCGGTGGGGGGGTGCCCGGGACCAGCGGCCGATCTGGGCGGGGACGGCCGTGCCGCTGCTGCCCCGGGCTCCCGCTGCATCCGTGGGGAAGAAGCGCTGTGGGTGTTTGCGGGTCCCCTCTTGGCCTTTCCCTCTATTGCTCTGCCGCTGTGGGTTGTGAAGCTTGTGAGTTAATCGTTATTTACATGGGAATGGGGAGAAGCCCCGCAGCGACTTACTAGAAGGAGCCCACATAAACTTTGTCTTTAAATAGTACAGCTGTCTTTTATGGTATATATAAATCAAGCCCTGTGTCTGTGGAGCTTAGCGTAAGGGAGTTCAAAACCTTATCTCAGAAGATTGAGCGAGTGGCCTCCTCGGGCTCTTGTTGTTCTTGGTGTCAGGCTGCCAAGGTTGTCCTCTGCCTGAGCTAGGCTGTGGCCTCATGTCGCTGGAATTTCAGCTTCTCTTTTTATCTCACACAGTCTTGGTGGGAAAGTTCGTTTTGCTGCAGACTCTCTGTGGCAGTACAACAAGGCTGCTGAGATCAGTGATGTTTTGACATGTTACAAGCTGCTGAAGTCTGATACTGTTGTGTTAAAAACCTTTACGGGATAAAGTTCTATATAAAGCTGCAGGAATAAAGGCATATTTCATGTCTTTACTTGGCTCTCTATAAAAATTGTATGTTATAAATCTTAGTTTATTACAAGGCAGCATTTTTTTTTCTGGTTCTAGCCCACAGGTTCCAGCTGCACAAATTATAGTTTGTATATTCACAGGACGATCATTACCCTTTCACATCTTCCAGGGATGTAATATTTCACTGTCTTTTTAGGTTGTTACTGTTAAAACAATTTATTCCTCTATATCCTTACTTCTACCATTGCTTTATTTTTTTCCCCTCCAAAACCAAATACAAGCAAAAGAAAAAAATCCTATGCATCCTGCATGATATAAGTCACAAATTTAAGTTTGAAAATATCAAAAAGAAGTTTTAGATGGCAAGATATCACATCTTATTCTTTCATTACAATTGCCAATTCTCCCCAAAACACACATGCAAAGGATTAAACTGTCAGTGACGAGGTAAAAATTACTGCCTAGTTTTTGTAATGGGGTTTGTTTAACACTTGGATTAAATTGAATAGGAATCCTGGTCTCAAATTGATTTCCTTTGGTTTATTGTAGAGCAACAGAGCTGTTCAGCACAACAAAGCTAAACTGGGATATGTGCTTTAGAATCACACACATGACTGTGATATTTCTTTAATTCACTGTTCACTGATCTTAGGGCTACTTGTAAGCAGAGGAATAGAAGGTTTTACTAAAAATCAGGACTTATTTTTTCGGAGTGATTCATCTTGTTATTAGTGCTTTGGTGGCCAGAAACTAAAGCATCCAAAGTTCCACAGGAACTTAAGGAAAAATTTCTTGACAACTCAGGGTGACAGAGCACTGGAACAGGTTGCCAAGAGAGGTTGTGGAGTCTCCTTCTCTGGAGATCTTCAAAACCTGCTTAGATGCAGCCCTGTGCCACATGCTCTAGGAGACCCTGTGTGTGCGGGGAGGGGTTGGACCAGATGACTTCTGGAGGTCCCTTCCAACCTTAATTCCAACCTGTGATTCTGTGATTCTGTTTTTCTATTTGTTTATGGAAGGTTTGTCTTTGATTTCCAAATCTCTTGGAAGTTGCAAGCTGTTACTCTTCAAAAGGTGGAGCCCCATATTTGGAAACCTAGCTTTTCCTGTGCATTACATGGAGCACCTAGGTGCCATTTCCTAATCCTTTAAGCAGGAAGGAGCTTAGAAGGCTAAATTGAAATCTGTGGATTTAATCTTAAAATTTAAGGAAGAACTCAGATTTTACTTGGAGTGAAAGATTTATGTACACAGATAGAACTGGATTTGGAGGAACCACTCTGTCTGGAGAACTGATATTCTGCCCTTTCTACTCCTTGCTGTCCCCCAGGATTTTTGCAGCTGCCTGATTCCCCCACTGTTTCACTTCCTTATGCGGCCACCCAAGAACTGTCCTGCCACAATACACAGGAGGGTGTGAGGAGGGATGTTGTAGAGGGAGCTTGAAGGGTGCTTGAGTGTGGTGTTGATTTTGAATGTTTAAAATTTGGCAGCATTTAGTCCAGAGCGGTGTCCACACATAGCTCAGCAGATAGTCTTATGTTCATCCAATTGTAAACATACAGAACACAAAGTCCATATCATATGAATGCTTTATAACCAGGAAAGTTATCATGGAAAAAAAATGATGTATTTGACATTGCTCCTCCCTAAAAAAATGCCCTCTTCTGAGTACATAACCAATCTAGCTGCATGGAAAAGGTGCACATACTCTGAGTACAAGAATGTCACTTATTGTTTTGTTAATAACTTTGCAAAGAAAGCTGGAAATCTCATTTCAGTAAATTAAATTATGTGACTGGATACTGAAGCTGCAAAACTGAAATATGTTTGACTTATTTTTACATCCTGAAATGTCAAAACTAGATAAGAACTTTAGGTTCATTTGGCCCTCCGAAATGTGGGAAAAGTTGAAGAGAGTAACGTAATTCAAGAAAGAGGGCTCATGATCAGTTTTTTTCACAGTCCTGTGAGATGCTTGAGTAATTGTTTTAACTCAAGTGGCTAACCCTGACTTTCTGAAATGACAGTGTGTATAAAAGTCCTTTTAAAGTTTTCCTTTATGCTGCAGTAAGATTTGAATGAGATATTTATACATCTAAGAGGCATATATATAATATATCACATTTTGTGACTTTATCATTGGAGCCTTTCAGTTCAGAGGTTCAGCTACCTTGAAAGTAAACGTCGGGTACCTTGATCCTGTTAGCTTCCTAAATCACTTCTTGATAGCAACCCTTTCAAGAGTGCTGAAGAGATTTGGCTTCTCTTTCAGGTGTTTCATCTAATAGTGTTCAAATAGTTTCATCAAAGTTGAGAAATGGACTTCTTTGAAATTTTTTTTTTGCATTTTTAATCTAAAAATGAAGGCATTTTGAAAGCAAAACTTTTTTTTTTTTTTTTTTACTCTAGCGAGAGTAGGGGCCAGATTATGTTTTGCTGTTTTTAATGGCTAATTCTTGATTACTTAATTAGATGGATGCAGATAATAGATGTGCAGACTAATAGATGCAGAACGTGTCTTATTACACCTATTTTCTGTCCATTTGTCTTATTTTCAAATTATACCTTTGTTAACTAATAAAAATGTGCATTTGTGCTTCTTAATTGAATTTCAATTTCTGTCTAAAAGCAGTCTGGCACAAGTTATGAACATAAATGATTGATGTGATAAACAAAAAGTAATTTGCCTGTTAGAGTTACATTTCATTCAGCATAATAATATGTAAAAAATATCAAGCTCTTTTGTGAATTACAGCTGAAACAGTCTAACTTCCATGGTGAATGTTATGCAACTTAACCAAATTGATGTGAAAGCTAATGAAGCACCAAAGTGTGGGCGCTATGGGTTATTTTTCAGCTATATGTCAGTTATTTTTAAATGTTTGTAGTAATTTCATAATATGTCTTGCTGATCTTGAAAGGTGAAATGGAATGTAACTGTTGTACTGTAATTTTTGCAATTGCAGTACAACAGATCTCTCATATCATACATTTTTGTTCTGTGTTTTGAAACATAGTGCACCATATTTTGAAATAGTACTTTTTTTTAATTTGAAAAGCTAGATTTGTCTTTATGGGATTTCTAGTAGCATAGGAAGTATAGAACCTAGTGTTATATTCTAATTGTCAAGCCAAAAGTAATATTTTTGGTGTTCTCTGTTTTGTGTTTTTCTTTTTTAATGTAGTGATAATGATGCGGCATCAAAAGAAGAGAAAGCACGTGGGAAAGAGAAGCATGTTCCAAAAACGAAGGCAATTCCTTCTCTTGGAAACAAGAACAGATTCCATCCATATTCAAAGGAGAAGAATGCAAGCACTGTCGAGAAGAAAACTACTAATCGTAATAGAGTTTTCATTAGCAACATCCCATATGACATGAAATGGCAAGCTATTAAAGATCTTATGAGAGAGAAAGGTAACTTACTCTTGATAATGCCCTTCATTGTAGAAAGGGGAAGAGCTTACATACAATATATAGTCCTTTGAGCCACACAGATTTGTTATTTATTTCTTTATTTATTTCTTCATTTATTTATTTTTTTGGGCTTTTACTTGGTATATCTATCTTCCTTCCCCCACTTTCATCCGAGACAATTGCATTGCAGGATAGGATGGGTAAACAAAGTGTTCATGATCTTCTGCCATTCGGTGTGACAGTAGAGAGTATATGCATGACTTCTTAAGGGGATTGTGTTTTGTCTAGTTTTAGTCTTTGTAGATTTTTTTTAAGGGCTGTTACATTTAAGCAATACATATAGTTTGTTAACATACAAAAAAAAAGGATGTCTTTTAAAAGTTGTTTTGTATTTCTTTGGTGGAATCTGGCTGTGGAATTAACTTTTGTCTGCATTGTCACTACTGCCATGACTGTTTGTCTGGAGATTTATATTACAAGCTTGTTTCTATTGTTGTAGTTTTCATAGAGTATTCTTAATAGCCCAAACTCCTTATTTTTAAGTTTGGGGAAAATAATCCTAATGTATGAATTACATAAAAAGTTAGTCCTGTATTTTTCTTGAAAATATTGGTTCTTCAAAAGTAATGCAAAGCACACTTGGATTTTAGGCTGTGAAAATGCAAAAAAAATCCTTTTGTCACTGCTGGTGTATCTGTTGTAAGGTGACATGACTATTTGATTGGTTTATTTACTGAAACTTCCTACTTTAGAAAGTGAGTGGCTTGCTGTGAAATATTTGATGTGTAAATTTGGTTATTATTGAAGGCAAACTTATGATTGAAGACACTCAGGTAGAAAGTCACCTTAAAACAGGTGTTGTGAGTAGGATGATAAATGTAACACTTCAGTGAACGTTGCTGTTTCATTTGTTAGGTTAAGGGACTATGTGTATTTCTGAATTTGTTCACCAACTATATCATACTGGCCAAAATATGATCTGTAGTATGAATTAGGTTAAATATAGTTGCTTGGTTTTAGCTTTGAGAATGTGGCTGCTGAATATTTCTGAAAATTAGCTAAATTATATAGCCATTGACAGGAGGTATGTTGGTCTGGTTTTGATTGTTGGTGAATAATAGGTGCTTCTCTGTAGAGTTGTGCACAGGGGCACAGTAAAGAAAGATACTGGTGTTTAAATGCATTGTCTCTTGGTATTTTCCCTTTGTATGTCTTATGTAGTTGGTGAGGTTACATACGTGGAGCTGTTTAAGGATGCTGAAGGCAAATCAAGGGTAAGTGCCGTGGGCAACAATCTGCTAGAGGTTTAAAAGTTCCTCAGCAGTTTTATTTTTGTATAATACCTGTAACAGTATTGGAAAGTAAGTTTCATTTTTACATCGATTTTCGTTATGATAGCCCTGAGAGTTCTGTATTAGAAAGTCTGACACTTCTGTGCAACTCAAACTAGCTGGCTCTAAAGGACAGTATTTTGTAAATGTTAACAAATGACATTTACATAATTCTTTTTAGCCAACACGTTTGTTTTGTTATCAATCTATTTCATATAAAGGACATGTAATTAATCACAGATTAGATTTAAATTTTTTAGTGTAGTGTTTTTGAGGCCAATAAGTATAAAAATGTTAGTTAAGAATATACTGTTTGAAAAGGTTGATACTCTGAACGCTGGATTAATGTATTGCTTCTTTAAAAACTAAATGGATGGAGATGGTTGGTACCCAGCGGAGCCAGCAATGAGGCACTGCGAGTGGAGATTGGTTAAAGCTCCTTTGTCTTCTTTAAAAGAGTCAAAAGTTTGGCCGACAGCCGCTTGAACCTGCAGTGAGAACATGAGAAATGCAGGTTTGAGTCCTAATTGAAGTTGTAACAATTGTTGTAAATGACTTTCTTCAATGCTTGTTAAAACTAAAACATGCTTTCAGCTTTGCTTCACTTAGAGCAAGCCTAAACTCTTTGCTTTATTAGAAGGATTTTGGTGCAGTCAATAAGGTTATTTTCTTACTAAGTCATCTGTCAAATGTGCTAGCAATACTGAAGAGGTATGCAGACTCCTTGTTCATTGTACTAGTGTATTTGATGTATGTGGATTTGAATTTTGTAGTTAGATGTTAGCTTTTAATGACACAATGAGTGTCCTGATCAGTTTTTGGTTATGTTTTGGGTTCTTTTTTTCTTTTTTTTTTCTTTTATTTTCTTATTTTCTTTTATTTTTTTTAATCTTTTCTCCTTCCTGCTCCCTTTCCCTTCTCCAGTTGTCCTTACATGGATCTGTGTGGCACTTTTCTGTTGTCCAATTCTGGTTTGGCTCAAAGAGAATAAAATATAATGTATTCTCTTGCATTTCAATGCTTTATATATTAAAGCAATAGGAGAAATTCACCTTGCCTACATGTAAAGATATATATTATTATTTCTGAGACTGAAAATAACTTTACGAATAGTTACATAACAGTGAGCTGGGATCTTTAACTGGAATGTTAAATAGTCTATGTGTTGACTAACTTTTTTTTCCTCTCTCTTTACATATGATGAAAAATCATTATGGATGTAGGGTTGTGGGTAAGTTTCTTTTTTTCCATGTGTGTGTAGAGATGCATTATTATCCAAATAATCTGTTAATTTTAACATTTTAAATTTTGTTTTAATACTCTAAATATTTTGTTCCCTCTAAGTGTGGTTGAATTCAAAGATGAAGATTTTGTTAAGAAGGCATTAGAAGCTATGAACAAATACGATCTTAGTGGAAGACCCCTGAATATTAAAGAGGTATGAATATTGCTGCTACTCTTAATTGGAAATAGTGAGGTCACTCTTAAATACTGGAATGATATTACAGTTTTCTGAGTGTCTTATTTGTGTAATTTCCAGTTTACTTATTTTTATGATTTTTTTTAAATGGGCTAAAATGCCTGCCGACTTGCGGAAAATCTTGATATTGTCATGTGAACTGATGAAAAGACTACGTCCTAAAGTGAAAATAATCAAATACTGTTTTTCTTTAAAACACGTCTGTCTTTAATCTTATATTCCTACCTGAGATTTATCTGCCACTGTTATGTTCAGGTTAATTATTTGTTTCAAAATGTCACTTTGGGAAGAACAAGCTTAGTGTAAGACTTCTAAATATTTAAATTAAAAAAAAAAAAGAGGGGCAGGCGGGAAGGAGGGTTGGGAATAGGGTACTTGAGCGGATTGGGAAGTGAAATTAATGGCAACATTTTTATTGTAGTGTTGTAGCATATAATGGCATCTAATGCAGTTCTTTATGTCCACTTAAAATTATAATAATAGTATTAACACATCAAAGAAAGCTATATTAAATTAATTCAGTTCTTGGAAGAAGATACTAGACTGACAGTCCTTTAGATTGAAATCTTTTCTACTTGTCCATAGGCTAGGTACAGCATGTGAAGTGGCAGTGCACGCTTCCTCTGCAAGTGCTTTGCCAATATGCCTCAACCCTCATCTGAAAGGACCCACCTCTAGAGGTGAGGGAATTAGGTCTCCATGCTAATGCAGTTCTTGATCCCTCTCACACGGACAAGGATGCTAGTTGATAATTTTGATGGGTTTATGTAGAATTTAAATAGTACCTTTTCTTGTTGCTAGTCCTGCTATTGGTGACTGAGCTAGCTTTATTTTTGTACATTTTGCAGGACCCTGAAGGTGAACATGCTCGTAGGGCATTGCAACGTGCAGGAGGACAGTTTCCAGGAGGACATGGACCTGATATGACACCTGGATTAATGAATTTACCACCTTCTATTCTCAATAATCCAAACATTCCTCCTGAGGTTATCAGTAACTTGCAAGCAGGCAGGCTTGGGTCCACTATTTTTGTTGCTAATGTAAGTTCAACTATCAATTTTTAAATTGGTATTTGATCTTCCTGAAATGTATTCCATTTCTGCAAAATTTAGTTTTCAAAGGAAATGAGAAATGTTCATAATTAGTATATTTGGCTAAAAAGTGGGATGTATAGCCAGATCTTGGACATGAAAGATATGTTGAACTCTCAAAGTTGACCTACACTTTTAATTATTTTATGAAATACTTATTCTGATCAAATGATGAGTGCACATCTTTTCACCATGTCTTTATAATGGTATTTCTGTGCTATATTTTTTAAAAATTCAATATACCTGCCATATTATTTTGCTAATTACTTTAGCTTAACTTAAATCTTAACTGTCTTAAACCTGTGCATAGAAAGAGTGGATGAAATGAACATCCTTGCTACACATATGTAAAGGGGGACAAACAGGCTATAGCTGCTCTTAAAATTGGGAGGATGGGTTCTTTTTAGTATGTTAATTCAAAAAGTGAAATAGGTATGCAGAGTATAAATTGTTGTTTTTAAGTTAAAGTTTTTGTTAGACTTGGTTATAGTACGTATATAGTAGAAAATAGTAGCAATTCATGAATATTAAGCATTTTGAGAACCTGAAGAAAACTTATTATAATAGAGAAAATCCTGTCCAAACTTAGTGACAGAATAGAAATGTGCGCTGAAATTGCTTGTGTATTTTTATATGTAAGCTTGACTTTAAAGTTGGCTGGAAGAAACTGAAGGAGGTTTTCAGCATTGCTGGAACCGTTAAACGTGCAGACATCAAAGAAGACAAAGATGGCAAGAGTCGTGGAATGGGAACAGTTACATTTGAACAAGCAATTGAAGCTGTTCAAGCAATATGTATCCTTGGTTTAGAAAAACGCTCATATATGGATTAATCTTTGGTTACTGGCTTATAATAACATAGTTTTGCAGATGGTGCTTATTTGCATTGCAGCTAGTGTGTAGGGTATAGAGTATAATACTCAGATTTTTTTATTAATTACTGAATTTACTGTCAGAGTTTAAAAAGGTGTTTCTGATAATGTTGAACAAGCTTAAAATTAAGAACATGACATGTATGAAACCCATGTATGAAACTTTTATGTTCCTAGTACCTTATATAGCTTCTTCTACTACAACGTTAAGCCACTATTAAGATTAAGCTTTTAAAGTGGAATGTAAAATGGACTTTTGATTTGTCATTTTACAGATTAGACAAGAAAAGACAAGGCTGCTAAAAATGGTGGAAAAAATTATTTGTTACAATCATTTCTCAAAAAAGAATTGCCTTTTGTAGTTAAATTTCTTGACTTGCATTTCTTTAGCTATGTTCAATGGTCAGTTCTTGTTTGATAGGCCCATGCATGTAAAAATGGTAAGTTATTTATATTTCTTATTACCTTATATCTCTATTAAACATTGAAAGGATTTTAGCATAATATCCTTGTCTTTTTAAATCAGGATGACAAATCAATTCCTCATGAAGATTTCCGTGTTGCAGACAGCAAAGCTCCTCACTTACCTCGTAAGTACAGACTCTTCTCTTTTGGGAAAAGAGAAGAGTCCCTCCCAGCCCCCCTTTCTTTTTAGAAATAGAGTTTCAAATTTTGGTACTACTTTATGCTTACTTGTATAGAGAGTTGTGTAGTCTGCTGATACTTACTTTGATTTATTTATTTATTTATTTATTTTTAAAGGTGGTCTTGGTGGCATTGGTATGGGACTTGGACCAGGTGGACAGCCCATCAGTGCAACACAGTTGAGCATGGGTGGTGGAATGGGCAGTATAGGTCCAGGAGGTAAATCTGTGCTCCTGCTTTCCAAGTTACAGAACTTCATAATTGTTGTTTGTGCGTTTGGAGGAGTTATATACTCGTATCAAAACAAGCCTTGTGTACTGTGCCTTTGAAATGTTAACTATTTCTGCATTTATAAAAATTGAGTATTTAAGAATTTAACTATTTTTTAAATGGTTTTTGTCTTTTTGTTTTAAAGGTATGGGAATGGATGGCCCAGGATTTGGTGGAATGAATAGAATAGGAGGCGGTATGTGCAGTGAAGTTCTTTTGCATTAAGGTGGTTTGTTTGGTTTTGGGTTTTTTTTTTTGTTTGTTTGTTTTACTTTTATCTATTTGATAGAAAACACTTTGTCTTATTATACAGGACTTGCTGGCTTTCGTGGAATGGAAGGAATGGCTCATATGAGAGGACTTGGAGTTGGCCGAATGGGAGGTAGGTGAATATTGTTACCATTTACTTCTTACTGCTAATCTGTTAGCCTCATTGAAGCCCCTTCCCTTATAGAGACTTGGATAATGTAGGTGACTTAAGAGGAAAGAGCAGTAGTGGCATAAGTGAAGGCATAGGAGCTGACACGGGAGGCATGGCAGCTGCTTTGGAAGTAGTTAGTAAATACTTCTTACTTTAAATTCATTTCTCTTTCAACAAGCAGCTGAAAAAAACAAGTCCCTTGCGAACAGTGGTTTTGATACAGAGATCAGAATATTTCCATTTTGTGCTTTGTTCCCTACAGAAATGTTCCATGGTGGAATCAGAGGAAATATAGACAGAGATTTTGTGCGTAGTGAGATGGCATTGAACCGTGGTTTCGGCAGTTCTTTTGGAAGGATGGGTATGACAACTATTAAATTTCCTGTGGCAAATCACAACATAACAATAGAAGAGCTTTACTAGTAGACAAACCAAGAAAATGCTTGATTTCATTTGGTCTTCTCTCCCCATCATTCACCATTGTTACTCTAAGGGAGGAATCTAAGTTCATTATAGTCATCTCTGAAGATGGGTATTAAAGTATGGGTTTATTTATTTATTTTTCCCTCTGTAAAATATAAATAAAATACTAAAATTATTTAGCTCCATACAGTTATCAGATTTTATGTAGTTTGGCTATTAAAACATACCTTCATGAATCCTGAATCCTGCCAACCTTGCAACTGGGAGCCTGCTTTTGCAAAAGCTTTCTAGAAAAGTTATTATTACCGCACAACAGGTGGTATTGGATAGGAATGGTAAATTCTGGAGCCCTCCTTGTTTTGCAGATGCTTGCTTCTTTCAGCTTTTTCTCATGCACCTTAGAACAGGATTTACTGACCTCTTCTGAAGTTGGTCAAACTTTGCTTGGTTTATGGATGCTGTGTTTGTTAACTTAGTTTTATTTTGCTACTTTTGGTTTCCTTCAAATCGGACACTATTTGAACAGAGCATAGGAGGCCTGCAAGTGCCCAGGCACAGAGCAGTCTTCTTGCAGCTTGTTACAGGATAAATGCACTAGAGCTACAAGGGAAGTGTTTTGTGGTGGTATTTTGTTTTCTTTTTCTGTTCCTGGTCCTCATTCCTTTAATTTCTCACCCCAAAAGCAGAGATCTGTGCTTAGAGCATAAGGTTCATGTGCTTTAGAAAAAGGTAAACATTTAAAATAGTAATTAGGGTGTATCATAGCAAAGAGTAATTCTTGCATGCTTCTCTTGAAGCACCTGTAACTGTGTAGAAGTAGTAAAATTGCTAGATTTGTTAGTGTCTTGGAATTATGTCTTGTTTGACTCAGCGATGAAGTTATTGACGCATCCAATTGGAGTTCGAATTTCTGATTATCACTCAATTTAGTTATGTGCAAAGCCCCAATACCGAGTTCAATGTCTCAGTCCTTCAAGCCAGAGCAGCTGTAAAACTAAGGTTATCTTGAGAGGCATATTGCTTAAAGCATATTGCTTAAAGAGGGTTCTTCAGGGATGAATTTCATAGTTTTGCTTTGCATTAAAAGATCCCTAGGTTTGTAAATAAAGATTAATGGATTATTTGAATTGCTAATTTGTTTTTTTATGTATTAATATGCATTAGTATATCTTACTACATGTATCATAGGCAAGGATATACTCTTCACAATATTTACAGTAACATCTTTTCAGAGTATGCTTTCTTCAGAAAAACTGGTGTTAAGTGTGGGCCTGGCTGCCTCAGTAAAGCTAAATATTTTGCTTCCTACATTTGCAGTGGTTGCATTTGTAACCGTATAGTTGTTATCTATATTTTTCCTTCCACAACTATTAGTCTTTTTATGGTGTGATATAATAGTTTTTTATTAATGAAACTGGACAGCCTTTCAATCTCTTTCTTTACATGTGTTGTTCAACATCTACTATGCTAGATGGGATAACTAAAGTTTGATGCAGTTTGTTTTTTATTTTTATTTTAAACTGATGCTTTGTATCTTCTAACACACTTAAAATATTAGTCATGTTTCTTTATGAATCAGGCTTGTATTGCATAAGTTTTATTAAGATTTTTTTCTCCTTTTTTTTTCAATGTACTTATGCATTTAAAAGAAAAAAATATGTTTCTCTTTTCTTTCTGTGTGTAGGTGGTGGAATGGGTGGTATGCCTGGCAGAATGGGAATGGGGATAGATCGGATGGGTTCTGGTTTTGATCGAATGGGACCGGCTCTGGGTGGAGGCCTGGACAGGAACATCGATATGGACCGAGGATTTGTGGCTGGCCCGATGGGAGGCGCCATGAGAGAGAGATTAGGCTCTAAAGGCAACCAGATATTTGTCAGAAACGTAAGCAGTTGGATATGTAGAAAGCAATAGCTTATTTTGTGTGCATGTTTGATTTCATGTTTTTCCTTTGTAATATTTAATGTACCTAATACCCCTTTTTATTGTAGCTTCCTTTTGACTTGACTTGGCAGAAGCTAAAGGAGAAATTCAGTCAATGTGGTATGTATGTGAATCTCATCTCTGCTAAACTCCACTGACTTTATAGCCTATATGATGCATATTAGACAAGCACAGTAGGATGAGGTTGTTGCCTTAACCTAAATAAGAGTTTTCCAGCCTAATCTTTCTTGCTTTCAGGAAAGTTACAGAAATACTTTTTACTATGCCTTAGACATGATGTTTTAATATGAAACCAGGAAAAAACAATATGGCTCATCATGGCTTTTAGTGCTCAGACGACACTTCAATCCATTTCATTAATAAAATTTCCCTTTGAGGTGTTTTTTTTGTTTATTTTTTTGAAGCAGGTGTTATGTACTTTTTTTTTTTTTTTTTTTTTTTTTTTTTTTTTTTTTTTGCTGATACATAGTCTATAACAATGTGTTTATTTTAAGACAAATGCCTGCAGGGGTGTGGGCCTCATCCAGGTTATACGTGCCACACAGAAATGGTACTACAGAGTATCAGAGTATCACTGAGGCAGAGTTAGTAATTCTGCCAAAGTGGCAAATATATTTTTAAGAAGGTAAGTGATCCAGATAAGCGTATTTGCAGGCCGTAATGCTTCCCTTTTCATTAAAAAATAAAGTGCCTTTTTATGTAAGATTCAGAATTTCTTGGATATCTAGTAATTTTCTAATTTAGAAAACTTGTCTTTCTACAGAATTGAATGAAAAATGAAGCTTGCATGTAGCAATATATGTCTTTTCAGAGCTCACTTTCAGAATGGAAAGTTTTAACAGGCTTACAGGACAGCTCTGCTTATTTTGGAGAGACAGGAAGGGGAAATAATTTAAAATATAGTACTGATATCTAATAGTGAAGACATATACATACATCTTAACACAGCCATTTGCAAATTTGTTACCAGATAGAACTTGCAGTTAAAAGTATGCTGACTTTCAGGTGTTGAGGTGTTTTGTAGGATTTGAAGCTTTTGTTGCTGAATTACAGACAAATCTAATGCTCCATCTTTTCAGAATGAAATTTTTTTACTGCGTTCAGGACTATACTGCTGTTAATGTAATTCCTGGGAGTTGCAGATCCTAGCCGCATGCTAAGGATTCCACTCAACTAAAGCATTACATAAAAGTCTGGCGCATAACTCATGCTCAGCCTTTAACCATGTGAGGTTATCTAATATTGATTAACAAGCTCATCCACACAATCAACAAGACCTTCTTGTTGATTTTGCTGCAGAAGTCTTTGTATGTTATTTTGTGTGTTCTTTCCCTGCCCTCCACCTTCTCCCTTAACATGGATAGATATGCAAAATTAAAAACCTTATGCAGAGCGATTCAACAGTTCTCAAGCCATTTTTAGTTAAGACGTATTTAAAACACATTCTTATGGAAGTTCAACTTATTGTGCAAGTACAGTTGTAATATCAAGCGATTTATGTTGAATATCTGAACTTTTTTTTGAATTTACAGATACTCTGCTAACACCCAAGTTTTTCAAAATATACTTACATTTATACTCGGGTTATTGTTTTCTAGAAATGGCTTTTTGAGAGAATTCAGATTTTTGGTAATTATTTCTTCAGCAACTAACATGCAGTTAATTATTTTTAAGAATGATAAGCACAAATATAAGTAAGAGCTTGGTTTCCTGACAGTATCATAAGGGGCTATAAAGAATATGTCTCCACGTTTGCAGTTTCTTTCGGTAAAAGGCCAGTCTTCTATGTCTTAAAATAATTAAAAAAAAAAAGAGAAAAAAAATATATATAGTGTGTGTATTTTAGGGAGACTTGCTTATTTTTACTAGCATTTTGAGGCTTGCGGGTGGTGTGCTGTGAAGTATCCTAATCAAAAATTCCTTAGCTCTAAGCACCAAATCTTTTCTGTGGTATAAAAGGGTTGGTATTCTGTGGTATAAAAATGTTGTCTCATGAGCAAATAATCTCCCTCTGTGAGAGAAAAGAGACAGTAACTGGCCCTTGCATGCTATTTCTTTGCCCCTCTTAAGTGGTAACTTTACTATTTTTCAGTCTCTAATCTTGGTATGCAACAACATGCAAAATTACTTGATTGCTGCGATTCCTTGGTATGTTACTGTAGTGAATGTGGTGGAATAGATTGAACCAGAATTCAGTTTATGGATCTTAATAGTCACACTTTGGAAGGGTGGCGGAACGAAACACAAAACTTAGCCAAGTAGGAAAAGTTGTTTTCAAAGTTAAGGTCAAATACAGCCGTACCTGGACTTACTAGAAAAGCCAACTTGAAACAGGGAGCCTTCATTTAGACTTTTTGCTGCTCTTTTGATCCATGACACCTTTTCTGAATGGTCATTGGTCTGAAAGTACTAATTTTATGTCTTCATAGGTTATATTTTAAAAACCTTTTAAAATATTTTAAACTAGTTCTTTTAGTGGTTCGTTCACAGAAGACTTAAAATAACTGCTGTTTAACTTATTTACTCAGGTCATGTAATGTTTGCAGAAATAAAAATGGAGAATGGAAAATCAAAAGGTTGTGGAACAGTCAGATTTGACTCACCAGAATCTGCTGAAAAAGCCTGTAGGATAATGAACGGCATAAAAATCAGTGGCAGAGAAATTGATGTACGCTTGGATCGCAATGCGTAACTCAAACCTGTATGTTCAGGAACATTCCTATGTCTGTTTGGCTTCTCTATCCTAGTAAGTCATTTTTAGTAACATTGTATGCTTACAAAAGCTGTAAAAATGAACTTTTAAATCCCACCAGCCTTTAACAGTATAGTGTTTAATATACTGTGATACTTGTTAACTGAATCTTACAATGTTTGGTTTTTAAAGACAATTTGCCTGATTTTTTTGTTTGTTTTTGGTTTTTTAGAGGCACTGAGCTACCTGCAGGTCCCACTAGACAGTGGGAGTTTTGGCTGCTCAGCACCTTTGGAAATTTAGGCCAAGTGTCTCTAGTCATTCAGTTTAAATGAATGGTTATACTGTTTTTAATAAGATAAGCCATTTTCTCTGTTAGTCTCAAGATTGCATAGTGGGATTTGTTTAGTGTTTTCTGATTTTCCCCAGCTTGTATCCATGTTGTAAGGTAAAACTAGATGTCTTTTTTTTTTTTTTTGATAATTTTGGTTTTATATGTTTGTTGTAGTAATAGTGTAATTCTTGAAAAGAAAGGGCTCAAAATAGGCTGTGATGTTTTTGTTCTACTTTCGTTCTACTTAATATTACTTTAATGTCATGACTTAGTTCTCTAAATAAGATTTAGAGTGGGAGTTCTCCACTCCAGTGGGAGTTCTGTTTTTTTTTTGACTAAACAAAGAAACTGATCTTTCTCTATTGCTTTTATTTTTTTCATTTATCATTTATTAAAACTAGTTACCACAGACCCTTGTAGGATTGTTCCCTATGATGCCAAGTTCATACAAAATTGATACTACAGTAAATACCAAGTACAGTACAAGGCAGATTGCTCCCAATTTTTTATCTATTTTCCAGCCATTCAAGTGAACTGCCAGAAAAATAAAAACAACAGAACAGATGAGAGAAATGGCTGTGTATGTCAAACCACTGCTGTTCACTTCTATGGGTCCTGATGTATTTATGAATGCAGTTTTTATAAACCAGGGTATTCCCAAGCACAGCATGTCAAATACATTGGATCCTACAATATTAGACATAGCCATATCTCCATTTCCTGCAAAACAAAACAAAATACATAAGCCTATTTAATCGTATCATATGAAATTGCCAAACTTTTTTTGAGGAACAGACTGTCAGCCCTTAATTTCTCTCAGAGCACTCTTTTCAGACTTCTAATTTAAAGAACTATAAACATAATTATACAAAGTGTGGTTTCAGGTATCACAGGCATAAAATGAATTGTCTCCCTAGATCACCAGCATCTGCACAGTTGCACTTAAAATAAGCTAGTCAGGCAATTATAAAATCCATTTGTGTTTAAAATACCATGACCTACAGTTGTGTTTTATAGTAAAATTGTATCACTTGATCAGCAGCAAATCAAACTATTCTGGAATACTTGCCTGAAATACTCTAGAGCTTTTAAATGGCTGAGACACAGCTACTTCAGGCAAGGTGCTTTATTCAATATTAGTGAATTTAAACTCTAGCAGTGGTAACAACAATTTGAAGTTGTTCCTTTTTCGTAGTTCCTTTTAAACACATTCAGTAGAATGGCCCTGACACAAAAACCATTACCTTTCTGAGCCACCAGCACACTTGCAACTGTATCTGGTACACTTGTTCCTGCAGCTAGTAGTGTGAGGCCCATTATTGACTCTGGAACTCCCAGGGTTTCACCTGCAGTTGATAAATGATGTTAGAAAATGCCAGTATACTTAAGTTTCACCCAAAGAAATTGCTTTGGACTTTTGTCTGCTGGTGAAAGGATTAGTAACCATATGCTAATTCTAAAAGGAATCTGCCAGCTAACTTATAGTTCAGACAGTTTATATGTAGTCAAATTAAAGTGGTTAAAATAAATATGTTGTTCAGTTCTTGAATTGAATAAAAGGAGAGGGGAAAACTATATAGTGTAATCACCATCTTATTTCATATGTATTTTTTTAAGCCTTCAATACAACATCTCCAGTGCTCAAGAGAATGCTAGTTAGGAAAAGGTCTTTCAGACAAAGTAAAAACTTAAATCTTACCCTCCCTCACCCACACCCAGCTCTTTAAAGCATATAATAATCTTGTATATTTTGGGGCATCTCATTGTTAGTGTTTCAAAGTCCCGTGAAGCAGTGTCTCTTAAGATGACCTGCCCTTTAAAGGAAGAGGGGAAAAAAAGCACTTGAATTTTGTTAGAGAGGAAGGTATTTGAGATCATTACTATGATAATTCCTCAACTTGCATGGCTTTAACTTTTCAATTAAATTAAAAAGCTGAAGTTTTTCAGTTCCTTGTTGGATTCAGAAGAATCGAAAAGAAATAATTATTTAATAACTCATAAATGTTAATAATCCATCAGTTTCCTTTAAGTAAATATTGGTTTGAGAAAAGTTTTACGTTATTACTAAAACAGCTGATCTTTTTTCTTTCCCACTGTATGTTTAACCTTTCATGATCTGAAGGTGTATTATTTTCTCACTTAAAACAGGGATTCAGTTCATCGTCAAAGCAGCTGTTAGTTTTCCTAATGTAGCATGCATGAGGATCAATTATGCTGAAGTGTTAGATATCTCTGTTGAAACTATTAAATAATAATAGATTGTTCTAAATTTCTGGTGACTAAAAAGTAAAGGCTTTTTTGGTGAAATCTGGATTCTTATTCAAAACAGACAATAAGAAGCAAAGTTTCCTTAAAATAGGCAGCAGTGCACCACAGGCTGGGCCAACAGTGATTGCTTAGTACATGTAGTTGGCTTAGTCTAGGTAGGTCTGAAACTGCTTTCTGTTCAAAAAGGCTGAACATGATCCCACGTAGAATTTGTAGTGGAACTTACTCTTGCATCACTCCTAACAAAAGAAATTTATAGGTTGAGGGACCAAAATGATTAACTTTTAAAACATCTAAACTGGAAAATACTGGTTCATACCAAGTGAACCAAGTTGAAATATGAATTAATTGGCCATATGCACCAAACATTAGTTTATAGCTCCTCTGAAGGTTATAAGATAGAACCTAAACTCAGGTGAACCTGTTTTCTCCTTTCTTTTTTATTAGATCTCCTAATCATCTTCATCTCCTAATTATAGATATTTTTGTTCGTGTGTTTGTTTTTCTCCCAGCAATTGACCATAAAGAGAGAATGGTCTTATTTTTCTCACCCTTACTTAATTTTGTGTAGTAATAGCAATATCTTGCTCTAGTAATCAAAACTCCTTTGCAGGCAACAAAAAGTTGGTGTACTAAACCAGATTCAATCTTGACCATCAAAATTTAGTCCCCAGCTGCGGTACCTTTATGAGATTCTGATAGGCAGTTTATGCAACTATAGCACCTTTTTGAATTAACTTTCGTGGAAAAAATGGATTTGAGAGGATATATTATATGTAAATTTTAGAGTTTTAATGTGTAAATAGAACATATTTGATCTAGACATAGTGGGACAAAGACCCAAATGGCGCTTGTGATGACTCTTCAAAATGGACTAACACTAATACACTATTTGAAACTCCAGTGTACCAGTTTTCATATGAATTAGTGCTTTGTCTAGTAGCACAGCAATAACTTGAATTAAATCATGGGAATTCTGTTTTAAAGGCTTCTAACATTCAAACAGTAACCACTGCTCTTTAGATACAAGTAAAGGGAGTGAACCTGGTGAGTGTTACATCCAGCAATCTATTATTAATTTCTTAACAGTCTACTGAAAGTGAGAGTCTTTTTCTGCACTTAGTAAAGAGTTATTCATTGGACTTACTTGAAAACAAGTTTAAAATGCTGAACCAACAGAATACTTGAGGAGTATTAGTAAGCTATAACATGGAAATGGCAGGTTTTGTACAGTTTTGTGTTCTTGTTTGGAGATTTCTGGATTTTGTTTGTTCTTAAAATTAAAAATGTGATTTTTCACAAGCTGGCTGGAGAAAATGAAACAAGACCAAAAAAAAACACTTGAGGTATTAAAAGATTTCCTTTTTCTTTTTTTTATGCAAGTTTGCACCCTTTCTCTCACTGGTAAGATTAATGTAAAGCTTTTACTGCTTCACATACAATGCAGATTTGTAAAAGGTAAATACATGCACAAAAAGAATGGTTAGTAATATGTGACACTAGTTCAAAACAGAATGGTATAGAAATATGGGGATATTTTTTGGCAATTATTTTAATGCCAAGTTTCTCATTAAAGTGCTCAAGAAAATCTATAGGTCTAGAAATAATGGATCTTTTATGAATACTTGAACTGTTAATGCCAGTCTTGGTAGATTCTGTTTGTCAAGCTGAAGCTTGACAAGTTTAACACTATATATCTAATTGTTTCACTTCACAAAGCAGTTTAATGAAGTTGACTGTCTTTTTAAATGTAGGCTATTTTTGAAGATATGTGAACAAGTTCTAATTCATGTGATGGTAAACAGACTGAAGCAGCAGGTTTTCGTTAGAGGGAAGAACTAAGTCTGAAACATTACTCTTGTGGGTTTGGGTTTTTTTGCACAATGCAATAAACACTGCTAAGCTCTGACTGGCAGCTGTGGGAAAGAAATTGCTTCATAAGGAGAAAACGTGCCCTTTTTTTCAGCAATTCTTGATTGGTGATTCTGTATAGGAGAAATGGTTTGGGTACCTACCTGCTATTGTTATCATCCATACAAGAACGTAAGTCATTGCAGAAATCCATGCTGCTGAAAATAAAAATGTCACCATGAACCAGTTCCTCCAAAACTGTCTTCTGCAATCTGGTATAGTCAAATAGAGTAGCGTAGTAATAGGAAGTGATAACACCCACAAAATTCTCTTCATGTCTGCTTCAGGCATGGTAAAGACACTTGGATGATCTGTTGAAGAAAAAGTAGCTTGTTTTAAAATGTAGCATTAAGTTAGCATATAATCATACAACATGCCTCTATTTGTACCAATACTAGAAAAAAGGTAAAAAATTTCTTCCTTGAGTTCTAACTGTAGCCTTATTACTGACTACATCAGACTGGACTAGACTCTGAAATCAAACTTTATCCTTACTAGGAGAACCAAGCTAGTTAAAAAAAAAAAAAAAAATGAACGTTTCTCTATAGGTTTATACAAAATGCTTATCACAAGTAATTATAACCTACTGTATATTAAAAAAATCTAAACGAAGAGGAAACTGATGGTCTGTAGCCTCATCATAACTATTTCTTTTGCTGTACTGCGTATTTTGGGCTATCAACCTGCCACTGTTGTAACTGTATCCAGTAGCAGGTAACAGTAGCAGTTACTACTGAAGTCACTCATCCTCTATTAAGAACATCTTAAAACCTGCTCTTTATACATTGATTCAGACAGGCATGCAGAATGCCTGCATAACGCACATAGACAGCTGTAATAATACTTATACCTTTAGAGATTTCATCAAGCCCATGCAAGCTCGTTGAAAGTTGTGAATAGTCCAGCTCATCTTGAAAAATTCCGCTATCTTTTCTTGATTGTGGACGAATTAGAGGTCCGCTGTCTTCCCTCCATCCAACTAGCGGCTGCTGCTCAGTATTCTCTTCCATGGCTTTGGCAAAACATGTACAGCAGGGACTACACTTCTTCATGATATATTGATTGACTTTAATGTCAAAACACAGTACCAAAATATAACATCCATATATAAATAATAAGGAAGCACTTTCATACCTAGGGAAAGGAATTTTACATGATGTGTAAGTAATAGAGAATTAAAAAAATAAAATCGAAGTGGCTCTCCTAAGAAGAAAGAACTGATTTGTTTGGGTAGCAAAAGGAGAACACACAAAAGCATTTATTTGTACTTGCATGGGCAGTGTCATGAAAGTTACTGAGCAGTTTCAGCAGTTTGATTAATTCCCCTACCCTGTTGAGTCTTTTTTTGTGTGTGTATTGCATAGCTGCATGTATTCAAGGGGAATTTATTGACTGAATTCCTTTTTCAAAAGTCTTCATGTGACAGTTAAAGGGAGGGACAGTATGTGATTTTTTTGAGTCAAAATTCAGAGATCTGGTACTGCACCTTAGTGACTTGCTAAGACAACAGGAATTTCAGTGTTGACTGAAGGGAGTTAACATCAGCAGCTCATGATCTGCTCCTGGCGCACAAATGTTTCTTGTAACAGTGATGCTATTGAAAGAGAGGCTTGAAATGAGTAAATGAAGATGACTAATGTTATGGCAAAAGTCATGGTACGAATTGTAAAGTCTAGAAAGAGAAACATATGCAGATGAGATTTTATAAATATGCAGAATTTGAATGTTTCTGTAATAACTTTCACAAATGTTGAGACTCTCCACATTTTTTAAAGCCAGCAGGATGTTTATTTCTGTAAGTGAATGGCAGTTCAAGCTACTTGAAGTTTGGTGGTGTTTTTGTTTGATTTGTTTTTAAACACTGTCTCACTAATTTCCAGTCAACATGAATTCCGCACTACTTATGCTCTTACCAGTAAATTCTGTTGTCTGATATCATCGCAAGGACCGCCACTACGCTAACTGTATACGCCAGGCAGTCTCTAAACAGTGGCCAACAGGATAGCCTCGAAACCTGTAGAACACATGCATTTACTTTTTTTAGGAAGAACTTGTCTGTAATACCTTCACCAAGTGCTGTAAATGCTGCATCGATATGTTGTTTCTATATTATGTAAAAACTTAAGATTCTTAGGAATGACTTAACTATGCTATTTAATAAGTTAGTGTTTTTAAAACCTTTCAGAGCAAGTTATCTTAAACTGATTACATGCTGGTTTTGCTACTAAATAATAAACTTGACAGTTGTCATAGTAAGTCTCTCTTGGCTTTTGTTAGTAAACCAGTTGTTTAGCTATGAGGAGCATAACTATGAAAAATGGTACATACCACACTAGAAAATAGCCCACAAGCCGCACAAATACCAAGGAGATTATAGACTGCTGATCCAAGGATGGTGCTAACACCTATATCTCCCTTTGTCACGAAGACTCCTGTAAGGAAAGTCACTCTTTCTCATTACATCCCAGTTTGGCATGCAAGAAAAAGAATTTTAGATCCTGAGGAGTCGACACATGCATCTCTTACCCAGAAAAGCAGTGACAAGCTCTGGAGCAGAGCTTCCAGCAGCCATAAAAGTTGCCCCAGCAACATCCTGCGAGAGGCCAAGGCCTGAGGGTAGAGTAAAAGAATTGCTGAAAATACACATATATTTTGGTAGTCTTCACCCATTATTTATTTCAGCCTGTGTAGGATGGATGCTACTAAATTGTAATAGAATTAGCTTTGCTTGTTTCTGTACCTTTTGCATATATTATTTTACTAATTCCAAATAATACAACAAGCTTATTAGTGGATAGGTTTAGGCTGATTTACTTCTAACTTTATTGCAAAAAAAAGTTGCAATAATAAAGAACTATGGATAATACAAAAGATTTGGGCATGGTTTTAAGATAGGTGTACTTTTACTTAGGCTCTGATTCTACTTCATATGGGTGAGAGTTGCAGGGAGGTTCCTGGGATGGTGTGATGGGTTGGGTGCTATAGCTCCCTCTTCCATGTCGAGTTTACCCATCTCTGGCAAATCCCTGCTGCTCTGTCTTCGCATACCAGACATACCAGAGTTAAGTTCAGACTAGTGCTGCTCGGATCTTACACTCAAATACTCACTTTTTACACACAGTGTAAGAACCTGGGTCTTGAATGAAATCAGTTTTTTGTTCTGAAGCTGACTGCTTTTGAAATGGAACTACCACTTTTTGGATCAAGTTCCCACAGGAAGAGCAGAAGGGCTAGCTGTAGAAAACCAGTCTGAAAAATGCTTATTTATCATCGATAAAATCTGTGTCAGCTCCACAGCAATATTTAAGCTCACAATTCCTACAAATGTTCCCCTTCTGCAGAATGTTTTCTGACCTTTGAGGATATGTTTTCCAATCTTTGACAGCTACTAAAACCATCTTCTTTTTCATCATTGATATTATAATTCAGTTGTATTCTAGCACTGCCTACTGAAGCTGGGGCACAGGTTGATCAGACTTCACTAACTTACTGTAGTTGAAGGTACAGCACAGGTAGAAGAGAAATTACCCCAATCTGTAAGCAGTAGCGTGTGGTGATACCTGTTTGCTCCTTTCCTATTTCCTACAGAAACATTTTTTTTTTCCCCTGCTTTAACACAGAAGAAGTTTTGGTTCCGCAGGTTTTTATAAGGCGGAGGCTCTATTAGTAATCCAGACATAATATTGCTAAGCCCGTTCTCTTGGTAACTTGGTTAATACGGAGGCAGTTTAAAGGTTTGCACGTGCCCCGTCCTGGCGATCGGCTCGTTCGGGCGGCGCGGAGCGGCTGCGGGGTGGCGCGCGGGACACGGGCACTCACACTCGCTGATGATCTCCAGCGACGGCAGGAAGTAGTCGTCGCACACGATGGACACCGCCAGAAACATGTAGAGGATAATGAGGAAGTAGATCACGATGCCACCGTCCTTCCTCTCCTGCGGCGTGAAGAAGCCCTCGGGAAACTCCGAGGACGAGGAGCGCACGCAGCTTGTCCCGTTACCTGGGCGCGGAGCGAGCGGGTCAGCAGCCGCCCGCGCCCTGCGTTAGACGGGGCAGAGGGGAAGACGCCGGCACGGAGGAAGGGATGGAGGGAGGAAGGGACGGAGGGGGCCGCGTTCCTAGGATGGGGAAGGGGCCCCGTCCGGACCCCCCGCCGTGCCCCCTACCTGCGTCTGCGCCGAGGC
>JAWLRI010000032.1:224107-263975 GCA_034781795.1 Crypturellus tataupa
TGGCACCGCGCGGCTGCTGAAGGGCCGAGGGGCGGCCGGGCGCGCCGCCCCGCCACGTCGAGAGTGGATCTGCCTGCCCCCAAACGCCCCTGCATTGCCCAGAACGGGCTCTGCCGCCTTCCCGTGCCCGGTGCGGCTGAGCCCGCTCAGGGTGAGCTGCCCAGCGAGGGCACCGCGGCCACCCAGGTGAGCGGGCCGCGCGCTGCGGTGCCCTCCCCACGCGCAGTCCTGCACGCGATCGGGGGTTAAACACTGAAATGCCGCCTTTTAGGCACATTCTGGGGCACCTCCGCAGCCCCCTCCACCAGCACCCCATGGGAAAGGCGCAGAGCGAGGCTTCCAGGGAATTCCGTACAAACTTATCCCCGAGAACATTTTCAGCGCTCTTATGCCAAGAGACGTCTGAAGTGCCGATGCTGCTGCTAATCCTGGGTTAGGTGCAAGGCTAATGCTCACATTTCGTGGGAAATGAGCTCAAGCTGGAAACATGAGTTTGCTTCACTGCATCTGATCCTCTAAACTCCTCTCATTCCCTAAATCCACGTTGCCTGAAACATGACTGACCTTGTTGTAGTATACGAGGGACAAGGTGAGAAAGTGGATGAATGTTTTTCTTCTGCAATAAAATGGATTGAATTGATAAAATATTGTGTGCCCACCACTAGAAGATGAACACCATCCTTGACCCCACAATATTCTGGAACAACAAACTCCGCGGCAATTGCTAGTTCTGATTCTCCTGTGACGGAGAATGCTTTTTACCGTGAGGGTCAGGATTTTGGGGGTGACATCTAACTTTCAGAGAACAACCTCACCATGCTTGCTGAAAGCAGAGCAAGAAAAAAAAAAAGAGAGGGGCAAAAAAAGCCAAGCTGTGACTGCTGCTGCTTCTCGTGCTTTAGTGGAGGAAATACATCATTTTGCTCTTGAAAGATTTAAGGAGTTTCTTCTGAATCCCATTTTCCAAAAGCAACAGGCGTTTGCAGCGTGCTGGATTGCTGCTGTCCCTTTCCCTTACATGGGCCACCAGAAAGGGCTTCGCTACCAAGGTAAGCAGCCTCCTTGCCATGGCTGGGATTTCTTCTGCAAAGCATAAGGATATCATTTGTCCACACTTAAAAGGTCTGCCCAGGTTTTTGCTATCTGCTGTTCTATTTCAATTTAGACATTTTTTTGAAGTCTCGCTTGTCTTTCACAGGTTTAAATTACATATGAGCTGGTTATGATGAGAATGAGTTCCCTGGAGTAGCACAGAGCTTGCTCTGTAGTTAGGGAACTTAAGTCATGTGGGTTTTGGATCTGGAGGTTTCATTATGGTCTGGTTTTACTCCGTGTTTAAGTTCCAATTCCCTTCTACAGGCACTGCCTCACTGCACAGCTGAGGCAAAACCGAGGGTTGCAGAGTGAAGTCCGCTTATCTGGCTGAGAACTTAAGCGATTGCTACACTCACGCCCTCCTTGCAAAGGGCACCCCTGGAGACAGCAGCAAAAAAGCTTCCCCCAGCTTCCCAACACAAGGAAGCACATGATACCTATCCGCATGCCTGCCCTGCTGCAGAAATACCCCAGCCACATGGTGCTTTGGCCCCAGCGGGGCTCCTGGCTGCCTGGTCTGGGCTGTTGTAGTCCGAGCAGGTATCTGCAAAGCTAAGGTGAGTCAAGTAGGAGAGCAGATTTATTGTGCTGCACTCTTAGGCTGTGGTTTGGATAAAGTCCAAGTCCGTAATGGTAAAACAAGACAAAATATGAATTCTTCAGGGGTCGTGAAGAAGGGAGAAGAGCAGCACGTGCTAGTCAGGTGCTAGAGCATCCTGTTCTGCTCCCAGCTAGGACATGCCCCAGCTCTTGGTGGCTGTGGAAGCACTGAGCTACTGGAGCTCCTTTCTCAAGGGAGAAGTAAGATGTGTCTTTGCTACCACCTAAAGCAAGAGGAGATGGGGCAGACTGGAGGGCTGGCTCCACCTGAGAGCAATAGAGGACACAGAGTGTGACGCAAATGCCAGGGGGGCAACAGGGAGAAGTATATTGGGATCAGCTGTCCTCAGATTGCCTTCAGGTGCTCCTTTGCTGGGGAGTGGGATAGTTTGTCTGTACGAGGCACAGCAAGAGTTTTGTTCTCAGTTTGCTAAGGGGCTTTTGATTTTTGATTTTTTTTATTTTTTATGATGTTAGCAGACAAGATTTGGACATTGGGAGGGAAAAAGCAGGTAAGTTTATCAGAATACAAGGCAAATATGAGTTGTTTGTAGGATCAGAAGCTTGGTTGGGGTCTGGTCCTCAGATGAAATGAAGATACAGGCATGAGATGCTGAGTCTGTCACTACCTCTCAACAGTAAAAACAGTTTTGTGTGGACTAGACCCTACTCTTGGTGAGCTGGGGGAAAGGAGGATCAGGCTTCTGGATTCAACTGCCTAAGTCCCCTAGGTGGGTATTGACATCTGCTAGGTATAGATCGTGGTATATAGTGTGTGTATGTGTGTCCTGTATACAGGACACTGAGAAAATCTGATTTCCTTGAGTTGTGGATGTATTTATAGGTTTTCTAACTCAAGCAGTGACCTGTTTCATTCTTGTATCAGGTTATGGTTTAGGTGCTGATTTTTTTTCTCTTTTTTTCCAATGCAAGGTCTCCTGTATGTGGCTGTGTTGTGGTAGGCTGTTTCAGATGGCAGAAAGCTTAAGGTGCTGTTTATTTTCCTTTTTTACTATACTCTGTGTTCAAACAGCATAGCTTGGGGCTGGGCAAGCATTAGAGGTGTGCAGAGATCTGCAGGCTTGCTGTGCCCTGGCGTTCGGGCCCTGGTCCCAGTGTGTGACCTGTGCCCAGACATGCCTTTCTCATGTGATCCTCCCCGTCAGGAGGCCTGTGTGCTGGCAAGCACAATAACTCAACATATTTTCTTCCTCAAAAGAACTGTGCTTGGGATAATCTGGTATTATCCCCGTTTGGCAGAAAAGAAACGGATGTAAAGGGGCCAACTGCTCTGCTGGGAGGCTGTGCTAGCACACAGACGATTCGGTAGGCTGGTTTTCACACTCCCTGTCTTCTGTTGCTGCTGCTGGTGGTGTCCTCTTGGAGTAACTGTGTAGGTGAAAGGCTGGTCTCTGACCAAGAGCTCCCAGAAAAAGCTTTCCTATCCTGAGGTACTTGGATGTCACCCTAAGGTGACAAATTATATTTAAGTACTTAGATGTATACTTAAGTACCTAGATATTTCACTGTTTCAGAGTTAAAATAAGTCTCCTCACTGTAACTCAATTATTCTTTGTTAAAAAGATAAATAATACTGTCGTTGTCAGGCTAGATATTCCGCTTTGTCAGCATTTTGTGGCTCACTTCCTGGATTTAGATAGATTGATGAGGGCTGTTTAATATTCTTGCCTCAATAACTAGTGATTTGAGAGTTGCCAACTCTCATGATGGTTGTTGCTTTTCTTAAAGCTTCAGCTTCTTGATGTATGGTAGCCACACAAGAATCCTAGCTCTCCTTTCTTTCTTTTAAAGACATGCACCTAATAGACTTGCTGAAGTCTATCAAACAAAAACGGTGGTAATTTTGTTAGTATACTTCTTGGAAACCTACGATATTTTCCTTTCCTTAAGCTATGTGTGTGTTGCTGGGCTCTGCTTTTGAATGTGAGCTTGCCTTGCTCTTTAGCTTCTTATTTTGCAGCTTCACAACCCTGCTATAACACTTGGTGTTGCCCTGAACCTCACTGTCAGGCAAGAGGCTGTAATAGACTTAATGATACCGGTGTAGCCATTTAAATTAAGAAGGTACTCCATATTCAAATTGTTTGTTATTAGCTCCTTTTAAAGTACTAATTTAAAGTAGTAATTTAAAGACTAATTTAAAGGCTTGAAGGTCTTTTCCAGCCATAATGGTTCTATGATTCTGTATTCAATTATCTGTTCTATGATTCACACAGGCGCTTTCACAGTCCCTTGTGCTTGTACTCGCAGCGAGGTACTGCTGTTTCCCCGCTCTCCGGGTCTGCTTTCTGTGGCCTCGTTACTTAGCTCTGTGCTCGGCTCGAGCCTTGGCCGCCTGCGCTGCGGCCATCCCCCCAGCATGATCCCTTGGGCTGTTTGCGAGACGAAGGGCTGTCACGAAGCTGGTTGTGGCCTCTGCAGTTTTGGGGAGCCTGTCTTGCTGTTGTTTTGTTTTGGATGTTCTGTGCGTGCGTGTTGCTGATGAAAGCGTAGCTTATCTGGCAACTTTCAGTTGACCCCGAGTTCATGAACACTTGGGGATTTTTACATCGTACATGAATAAAATGGAAAATATTATTCTTGTGGTATTTTCTGCCAGTTCTGTTACCTCAGTGATATCTTTGGAGGCGAAACAAACTCTGAGTACGTAAGTGTTTGTGTATCAACAACATCAAACTGCTTTTTTGGTTTGTTTGTTTTTCCAGCATGGTTGCTTCTTTTCATGTATTCATATAACCGAACAAGCGTTAGGATAATAATAGTCGCTGGCATGCTAGAGGAGAGATGCACTTAGTTCTGTTTGATAGGCCCCCGGGTTGTTTGCCTGGATAGCGTTGGCGTGTACGAGCATTATTTGCAATGTGGTAAGTGTTGCTGATTCGAGGGAGCTCCGGTTCTTCAGGAACTGACTGGTAAAATACAGTGTGTTGCAAAAACCCCTGTGCATGTTGGTTTGTGTTACTGTGTGGCGGGCGGGAGGAGAGTCCTTGTCTTTTAAAGTATCTGTGGTTTTTGGTGTGGAGTCTGTGGTGCTGATCCTCATTACTTTAACTGGCCGTGCATTGTGCTGTCCTTGTGGAAATGCCTTCCTTTTCGGTAGAACTTGCTGGTAGCAATGTTCCTTTAGGGCCCCATGGTGTGGCTAAAGGATAGAGAGATCTTTATGGTTTGCCCTGGAGTTAAACGCTTAACGTGGGGCTGTAATCAGCAGCCTGTGATTCACACCCTGAAAAGGAGGGTGTCAAGGCTCTGAGATGAGGCTTGCCAGGGCATCAGCACCCTCCTGTTCAGACCTTGAGAGACAAAAGCTGTGACTACTGCACGCATGTCAATAAAACTTGTTTTCCTCTAATTTGATCTCAAACTTCTGCCTTGGTCTGAACCCAGGGCTGGGCCCTGTTATGGTGGCTGGCGAGCAAGGACTTCCCTGAGGTGGAAAGCCGCAGAGGTGAGGCCAGCAGGAGAGCCACCGCTCGTGTCCTTACGGCTGTGCTTCCCTCCAGAAGGAGAATGAAGGGAGCGGAGGCGGTTCTCCAGGTTGCTGGAGCAGGGGCTCCCTGTGGCAGCCTGGCAGGACCCTTCCCTCCTCCACAGCGAAGAGCGAGGGGGGCAAATGGAAGAGCAGCAGCGTCTGGTGGCTCTACATAGATGGCCCTATAGGAATAGATAGGGGATTTATGGACACTGGCTGGTATTCAGCAGGAACTCCTGGAAAACTTTGTTCTCCTCGTTCATACTTTGTTTGGAGCTCATCTAAATTATATCCAGATTAATACACCAGTTATGCCCATGTGCTGATGCCTGGTTTTCCTCTGTAAACACTGTAAGCTTGATGCAAGGATGAAGGAATAAAATCAATTCTGTGCTCCTGTCAAGGAGATGACGGCTACTAATGTTCAAATGGTGCAGGCAACTGAAGCAAAAAAATCCTGCAAACTCAGAGAATGGGGCTCTCTGGAGAGCTCTGGCGCAGCCCCCACGGCAGCGGCACGCGGGGTCTCATCACCTCGCACAGAGCTGGTGTTTGGTCTGGGAACCAAGTTCCTGCCCAGCTCACACAAACTTGTGGCCTGTTACTGCAGGTAATTCTTGCCAGTTATTCCTTCCAATGTGAACTTCCATTTCACAGTGGAGCTTTTTTAGAGTTGTATAAAACCTCACAGATTACAAAGGAGTTTTCTCATTGCTGTAAATGCTGTAAAATAATTTTTTTAGATTTCTAGGGCAACTTCAATATATCTATATCAAATATATCTAAAATAGCAAATATATTGATGAGATCATGGTCATTGAGGGTCTCAGCAATATATTTATTTTTATACTTGATAAAACCTGATAAAAACACTAGCACATGATATACAGGTAATGCATGTATCTTCTGCAAGGTGTACTGGTGTGTCTGTGCAGGGGGAGACACGGCTTTCTGCTGGGGAAAGGAAAAATCCTGACAACCCCAACCTTCCCCATCCAGGGCTGATCCTGGTTCCGCCTCCCGGGTGAGCAGAGCTGGTCCATGGCAGCACTGAGCTCCTTCCCGCTGTAGCCCAAGCGCTCGGGGAGGCAGGAGCGAAGCAGCGGCCGCGCTCGCAGCACAGAAGGCCGGTCCAGCACGTCCTGGGTTAATGGTTTCAACTCGAATTGCCATGTCCCTTTAAATATTTTTGCAGATGCTTTGTTAACACATGATTTAATGGATTAGGTCGGAGCTCCATTTAGTCCAGTTCTGGTTTTGGCAACAGCAACAGTGCATTTCTAGCAAAAAGTGTAAGCAGGGGCAAGCACATTTGAACATTTTACTAATTTATTCTTTCTTTCTTCAACTGCAGCCCAGGATTGGTATCTTCATGTTTAGTGAGTTTTTTTGTTTGTTTGTTTGTGTGACTTTTTTTTTTTTGATTTCTTCCTATGTCAACTTGTGTATTTACTTTTGAATACTTGGAAGCTCTTATTATCTGTAACACCCCGAGGCAGCGAGCTCCACCGGCTGAGTGTGCTGAGCAGGGAGCAGCCCCTGCTTGGCTGGCGCTCAGCCTGTCCTCGGTGTTTTATGTGTTGTCTCTTTATTACAACAGACGCTGAGCAGTTGTTCCCTGCTCTCCTCCTCCGCGTCGGTCACCTTCTAGCAAGTTTGCCCCTCAGCCACGTGCTCTGCAGAGTGCATGTAACCGTATCTTGTGCAGAAGTCATTTCACTCCTTCAGATGTCCTTATTGGCCTTTATGCCTTTTCTGATGCCCCTGTATCCTCAGGGAAGAGGAGCTCAGAACTGAGCAGGGTATTGAAGATGTAGGTACTCTGTGGAATTACACGATAGCATAAAGATGGTATCTTCTGCTTTCTTTCTAATAATTCCCTCTATTTGATTCACTTCTTTGGCGGCTGCTCTGTATTCGGTTGATAACCAAGGTGAAGGAACTGTCCTAACCATATATATTGTGTATTAATCAGTCCCTCTCAGGGTCTTTCTTTAAGCTATCTTTTCCTGAAGAACTTCCTGGAATTCTTTCTGATTTCATCTCCAGACATACACCTCTTGGTGCTAGTGTCGTGGTGTAAGTGCATTCATTCTATACTGACACCCATTCCATATTCCAATTATTCCACATTTTAGCTGTGTGAGTATATAGTAATTTGCTTGGGCAGGATATATAGCAAATTATATTATCAAATAATTATGTTAGAATGAATGGTTGATGTCTAGTACACAAATTATGACACTAAACTTACTATGTATGAGGTGGAGCTATAGCTGATTTCAGTGACAGATGGAAAACTCCACTGAACCTTTTATTGGCCATATGCCATATCTGAGTGTGGGCCAACAACAGGATTTGTTGCTAATATATAATGATTTAAACAGTAAAAAGAGCAGCTGCACTTTGATTTTTGGTGTCTTTACTCCAGGTTTTCCTGGAGCTTTTGAATATCTACTGCCACTTTCTAATGCAAAGCTGTCACTTCTACTCTGTGAGTAGAGACTTTATCTTCCCAGCACTATCCACAGTGAGATTTCATATTTTGGTACTTATAACTAAAGCTGTCTTCTGCCTTTTATTGGGTTATTAAGTTGATAACATAAAAATCTTCCTGAAACATGGGGCTGTGAATGGTTTGTTAGAAGATAGACCTGTTGCATTGTACTGCCTCAGACTTTTTTAAGCTGTCAGTAGCCCTTAAATTTCATGGCCTGCCTGAGGACTGAGACCAGCATTCCTGCAGCTGCTCAGAGAAGACAATTCGCAAAGCTTAGCTCATCGAGAGGGGCCGCACGTGGTGTTTGTCATGATACCTGGACGGTGTTTGGAACCAGGAGTATGTGAATATAAACTGAAATCGTTATCTGTGCCGAACATGTCGCATCATTGCTGTCCCTGCAGGAAACCTGCTGCTGTCAATACTGTGACCTTCATCCCTCCCGAGGAAGGTTTCACCGTATCAATGTCCTCACTTCAATATTCATCTGGAGAAAAGGGAGATTGGAGGCTGGTAAAGCAGAGCTGTTCTGGCCTTGGACCCAACACCAAAGAGCACGGTGAGGGAGGTACCTGGTGGAGAATGTGCTTCCCATAGAGCTGCATAGGCTGTTTGGGGGGGAGAAAAATCCTTGTTCTTTAGCAGTTGTATTATGCAAGCTTGTACATGGATTTCTATCCATGTACTGTGGTGAAAAACCTGACTGTTCTGGGCAGAATCACTGTGCTGCACTGAGAGGTACTCTGGGGGTTTTAAGGACATACTTGATTAGTACTGTTGGTCAAATCACAACCATCACATTGCTTCTGTACCAAGGGAGGTATAGAGTTGTCCTTGCATAAAATGGTTTATATCTGGATGCTACTCGTACCTGCCTGGAAGTATAAGAAATGGGATGAACGTTGCTGTCCCCCGGCTCCTTCCCTCGGAGGAGGGTAGCAGGCAGAGCAACCCCAGCAAGGGCTTGTGTGGGCCTGGCTGCTGCTCTGGCCGCTCTGCTGCATTTGCACCGCTCGGGGCTCTGCCTCTTGCGGAGTTGCCTGGCCCCTGACTGCAGCGTGTTTGCTCTGGGCAGCCTTTCCTTTAACAGACCAATGTTTTGTTATGCTTTTTTATGTATTTATTCTGTATCTATTCCCTTAGCTTTGGAAAAGCAGTCACACAAATTTCCTGGCTGATAATAGTCTGTCTGCTGTAGTTCAAATGTTTGCTGGGATGTTCCTCATGCAAGTCCTTTTCCCTTCTCCCCCTCACCCCAAACTGTTTCTTCCAGCTTTTCTGTCTTTGATCTTATCTATGGCAAGCAATCGGTCTCAAACAACCAAATGCAAAATATGCTATGCAGTGTTATCCAAAATCTTTGTGAAGTGATATGGATATTCACTACTTTGTCATGTCTCATAGAGCACTAGATCCATGAGAAACTTGCATTGGTGACAGTGAGAGAAAACAGTGTAATTTGTATTTGTGTTGGAATTGAGAAGTAAAGGATCTAGTTTTGAGAGAGGTTCATAGCTATGTTGCCCATCTGAACGGTGCTTCCTGTGCAGTAATTCTTCCAGAAACGCCGATTCCCTCATTGAATCATCTGTGCCCTGGGTACTTTTCCAGAATGTCCTGTGTTTATTTTCATTTTTCATAGCTAGTGTCTAACACCTCATGCACGTGGGGCTAACCAGATTCCTTTCTGAATTCACTTCTATGCGTTTTTTGATGCCACCTTTGTCCAGTGTCCTGTGATAGGAAAAGTCAAGCTGTCTGACATGTACACACAACAGCTGCCTGGCTTTTTGCTCTGTTTTTCTGCTGTTGAGCAAATCTCTCAGGTGTTGTCGGTTAGGTGCAAGCTGTTGGCCGTACCTCTAGGGCAGCAAGTAAGCTTTCCTTCTGCTTTAGCCTGTTTCCCCAATTCCTACGCGTGTCGCTCACAGCATCACCAGCTCTTCATAGTATTTGCTCGTATCAGCACAGGTTGGTCTGAAAATGAGTTTGTGCTGCTGGGTGCGTGTAGTAAATCTCTCCTGTTTCTATGCCTTTAAAATGAGAACAGTGACGGTGCCCTGCGTAGGGGCAGAAAAATTGTAAGACCTGAAGACAGGTATTACTTGAGAACTCATCCTCCTAATCATGCTGCTGATGACAGAGGGAGCAGGAAGAAGTGACCAAGCGTTCTCCGTCCGCTTTGGCAGAGACGGCATCCGCTGAGGTCTGGGGGGGATTTATCCGTGCCGTAGCCCTGACTCCCTAGAGCTGCAGCCTCGTTCCCTGGTCCCTCCTGGGCTGTATACAGCTGCAGTGTGGAACTGATGTTTTATTAATGTCAGCAATTTTAGATGGATGTGAAACAAAGCAATAGCTTCTTTGTTGATAGAAAGGCCTATGGCATTGGGCACATACACATATATATGTGATTGAAATAAAATATGCACAGTGCATCAGAAAGAGGTACTGTGCCACATTCAGACACTCAAAACCATACTTTTGGTTTCCTTCTCCAACTCTGAATTTGATATGCTGGAATTAAAATACTCTATTGGAGAAATTTTTACCAAGTCCTGGCACCCTTCAGCTCCTATCTCAAAGCTGCCACTTCAGAAGCAGATGCTTCATACCGGTACCCAACTGCAGGCAAGTCTCAGGTGCAAACACGGTGGTTATTAATCAGCAGCTATGCTTGTGAATATTTGTAAATATTCTATTTTTTTGCATAGTAGTACAAAAATTACTTTGATGTTTAACCACACTGGACTAGCACAGGTAGGAAAAATCACAGTCAGGTACTGTTAATTTCCATCCCTCCCCCCAGGTAATGAGTTTGTGTGAACAGTCAATAGGATTGTGTGTGTAAAACAGCTGATGTCTTCCTGAGGTTTCTGTTTGCTCCTGGTGGTATATACCTACTGTTCTGTACTTAAATATGCAATCAAGTTATCTGAGGAATTTAAAGATTTCTAGAAAGCAAGTGCTCCATCAGAACTAATGTTCCCCTCCTACTGGTGACAGTACCTTGGGGTATCAAAATGAAAAGCAGAAATGAAAGCAAATGGCGTTTGCTTTACCAGCAGTGCCAAGCATCGCTGTGAAATAAATTAGAGCTAGCACGGGCATAAGACATTGTTTTTGGTTTACATATTCTTTTAGATTGCTTTCCTCTGATGACCTTGAAAGCACTGGCTATTTATTAGCATAATGTGATTACACACCTATCTGCAGGATTTAAGCTGGAAATTGAAACCTTGCAATAATTTGGCTAAAAACTACTAGAGCATTCAGCCAGCTGTCAAAATTTCCAGAGAAGCAAAATCAAACTGTAGGTGTTTAACTCATATCTAAACACAGTCAGCACAGCTACCTGGGTAGGTGGCAATTTGGCTGACTTAATTGGTTGGCTACAGATATGAATTATTAGTAAAATGCAGTTTGTTGACAGCTTACACACTGTGGGCCACAGACTCCTCTCAGTCCACATGTGCAGCTTGTATTATAGCCAAATTAGGTGCATTTATAATTCATTCCTCCCTTGTGCGCACTCCCTCTCTCGCTTGCTTTCTTTCCGTGTACAGTTGGTATTTCTAACTTAGATGGGTTAACACCAGGGCTTTTTTAATTAGATGTTTGGGAGAGCATTGCTTCCTGTCACCTATCGATTTCTTTAGGTGTGACTGGGTAAAAACTCATGGCAGAAATAGCAGCAGCAGTACTTTACCTGATAATTCCCAGGCAGTCAGTGCAGGGGACTACATGCCAGAACTCGCCTGATGCCCTTCCTGGGTCCTGAGGTCATTCATTTCTAAGGCAGAAGCAACCGGCAGTGCTGGTAAGTTGCGGAATTCTGTTGCTTTATTTGCATTTCCTTTCTCTTCTAATACAGACTGTAATAGCTGAATGGCTGTTGGTTTCTCTAAATCTGGAAGCACATTGTACGCCCTGTGGAATCCCACACTGAAAACACCTGCAGACCCAGCGAGTCATGGATTGGAGAGTTATTTTGGGGGGTTTCTGCTGCTTACAGTGAGCATCGTGTAAATTTTTACATTAGGTATATGAACAATTTTTTTTTTCCTTTTGTGAGAGTGAACAAAAGAGCAAAGTGCTATTAGTGCATTTAGTTATCTAAATAGTAGGTGTGTGTGTGTCTGTTAAATAGTCTGACTCTGTTATGAAGTCTTACCTAAGCTTAAACCCCCCTAAAATGGCCTGTGGTTGAGGAGACTTGAGTGTCTGGGCAGGGCAAAACAGCTGTAAAACTTCTGTGCTGTTTTTATGTTGAAAACCCTGGCCTGGTTGGCAGTGAGCTTACTAGCCATGAGAATGTTAGTCTATTTTCTCTTGCATGTTGGAAATTGCCCCTGTGAAACACTACATAGGGAGCACTGGAATAATGTGGTAATTTACCTAGAAGCATGTTACAGTATTTTCTTGTTTGGAGACACTAGCTAAATTTGCAGTGTTTTATAAACAGTTCTGACTTTTTGGTGAATAACTTAGTGTTGTGTGAATAGAATACTCGGTGGATAGTAATTCAGAACTGGACAGGAAAACTTTATTATCCAACAGATATTTTTTCTATTCACTTTTCCTTATAAAAGAGAATATGCAGCAATAAAGCATAAACATCCTTCTTCTATTGTACAGTGTTTCTTTTTAACTTCTCAACACACTGTTATTTTTCATGTGATATGGAGAGAATGGCCCTGAATCTTGTTAAATGATTCACTTGTGTCCTCTGAAGTCCATCCAAATTTGAGAGAATGAGGAGGGGAAAAGGGAAGGAAATAGAGATTAGCTATCAGTGCCTAAGCAGTCTGGGGAGCTGTTTGTTCTTGCTGCTGGTGTCTGTCTCCAATCTGAGGTGGTTTTTATCCTTCCCAACAGTATTTTTGGATTTTCAAATCAGAAACGTGGATTCTGATGTTAACTGTAAGATTAAAATTGTAGAGTTTGAGTGATATGTACCAGGATTTCACTTTGTTAATGTATAGTGATATATCTCGTGTCTGGATCAGTAACTGAGTTCTGTCTTTTCTCTGCCTAGAAGACTATTGAAAGTATCCAAATCTAGGTTTGGGTTGGTCTTGCTTCTGATCAAAATTATTGCAGGCTGTTTTGCTGAGGAATCTTTAAAACAAGCCTTAGTCGTGTGATGTGGTGCAGGCGAGACGGTGGCTGTGCCCATGCAAGGCCTTGTAAGGGCAACTCCGGTCGGGTGTTATGCCTAGGTCAGTATTTTGTGCATTGCTTAACTACTCAAAGATGCAAGGTCTCCTAGAACTGCTTGCCTATATTTCCACTTTTTCTATATTTCTGCTATTTCTATGCAGATTTTCTTAACCTTTACTGGAGGTTTGAAATGAAAGAGCAGGACAAGCTGAAGCCCAGGAGAGCTGCTGCACTCTGCTTGCTGCTTTTGGGAAGGCTCTAGTGATTTTCTCTGCATTAGCAGTTTATTAAGCAAGATTTCTAGGAGGGTATTTCTGGCATGAGACAAATTTTTTTTTTTTGTTTTTTTTTTTTTTTTTTCTCCCCTCCTCTCCCTCCTAGGAAGCTTTTATTTGTCCCACTAAACCAGCTCCAACGCTCTCCTAGTCCTTAGCTAGGAACCCACTACAGCTCCATTTCTATATTTGACCTTCCATTCTGGCAGCTCATAAAAAGTTTAGTTATAAACCCACAGATGTGGTTACCAGCAGTGAGGAAAAGTATAACCAGCATCGATTTAGTTTTGCTCACAGACTTGCTGCAAGTGGTTGTTTGCTGAGATAACTTCCTGCAGGATTTATATGGACGCTCAGCTATCTATTGCTGAGGTGTTGTGTAATTAGCAATAATTAAATGAAGTAGATCAGGCTTATGTCGGGCTGTCAGCTCCTTGGTGAAAATAAACCCAGAGAGACAAAGGAAAAACATTCCAGAAAGCTGTGGAAAGCAGAGGGGATGGTTGGGGCACATGCCTCCCCTCCACGCAGAGCTAATGCACGCTCATGTTAAGCTAACCCATGAGTGAGTTCCCACCTTGTGTGCACTGCACGCTCCCTTGGCTTCCCTTATGTGGCAGGGTCTAAGGTTTGCAGGAGTCCTGCATTTCTGGATCCTGTGGAAGCAGGGTTCTTGCTGCCTTCAATACCTTGCTCATTCATATGAATTGGATCTGGCAGGGAGGGTCAGAGAGTGCTGGGAAATGCACATGTGTCTCTGATTAAAACAGACTTGGTGTCCTGCAAGTCCTCCTGCTGACAGGCCAGAATCTGGTTGGTTTTGTAATTCCCTTCCTGCCACCCTGCCCTCCCACTCCAAGCAGCCGCCAGCTGAGGTGGTGCAAGGGGTGACTCCTCAGCTAGAGCAGCCCCGAGCAGCGTTCCTGAGTAAGGGCAGGCTGCCTCGCGTTATTTTTCAAGCCTGGCATATTTGACAGCGCTTTTGAGAGTTTCATAATTAAAGTCAGATCTTCAAGGCAAAACCCGCTTACCCATGGGCTGTGTGTGGCCCACCAGCGCAGTTAATATGTGGCCAGTTTCCCAGGATGGCTTGTAGGGGCCTAGAGGCAAATGAAGTGGGTCTCTAGCTGGGATAGCCTGCTCCTCCCAGCAGGAGCTACCTCCTTTTTTTTCTGTCCTTTTTCTTTATGTAGTTACTGTGTGTGAGCAGTGGATGTGCTGGGGAAGCACAGTGGGGAAGGCCGGCCGTGGCATGTGGCCCTGCAGTTATTGGGATCTGCAGCTGCTGGCAAAAGTGGACGGGGCCAGGCAGGAAACTTCTGAGGCTCTTCTGAGCAAAGTGCCTTAGATGTGATTAAAAATCCTTAGTGCTTTTCCAAAATTGCAGGAATGCAAAAGAAGTACAACTAGCATAAGCATGCTTTGTCCTTCGATGAGAAATAGGACATTTATTAGTAAGAGTGTGGTTGACTTGCACTGCATAGGTTTTGTCTAACAATGTAAATCTTTTCCTTAGAGTTGCAGAAAGCGAGTGCAGGATCTCAGCCTGACCCAGCAGTCTTGTCCCAGATTTTCCCTGTTGCTGTCGATTTCCTTAGGCGAGGTAGTTTTCAGACTGACAGAGTTTTACGTTTTCCTCTCAGCTTTCTAGAAATGTGTTCGGGGCTCTTCAGACAGTGAGGATTATTACTGTCATGTTTGGAAAAGGTGCTGAGCTGCCAGGTTTCTCGGGAGCCATGAAGATGAGCTGGGCTAGACATGTTGGTGATGTGTTGGTGTCTCAGTATCTACAGTCCTAGAGAAGTTTCTTCCCTTTTCTCTCCCCTTTTCTTGATGTGATATGTGTTCGAGTCAGTTTCCTCTTGCAAGAGAGAGTATAGGTTATCTACCTTATTGCAGATACTTTATTGTTCTCCACAATTGTGATGTTCTGCAAATTCTATAACATAATAAACCCTTAAGTTGGTTAGAAATTCCAGCAAAGCAATTGTACCTACTATACTGTATAATAGAGGAGGTTGTCCAGCTAAGGATAGGGTTGTGCTTTATCAGAGATCTGGTCATAAATTACTATTTATGGCTATCATGAAGTTCTCCAAATTCCTACTGTCTTCCTAAATCACCCAAAGTGAAGGATGTGGCCAGCTTGTGTGCTCTGAAGAGTGGGTCTCAATCCTGTTATTTTGCCTGCCGTAAACAACACATTTAGGACTTTTGCTTTCACGCCTGAACAGGATGATGCCTGCTATAGTTTCAGCCAAAGTCCCTGAATGCCAGAGTTAGGGGACAGTTAGCAACCGGCATTAGCTTTATTCTCCCTAGAGTTGCTGGATTCGTCTAGGCAACGTGAGGGATGTGGACCCCTTGCACAGAGGGAGCAGGGCCCTTTCACACACACAGTCTCCATCTGTGTCAGCAAACAGGCTTCTCCCCTCCCCTGGGTACCTGCTCACCACCTTGTTGGCTGCTAGTGGAATGCAGGTCTGGTCACTTGTTCTGAATTAAAGAGTTAATACTTGATTGAGTTCCCTTCTCAAGTAAATTAATGACATGCTAATTTTCACTGAGAGTATTTGTAAAGCAGCTCTGTTTAATGATTCCTTTTTGAAAACTTATTCAGGTTAATATTCCTCAGCACATGTCGTTCCTCTGTTCTTGTCCTGTGCTCAGGATTTAAATTCTTGCAGTACCGGAAAACCTTGAAATCATGAACCTTAGCCTGGGATGGCAAGAGCAAGAAAGGCTTGAGAGAGTACTGCGAAAATGGTTTTGCTAACCCCATATTCACCTCCTGATACAGGATAAATTGCATGTCCCTGGACCCATCTGGCGCAGCAGGGGAGCAATATCCTTTATGACAAAGACATTTTATTTAAGGTTTTCTTCCAGCTCTGGTCCAGAAAGGGAAATTGGTTTAGCCTGTGATGTTAGAAGCCAAAATCAAGGACTGTTGTGATAGAGGGCAAGCTGCCCTGTGACACCTCTGAGCGTTCAGGCTAAGAACGAGGTTGTTTCCATTTTGCAGCGATCTCCCCTGAGATCTGTTGCTCCCTTCTCACCCAAGACGTATGCAGGGTCACATGTGCTGTGCGGGCAGGACTGCAACTGTTCCCTGCAGTCAAAGAGCTCCTCATATGAGCTCCTCTTCGTCTTATTCTAAATGCCAGCGCACAGGGGACAAAGCCCTGGACTTGTTCCATCCCAAGAGGAAGCCCTTGGAAGAAAAAGGCTTTTGGTGGGAATGCTTGCGAACCGTGTCCTAAGGGGGAATGTTTTGCTGCTATTGATGCCAATCTGATGTGCTTTCGTAGTTGGCGGCAGTTTGCAGAAAGCTGCTATTTGTGTGCTAAAGGGCAGGGACCTTTTGAGAAGTGTTAGTTTGATAGACCCTCTGCTTCACGTGGTGAATCGGGCAACAGCGACTAGATTGTGCCCGTTGATATCTGATGGGGAGAATAATAACAGCTTGATTATATGGTATCAGAAGCCGTAGTCAGTCTCTAATTAGAGCATCAGGCAAAAATACTAGTTTTGGAGATCATGGTAAACTTGTGATCTTCTAAGCTGTACCCTTGATTCACAGTGTGCTTCAATACTGCATAGTTCCTGTGCCATCAGGGTCCCTTTTGCTTCTTATTGACAAGATTGGAAACTTACCTTTGGGACAGGAGGGCTACACAGATAGTGGTCACTTCTGGGCTGGACCACTAGATGAAGAGTCTTGTTTTGTTTTCTTTTTTTGCTCATTTGGATTTGGGCTCACCTGGTTTCTTCTATATGGTCACAGTAGCCCTGCTATTTATCTGCCTATCAGCTGTTTCTGAGGAGTGGGAGCTGCCAAAACAGATTTGAAACTCTGACAGAAGGATGTTCTTCTGACATAAGGAAACATTTTTGCTCAAAGGATCCAAAATGGCATGCCAAATTAGCTTGACTTAGCAGGGAAGAAAATAGGAAAAAAATTCTGGTGATGCTGTTCCTATTTCACTTTTAGGAGATTAAAAGTTGTGGGTCTTTTCTTTTTTTAATTTGAAAGTAACTTTTCATTTTAAAGCTTTAATTTTTTTTATCATGTGTAGCATTTAGCTTGAGTTGTAATCATTTTATGCGAAACTTTCATAGATTTCAGTTCAGCTTCCAAACAGAGCTGGAGGTTTGAAAGCTCAGAGCCTTTAATGAAAGCAGCTTTCATGCCTATCCCTGTAGTTCCTTCCACCTGGATCACTGCAGTATCCCGCACTGGGGAATACCTGTGAAGGTCATCAAAGTGCCTCAGCGTAGCGTGAAGTCTCTGGTTCTCTCCTTATGAACACCTGTATTCCCACTTATGTGATAGTCAATTTGGCACTACCAACTAGGAGAGATATATGATGCTGTTTCTTGCTGATGATGGCCCAAATTATTGACCCTCATGCTTGGAGGATGACTGAAGTATTTAGTGATTGCTCGGAGCATTCATATGGAAAGAAGCTTGAGAAATCACTAATCCCTATAATAGAGCTCATTGGAGTCATCTGTCAGTGCTACTACTGCACCATAGGGGAACTCATCTAAAGGAAACTGAAGTTGACTTTCTATGCTATTAAAGCCTGATAAATTTTGCCTTTTCAGGCTTGGGTTTAGCTTGTGGAAGTTATTTCACATCAAGTGCAAGTGGAGCTCGTTCCATGACTATCACAAAGGCTACATTGATGGATAACTGTTAATAATACTTGGATTTCTTTCTTGTTATAAAAAGAAGAAATTTTTGCATTTTTTTGTCCTTTTTTTTGTTTAGAAAAAAACACGTGAGAGCGAAATACAAAATCAGAGGTGATTCTTCATGCCAGCTGTCAAAAATACTCCCCTGAAAAATCAGAATTGTGAAGATGAGGATCCTGGTGCATTCATTACAAGGAACTTTCTTGCAGCAAAATATTATGTGGAGCCTCCTCCTTCCTGAGGCTGATAGCTCAGATGCGACTGCAAATGTATATTCTCCAAGGGATTAAAAAAGACTCTGGAAAGGCCAAATGCCCATTATAAAGCTATCAGGCTGGAGAGTTGCCATTTGCTAGATTAATATGAGCCTGGTCAATTTTTCAAAGCATACATCATAGCGAGAGCAATGCTCAGTGCGTTCAGGGCTCTCAAGGTGCTTTTCAGCTGTTCATGAAATGGTCTTCAGATAGATAAAGATGTGCTCAAGCAGAATGTTGGAAATAGAATTTCAGTCAATGCAGAAGCCAGTCTCTGGTTTTCAAATATTTTTAGCTTTCCTCCCTTCTCCCCAACGCTGCCCTCCTCCTTTCTTGGGACCTGGGAATGCAGTGGGAGAAGTCGGGACCACAGGAGAAGGCGGCGGGCGCTGCGGCTCGTGGGACTTGCAGGGAGAGACGCTGCCCCGCGGAAAGGGGAATTTTTCCCTTGGCCGCGTGGGGCTCCTGGGCCCCGTTCCTCCTCTTGGGGCGCTTTTGACTTGTGCTTCATCCATAGCTGTGCGGGTGTTCGATGGGGAGCGGAGCCATAGGAGACGGTTGACCCAGCAGCACCTTCCAGTCTGGCACAGAGGAAAGTGCAGGAGAAACGAACTGTGTCAAATGACGGCTGCTGTAGAACACGCCTTGCTTTAACGAGCGTGTTTATTTTGGCATTAATGAGTGGGGAGAAGCGCTGTCGGTGCATTGGAACGGGAAGCCAAATGCCTCGAGTGTGGGAAACGAAGCTTCAGGTGACACTGGGTAAGGGCACTCAGAGCCTCAGCAGAACTTTTAGATTGGCTGTCAAGTTGCTTTTTCTTTGTGTTCTTTTTGGCTTATAAATTATACAAACATTAAAGATCATTGCACTCCTTGCAGTTTTAGCCTTTTGATATAAGCATTTTCCAGATAAATCAGGAATTTTGCTCAAGAAAGTTGAAAACATTTTTTTTTTTTTTTTAAATTGAAAATTTCCTTACATATTTAGAGTGATAATAAGCATGTTGTATTTCATTCTGTTGTAATCATCTCTATATAGCAGGCTGGAAAAACTCTCCCTCTGGGAAAATCTAATACTGCTGAATGTGTTTTCTATATTAGACCCTTCTGCTCTCTGATGTGCCCCTCCTCTCTTCTCATTCTAAGATATTTTACATTGAAGAAAAGTAATTTTTTGAGATATTCACTATTCTCATTTTACTAATGTAAAATCATAAATATAATCTTACTCTTTTGGTACAAATGCAAATCAAATTATTGGGACAAAATAGCATCAACATTTCTTGCTTCTGTACTTGTCAGGGGAATTAAGTCATTGAAATATTTCTGCAAAATATTGAGACTTTTGACAGAACTAAATTTCCCACAGAGAATGTTGTTCTGACCTGATTTGGCTTCCTAAGACTGGTATCTGCCAATAGCAATTCTGTTGACTTGGCCTAAAATCTGGGCCAAGGTTTAAAGCAGCAAGTCCAGCGTGTTGGCATGTTTGTGTGTTAAGGAGCACTGATGGTTTATACAACTTCAGAGGCCTTATCAGCAAGAAAGAACGGAGAAACTGAAACAAATTTTTGCTTCTGAGTAAGGTGACACATAGAATGACAGCAACAATCACATATTGATAGCACTGGCAAGTATGATTTTTTTTTTGAAGTGTTATGGTAGCTAAAACTCATGCTTTGATGCATCCTGCTAGCTGAAACCAGTTATTAATTTGGCATGCTGAGTGATAAGGAGAAAGAAAATTGGTCTGTAGTAGCAAAAATAAGCAGTCTTAGATCTTAGCTGGTGGTGGTAGTTTTTATCCCTGGTGCAGGGCACAGATTCTGGTCTGCTTATTCTGTAAGCTTATTTTTTATTGTTAGCATATCTTTATGCCGCCTTCTTTCTTTTAATTTTGAGACTTATAGCAATATTTTCCACTATGTACAAATGAGCATTTTTTTTTTCCAAATATGCCCTAATGTAAAATGCTGAGAGAGTTAGCTTTAGCTTTTTTCTTTACCTACTGTATACTTTTTCTGACATGTTAGATTAACTTTCAGCCCCAGGCCAATCTGTCAAAGAAACAGGGAATGTCTCCTGCTATGACAGATTTGCCAGAGGCTGAGGTTTGAAACAAGTTGGGTATTGCTTCTTACACAAAAGTAATTTCTCCCTGCTGAAGAGAGCTATCACTGAATCAGCTGAACAGAAGCCTCTGACTTGCATTACTAGGTTCTGATCAGAAAATCTGCAACAGGCATTTTTTTAATAAACTTATATGCCACAAAGGAGCTCAGGCAGTATAACTCTGGGAGAGCTTTCAGCAATATAGGGTCAAAATAATTTCCTCAAGGATATCAGGAATCTAATATATATTTTAAAAACTTTCCCTGGTTGACTTGAGTATTGTTATCAGGGTGGGTGCATACCCTGCTGCACAGGCAGACCCGTAGGTCTGGCTGCAACGCATGGGCAGGACCTGTGCTATCTTTCTAGCATCTCCTCTGAGAATGGCTGACCCTGCTCTTTAAACCTGCCTCAATTTACTGGACAAGCTGGAAGAAACTGTCCTCCCCCATCCTGCCTTCTGTCTCATGCTACCTGAAGGGGTAGCAGTAACCGGCTCTCAAGGCAAACGCAAGTGTGTGATGAAGCCTGGGGTTCGTGCGCAGGGGCTGGGTATCTATTGCAGGCATCTCTGGAGCAGCTGGGCAGCTCGTGGGGATGAAGTGGAGCCAGGGAGGCACTGATTCCTCTCTTCAGGATGGGCTGGCAGAAAGTGGGGGAGAGAAAAGAGAGCTTTAAGCTGGGAACTTTCAATGCCTTTAAAAATAGGATTTTTGTAAATGTTGTGAATAGCATATGGATGGTGGGTGTTATTTCTGTTATCATAGTTGCCAGAGGTTCCGGTTTCTTCTTACTGTTGTGCAGAAAACCCCTGAGGTAGCTCAGAGGGCTCTAAGAAGATGGGAGATGCAACCTCCTTTTCTGGGTGCATTCTGCAAGGAAAGCACTGCTTGTCCTCTGGGCACGTGGTGGGCTTGTGGGGAGGATGAAAGCCCAGAATCTAACAAGTTTAAAGAGCTCAAGGAACAGGAATAAGATTTCACATTATAACTGAAGTTGCAGAGACCCGGGGATCCCATTCTGCAGCTTCCCTCCAGGTTCCACTGCAGTTCGCCTCGATGCTGCAGAGGAGAGGCAGGAAAAGAGGAGGTGGTGTTGCTTGATAAAGTAATGCTATGATGTAAAAATACAGTGAATTGCAGGGCAAAAAGGGCGAAGGGAGAAAGAAATGTTTTGAATCCTACAGGAAGCAGAGCTGCTGGAACATCATAGTAAGAGTCTTTGATGGAATTGTGTAGGGCCATTTTCTTTTGAGGGTTTGCAGGGGTTTAGTGGCAATTTTGTGAGAATGTATTAAGTATATTCCCTCAGGTGCTGCACTCTGGGATGGCTTTGAGGCAGATGACTTTGGGCATAGAAAGGCCCAAAACAGGGATAGGAGGTGCGGGACTTGCCCTTTGCACTTTTTAGAGTTATTTTTCAAATCCTGATAAACAAGACTGAACTTTATATTAAAGACTACTAAATTTTATTTTAAACCCGAACAATAAGGAAAAATCTGTCAGCACATGAACAGTGAGGACCTGTTCCAGGATCCCTTGGGAAAGACTGAAGTCCTAAAGTTGACAGAGCTGGGAGATGTGCAGAAGAGTAACTCCCCGTAAAAGGCAGGGGAGAAGCAGAGCCACACGCTTTAATGTGACAGTTGAGAGATGTGCCTCAAAAGCGCCAGGTCTCAGCTCGCAGTTCAGAGAACCGTGACACAAAGCACCTTTTTGCTGCCTGCTGGCTGATCGGTACCAGGCTGATTTCCAGGGTCCGAGTGTAGAACAGAGACTTAAAAGAGTTGTTGTAGCAGCTAGGGAATATTGCAGGTGTCTCTTCCTCTACCAGAACTCTTCTGTTGTCCATAGGAAGGCTGGTTAAGGAATCCTTGGGATACTTTTGCCTTGGAGTAGTATGGACGTGCCTTAATACTGCTAAAATTTTAGTCCAATGCCAGTATGTCCTTGCCTGCATTTGAAGCTGGACAGTAGACACTATTCTCACCACCCGGGTAGTTGTAACATGTGTCATAGATATCTACTATTAAAAAAAAAAATCTATCAGAGAGCCAGGAGGAGTAATAAGAACAAAGCTATCAGAATTAAATGTACAGAGCAAGTCCTTGAGGCAAAATGCCTGCTGTGAAAATGTCTCCAGCCCTGCAGAACTGCAGACTTAATGGCTCTGGCACCCTGGCTGTATCAGCCCCGTCTCTGCAGCATTAGGAAGGGAGTGCAGCAGAGCACAGGACCATGGAATGGTCCAGGGTGCCAGGGATCTGTGGAGATACCCAGTCCGACTCCCACACCCTGTCACCTGGAGCACATTGCCCAGGATTGTGAACATCTCCAAGGAAGGAGACTCACAGCCCCTCTGGGCAGCCTCTTCCAGTGCTCAGCTGCCCTCACAGACAGTAATGAGCTGCTGTTGGCAGATCCCAGCTGTAGGGCACCCATCCGTCTGCCATCACAGTCCTTTCTTGGATATCCCCAGGACCACAGCCTTGCCTTTTGGTTGAATGGGAATGGTTGTAAAAGCCAGAAGAGAAGCACCTGTTCATGGTAGGGACTTCTGTGCTCGTTTTGCCCAGCTTTCTTGCTGGTTTGCTGTGGAGTGTTGTAGGACTAAATTACACTTTTGAAAAATAAATGAACAAAGTAAATGATGTGCCAAGATATCCTTGACTGGGTTTTTTAATAGTGTTTGTTTGCTTACTTGCTAATTTGCAAGGTCTGGTAATTTGCAATCGGCCTCCCAGTCATTAGAGTGAATTAGTGAGGTTCTATTATATCAAAGAGACAAGCAAGTCAATAAGGGAAAGGGAAATGTCCCACATTAGTGAAGCTATAGGGAAATGGCTTTCCAGTCTTTGGTGTCATTAGCTGAAAAGTTAAACTGCTTCATACCGCTTTAGTTCTTAGTTTATTTCCTTGCATGTAAATAACTGTCCAGAAAAGAAGAGTCTCCCCTAGTCTTTAGTGAAGGTGATCTCTTGTTATTGTTTGTTTGAATACCTCCGTTGTGGGCTTTTTATCACTTTTATGATGTTATAAGAAATATGTCATCTGTATAGCATCTGCACAATGTTTGCTGAAAATTAAGCTGGTTTAGAGCATTATATTTCAGATCTGTCATAAAGATTTCAGTGGTGATGTTCTTTCATTTAACAGAGTTCTTGTGAGGTTTTTATGTTTGTTTTGGAGAGGCAGGAGATGGGAAATGCTGTGTCTTGACAAAATCCTAAAGCACCCAGGTTGAAACTCTAATAAGATTCTCCTACCAAACCTGGCTTTTTAAAAACATCAGCAGTCAGTACTTTGTATGAACATTTAAGCCTTTGCTACTTGATACTTTGCATGAAAGGAAGGTCTTTCAGACTAAACATAGTGCTGGCTGTTACAGAAATATCTTTTCCAGTGCTTCCTCTTTTGCCTTAGAAATCCTGGAATAGTCCTCACCTATTCGGTTGTTGTGACCTTAAAAGGAAAGGGTTGTTGAAGGGCAAGACATTAAGCAATCATTCTGTGATATTTAATTGACTTAAGATATTCAGGGTTTCAATCCATGAGCACTTTCTAAATAAGCTGACTTCTTACATTTTTGGTTATTTTTCTCAGCTACTGGAAATGAAGAGAATTCTTGCTACTTAATCGTTCTCTTAGAAATAAGGAGAATTTATGGGGTAATTCTCACTCTGTTTATTCTATAAGAAGAAGGAACAGAATAATTGCAACCAATAAGCAGGATTGGAACATTGAACTTGTCTGTGCCCTGGACTTATTGATGCCAACCTGACTGTATCTGTGCAGACTTTGCTTTCAGAACCCTCTAATTGCAGGTTGTAAAACTGAGGCTGGTGGCAGACAAGGTTATCTAGTGATTGGAGATGATTTCCCTTTTTCATCAGTCATTTGATCTGTTTTTATAGATGCAAATGAATATTTCTTCATTTTTTTCTATCTTCCTTTATTCTTCCTATATTCTGTAATATGCATGATGTACTGACATTAATGTTTTTAATTCCTTGTATGGCATAAAGCAGCTCAAATATGTATATATTGTACTCAGGAGCTGCCTTGTTCTCTTTTATTGCTCACATGACTAGGAAATAAGACAGTAAAGTGAATTTCTAGAGATGCACAAAGGTTAGCTAGAGATGTCGGATCCCTGCTCTGTCTTTTAAGGTGTGGCCTTTGTTTTCCTCTAAATGCTTATGGACTGTTTAAGCATCTCTTTACCTATGGCTCCTTGACAGAACTAGACTGGGCGATTGTGGGTCCTATAGATGCCATTCTAAAACTGTGAACACCTGAGAAAGGAATAGCAAGTGTTGCAAACATAACATCATCTTACACCAGAAAATGTTTTGGTTTTAGTGAGAGATATTAGGTATCTTAGCTGTGATATTTTTCTCCATTTTTCAATGAAGTGGACAGTTTAATTGCTGCCATGTGTCTTAGCCTCTCTTTATCTGAGTTTTATTGCAAAGCCTCCATTATCACAGGATCTAAGTGATGTACATTTATTAATGGACTTTTTTTTTTTTTTTCCCTATTTGTCTGTGAGACATTTATAAAGATGGAAAACTGGAACACTTGACTGGTCAGGGGCTGCATCCAGACCACTTGCTGGCTGTGTCTCGTTGAGGTGTGCCGATTACTGCGGAATTTCAATTCAGGAGAGCAGGTAGTGACCGAAACAGGTACCAGCTGGGCTGGCAGCCCTAGGCTCTGTGAGGGCAAGTAACAAATAGGGCAGCCAAGGTCTGGTGGTCCCGGGTAGAAGGTGCCTTACCTGCTCAACGCTTCCTTTAGCTGTGCCCGACTGGGGCAGCCTCAGTACCTGCGCTGGCCGCTCGGGCTCTGTCGCCTCTTCCAGGATGGAGCAGAGGTCCCGCTGGAGGACATGCTGCTGGGGCCTGTGGGAACAGCAGACCCTTTGTGTCTAGCTGCATTTTGTAATATTGGACAGGAGAGCAGCGTGGTCTTAGGGTTGTCTCACCCTAACAAAGCAGAAGGTTTTTCCTGCCATGGTGTTGTGTTATGGTTTGGCTTTCCATGTTATGACTGAATCTTCATGTTGAGGCTTTTCTCTGAGAATGCAGACTGCCCTACTAGGGTGCTGAAGAATCATCTTCTATTTATTGTTTGTTTAATGGAAAAAGTCAATGCAGTCTGGCCTACTCGGTGGAGATGCTTCACACGAGCTTGCCAGGAATGATCAGACTTTCACTGTGCTGAGGGGGAAATTGGCCTGGGCTACAGCGGATGTCACAGAGCTTTGGGTTCCTCACTGCAAAAGGCAATGAGGCAACCCAAGGCTCTAATGAACAGGAATGCTCCATCAGTTGAGATTTCTAAAGTCAGCTGTTCTGCGTGTGCTGTTGCCAAGAAGATAAGTGAAAAATGCCCTGCAAAAGGATGGTGTCACACACAGCACGAAGCATGCAGAGCTGCTGGACTGCTTGTGCCATTGCAGCTTGTCTTTGGGGAGTCGTCTTGTGTGGGATGTGGGTGGTTTTTGTTTGTGGTGTGTTTGTGTGAATAAAATCTGTCAGATTCGATCAGCTCTTGGCTTAGCTAAGTTGGACAAGTAAATGCATGTTCAAAATCATGTGTTTAGGAAATTATTTTTCCACTGCTATTTCTAGACATTATACTATTTCTTGCTGCACCACTTGAACAGGACTACTCTGGTGCTTACCTGTGTATTTTATCTGCTTTATTCTTCTTCTTGTGTGACTTCCCTGTAAACTTTCAAAGTCGGCATTTTGTTTCTGTCTTCCTCTCATCATAACATTTTCCTGGCCCTTCACAAAAGAGGGACTCAATGTTTTAAAAACATGTAATCCTATTCAGTCTGTCCCTGTCCTGTGTCCTCTCTTGACGGTCCTGGTATCTCACAGGCTGGTGACCTTCTTGACCTGGCTTTCCAGGCAGTGTTGCTGCTGCTCACTGGGCCTGAGCATGTTGCTGCCTTGGTGGAAGTGTAGCCAGACTTGGCTTTCTTCTTTTTTTTTTTTTTTTTTTTTTTCTCTCTTCCCTCCTCCTCCTTGGTCAGAACTAAGATAAATATTTGAAATATTTTTCTGAATCACTGACCTGAAAGTTTGGAGGGAAAGCTGTCTTTGGTGAAAGAGTGTGAAACTCAGGAGGCAGTAGATGTACCAGTCCTTGGTGTCTCCTTAGTTTTAGCGTGATTTGCTGACTGATTTTGAGTATGTTGTTTGGCTAATGACTGTGGTATGGTTTGATGGTACCAGGAGATTCAGGGGATTATTTAGTCCCTATTCTATGTCTTGAGAAGATGTTGTCTATCCTGCTGGCTTCTCCAAGAAGTTTTTGTGAAAGTAAAGCTACTTTTTGCTTTTGTGACTTTTAATTCAAAAATGAACTACGGTAACAGCAGTAGGGAAATACAAAACTCTCTTTGTTAATCCTGGTAGTTTCAGTGATATCTTAGCTATTCAGCAATCTATTTTGATTATTCAAGGGCTACAGTACCGACTTGTGATATGTTAGACCAGTCGTCACCTGTGGCCACTGAATGAAATGCACTTCTAGGAGGTATCTCCTAGCAGCCTCGCTCCCAGCAGTTAGATGTAGTTAGTATTTGGAGAGTCCTTCCAGGTCGTGGCTGTTGGAGCAGCAACGTTTATGTCTGCTGATCAGCACATCTCTGATCCTTAACTCTCGGGACCATATTAGAAAGATGTGAAAAGTCTCTTCATTTATTCAGAGATTGTCAGCCTCTATACATGCTCAGGAATGAAGTCTGAGGAAGTTGTTGTGAATGAATGAACCAAACCAGAAGTTTGCTCCCCAGCCAAAGGCAGTTTAACATTCATATTGGCATCTTTTACAGAATGAGGTAGCTTCATGTCCGAGGTCATCAGCTTTATTTAAAATAGCCTTAATGCATTGCGAGTCTTTCTCATCTGCACCTAAATTTTCATTTACTTTTATATGTTGCTGGCTGAGGGCCACTAGTTTTTTATCATGAGAAATGGTGGTTGAATTAGATCTTCCCCAGCTCTGAAGGAATGTGCATTATCAAAGCAGGTGTTTGGTGCAGAATAAGAGCGGAGATGGTTCTGTAGGGAATACGCATTGCAAAGCAATGTCATAAATAGGTCTTGTGTCAGTGTTTGGTGTAATGCCTTGATATGTGTCATCATGAATTATATATTATTTCAGATTTATCACTTCTTCCACTGATAAGGGACTGCTGCTTTGAGTGAGTTTTCTTCGTGGCTTAAAAGATTTACTGATATGTTGAAATTCCCTGTATTGGAGATTCAGATGAACTTTGGAAACCTGAGATAAGAACTATAAATCTGCTATAAACTAGGAAGCTATTTTTCAAGGTGTGTACTTATTGACAGAGTTTGTGCTAGTTTATTCTTCTGTTTCTCATTTGTGTGCATCAGAAGAGCTTTCTCTTTTCAACAGTATGAATGAGTTGTGAAAACCATATTGTGGGTAGTACACTCTGTAGGTAACTTATCAAAGAGAAGTGAAGTCTTCATCAGAGCACCAAGTGTTTCCTCATAGGAATGAGTGAGGAAGGAGTTTCCTCATGTAAATAAATGTCCAGAGTACTGCTTTCAGGTTTTGTTCTTTTGGTACTTTTTATGTTTGGAGTGTTAATTTAAAATAAATATCTAGACCTGAGTTTTTATTTTAGAACTTTAAGACAATGTTATTAAAAATGGTAGGCTAGACAGGTTCATTTACGTTAAGATTTTTAGGGGGAGTTGGCCTCAGGTTGAAAATGAGATCATTTAGTGGATAGTGTAAGAGCAGAACTGTGTGAACTGAATAACAGTTTCTCATTCACCAGGTAGAGGTAGGTGCTTTGTATTGATTTGCTGTGTTTGCTCTGACCACTACAAAATGTGGAACTGGGGGTGTTTAAACTTTGCTTGCATTCTCAGAATGGAAGATCTTGTAGATGATACGAGTCCCAAGGCTCAAGGCCAGCGCTGAAGCAGTAAGTTTCTCTCTTTGGCCTGTTCCATCATTTATCACACGGCGTGGGCATTACGGACACTGAAACTTGGGGTCTCACCGCAATAGGTGCATAGGGAAGCAAGAGATCCATCATTGCACTTGAAAAGAGAAAATTCAGAAAAATCATTTCAACCTCTTCTGAAAAGTCTCCTAGGTTTACGATTTCTTGAGATTCTGTTGTAAAGGGCACACTTTATAAGGATGCATATAAATTCTCCATAGAACTAAAAATAAAACTAAGCTACAAATTCAAATGTACACGACTTGCAAGCCAAAGCACAACCTTGGGAAACAGTTTGACCTCTATTAATGCTAATATGGTGGAACATCAGGCCGGGGTCTCAGATTTATTTACATGGATAACTTAATCATTGGAGTAGAAGATCCAGACTTTGAGGATTGGAAGAGATCTTGTGCTCCCTGGGGTGGATCCTCGCACTCTAAAAACTAGAAAAACAGTGTTTTTATTTCCTTCTGTCTAGAAGGTTCTGTTTTGTGCACAGATCCCAACACTAAGAATAATGAAAGGGCGTTAAAAATATTGTTGTTGGTACCACGTAACGATGGATTTCTGGCTTTTCCTGCTGTGCTTTCCGTGCGCCAGGGCGATGCAGAGTTTGGGTTTGTGCCTTCGTGGTGCTCGTGCCTGCAGGTGGCAGCATCTTCCTGCTCTATGTGCGGTGGCCAATTTCCCAATCTCCAGTGTGATTAGGAACCTGAAAATTAGAAGCGGGATCTTCCCACCCGCCTTTCAGGTCAGTGCTGCTCTTTGCTGTGATGGGGCTGTACTGAGGTGCTCGCCCGACACCCCTCCCAGACCAGCTGGCTCTTCTCGGTTCCCTCTAACCCTGGCTCCTCCCTTTGGTTTTAGGTGACTTCCAAGGCTTCTGAGCAGGAAGACAGTCAGCGACATAGGGAACGGCCATGTGAAAAGCTGGGAGCTTGGGGAGGCAGAACAGTTAATGGGTACTGGGAAAACTCTGCATCTTTTCTGCTCCTGTTCTACTCCAGTCAAATACTTTCTGTTGTTGCTGAGTTCTGCAAGGTCCAGAGTAGCTGGAACCATATGAAACAATGTTTTGTTTTTGAACAATGTGATTCTGATTTCCCTCAGATTGTTCTCTGAATAAAGGCCATGGAAAAATAAAACCAGAAACTTAGTTATAAATTTTAGTAGTATGTTTGTGTTGCATTATTATGTGAATATCCAGATAAAAAGAACATTAGGTTTTTCTCAAGGAAGATAAATCAACAAAACAAGAACAAAAAACAATAAGTGGGAAGAGAAAGAATAGTAAGAGGAATAGTTGGAGGATATGCAGACACAAGGGTGAAGGGCTTTGGGGGTGGGGAGAGGAGATTATTTTCCCTGACTATATTAAGCACTGCTGGGCTCAGGCTTTCTTTCAGGAAAACATCAGATCAGATACCTAGTGTCTCCTAAGGGAAAATCCATAAAAATGACATCACGAGAGCACACTCATTAGGAGCGTTTTCCTGCGGAGACACTAGGAAACAGCTCCTGTGCCTCATCCATGGGTGCGGAAATCAGTCTGCAGCAGGGCTGAGCAGACTGTACAGAGCCTACAGGACTGCTTAAAATAAGCTCAGCCAGCCCAGGAAAAGATGGAAGCAGGTGTCCAGTGTCTCTCGCGTTGGTTTTCCCTACCCAGGGATTCCCTTTGCATGGAGAATGCACAGCTACATAATTAGAGCAGCTTTCTAGTGCATGAAGAGAGGTATCGAGTCCTCTCTGCTTCTCTGCTGGGGGTACTTAGAGTCACCGTTGCAGAAGGACACTGCCAATATTGCCTCTGATAAGACTGTAGCTTTATCTGCTTGGCTCTTGTCCAATAATTACTGCTTATCTCGGCCATGTTATCAGACTATGTCTTTAGCTTTGCCCTTCGCACTGGAAGATGAGGGCTTTGTGTTTTCTATACCCACATTGGAGGTTGTATCATACATATTAAGTCTGTTCTCAGAAGAGTGAACCATACCTTTTTCTTGTGCAGATGACCCATAATACTCCTCTGTAGCTTGTCTTCTGTTAGAAAAATCTAGAAAATGTGCGTTTTTGGTATCTAAGATGTCCTTCTTAATAGTGTGGAAGATTATAATTCAAAATACATTTCTCATGCTATTGGGAAATAGCAGTATGTTGTGATGGTCACGTAGATTCAGCCTGCAAAATTCAACTGCCATCCTTTTTTAAAATACAAATATTCCAAATGCAGGCTTTTTAGCATTGCATTTGTTTTTATGAAACTCGGTTATATTTCATAATTATTTCTCATCCTGTTAGAGTAATGAACAGATGCTGGATGTGGCAAAGGGACAGCAAATTAAATGCTGCTGCTCATTAGTCATGTCTTTGTAAATGTTGACTGGTGGCTGGCTAGTTGGAGCTGAATTTCAGATGTATCTATTTTCACCTGGATGTAGATTTTTAGATAGACCCTAAGTGCTTTGCGGTAGCCTTGCCTCCCTTCAACGTTACGATGGCCTCATGGTAACGTTTCAAAGCGGCTCTTGGGATGGGTTGCTGCTGTTGCGGAAGCTTTTGGGGATTTTTCCATGTTTTGTGTTCTGGGCCTTTTGTAATCAAGTGGGAATCTGCATTTGGGGTCCAACAGAATCCTTGTGACGCATCTGTTGGGATTTAGCTATCAGTCTTCATGTTCTCTGAACATCCGTGCTATTTCCACAGTGCCCTTAGGAGGCAAAATGGAAAAAGTGTGTGGTGACTTTTGAAGGCATGTAAATTGGCTGTGGGTATAATGTTTGTCGTTCTGTATTAGTTCTGGGACCAGGTAAATGAGGACCCCTGGAAAATGGCTCAGATGTTTGAGAATTGTACTGCAGACTTATATATATGTGTATATATGCAAGTCCAAAATTGTGCTGATTACTTTGTTCTTTATAGGTATATATATTTTTTCCTCTGTACCCAATTAATTTGATGGAAGCCTCTTCTAGACTTGTTTATAGCAGTAAGAGGATAGTGCTCAAGAATTGGCATGACTAGAATTGGCAATAACATTTCAGGATACCAGAAGTCACTTAGACTGATTTGATAGTTTGTCTGTTCAATGAGACTGTCATTTTATTTTATTAATAAAAAATAAATTTTTGAATTGAACAAAATGCCCAAGGCCAAGCGCTGCCTGCGAGGATGGGACGCAGTGTTGGGCGACCTGCCCGCAGGACGGAAGAGCCTCCGCGTGCGGAACAGGCGTCCAGTGACTTGGGAAGCAGCTCCCGAGGCGGCCTCAGTGGTGCCTGCTAGGGGGCTGGGTACTCCACAGCAAAATCATCTACCCTGATTGTGGATGGAAGGCAGTTTGGGGCAATGCAGCTAGATCTGGATGTAACACATTTGAAGTTTGGCTTCATGGATTGTAGAATCCTTGGGAGATTATTTTAAAATAGCAGTTCCCTCACCATCCCTATGTTTAAAACTTCTTACTCTAATATCTTCAAACGCACTATGAAAATGTACTGCTGTAGTCTTCATGTTCAATTACCATCATGTGCCCAGTTGCGTACCTCTCGTCTGTACAGCTCTGATGCGAATCTCCAGAATTACCCTGCGCGTGCACACATCCTTGTTACAATATGTGGGTCAGTGCTGCCATCTCCTCTGCTAACAGCACTGACTCTCCTCTGTATCAGTTGCCCTTCCTAGAAATTGAAATAATACCCCTAGCCAGTTTGAATGTTGTGCCTAGAAAGTACGCTGTGCATGGGGATGCGTCCTGCCGCAAGGAATTGATGTCAAAGATAGCACAATACCACATACAGCAGCTGGGAGATTGCCTTGCTGCAAGCTTCCCAGCCTTTATTATTTATTTATTAGTTTATTTTTCCTAGTACATGGGCTGATTGTTGGTATCTTTTGCAAAACAGGGGCGGGAGCAGGGAAAAGAGGGGGGAAGAAAAAAACACAGAGTTATTAATTGGGTATTAATTGTACTGCTTGGCAGTGGGATGCAAGGGTGCCCGGTAGGATGAGGCTCGTCACTGTGGTGTTCGTACTGGCCTGTGGGGAGCTCCGTTCCTGGCAAATTGGTGTGTCTCAGCAGGCAGAATCTCAAAGTGGTTCTGCCTGAAGAGCTTTTCACCAGAAAATGCCAAACTGGCATCAATAACCAAGCGACCGGGGTGGTTCTCTCAGGATACAACAGGAAGTCATGGCCCATCCGCCTGGCGGGGCTCAGTGTCTGCTGCCACTTAAGAGTGTAGTGGATGCTGAATGCAAGTGCAAAGCCTTTTCCGGGTAAGACCCAAAACCTCCTGGTCTCGGGGGCTGGCAGTGGAATCGTGGGAGCAGCTTCAGCAACTCCTGCTGAAGGACTCTGCTCAATGTGAAGTAGGCCTGATCGGGCACTCCGTTAGCTCTGTAGAGCCTGCTCTTACTGCAGAAATTACCTTTTTCAGCACAGTTTGACACATGGATAATCAGTTGGAAGTGAGTCCAAAATTATTGTGATTGCTTTTGCTCATTCTGGGTTTTAGCATTAGTCAATTTAGTGCAACCTCTTCTGGTTTTACATCTTTAATATTTGTAGTAGTGATACAGAAATACTGTTCATCGGGAACGTTCTCTGAAGTTCTTTAAAGCCCGTAGTGACAAAGACTGGGATTTTTCAAGTAGCTGAAAACAATACTCCCCACAGCCCTGATCTCTCATGAAAGATAGAAACTAGGAGGTACTTCCGAACCCCGACCACACTGCAATTTGTGCTACAGGCACAATGAATGTTGTTGTCTGCCTTTGAAGTGTTCTGATTTCAGGAAGTTGGTGGCTTTATCTAACCGATAGGATCTCCCATTCTGAGCTGCGTGAGAAACGGTGAACAGTGCGTGTCTGTGTGTGTAGCCGACTTCTGATGGAAATTGCAATAAAGTGAAATATTGCTGCTAAGATACAGTTCAAAGCAGAGTGTCACTGAGATATTCAGTGACCTGCTCTCTTAACAGTGCGCTCTGATGTAGAAAGATTTTGTGAGAGCTAAACTTTTAAACAGCATTTCTGGGGAGGCTGGAGTAGGAGTTTCTCCATCTTCTGTTGCTCTTTCTGGACTGAAGGAATAGGTCACTTAATGGTGTAACAGTATCAGACACCCTGTTTCCTGAGTAGTAAAGTGGGGATAATGCTTGCAAAGGACAGTGGCACGGTTCATTTCTATAAAGTTCCACAGAAATGGTAGGTGTTAATAGTGTCCTGTGTGACTACAGTGCTGGGGGATATGCCAGTTTGTCTAAACTGGTATTAAGCAGTGCTGAGAGTCTGTGAGAAGGCTGCTCCTTCTGGATTTGCCCACATCACATTTAGAAGAGTTTGGGTGAACCTCTGGCCTTTGTGTCTTTTAAAGGCTACCTAAAATGACAGATGAAGGAACCTTATATTGTGATAACCTATCTGAAAGATTTCAAAGTACTACAGAAATCGATATGTAAACTATATATAGATTATAGCAGTTCTGTCGCTATTTGGCAGAACACAGTGAAACAAAACAACATGCGATGGAAATGGAAAAACACAGTGTTAAGCTCAAAGTACAGGCAGAACGTAGGGAGACAGAATATAATTGTCAACTGGGACTTGGCAGGAAATTGGGAGGTGTCGCTGCTTTTCCCACACAACGTGCCTTGTGAATTGGAGTCTGAACTCAGAGGCTCTCAAATGCCTTTATAGCTTGTGTGAGAAGTTGCAACTCTGGTGGCAAGCAGTTTGCAGGGATGCAGGTTAAATAGCGTTTCATACAGCAGAAGCACGATGTCCCGTTTCTCAGCGTATCCTCGCGGAAAGGCGTGCGCCTCGCGAGCTGTTGCACCGTTAATGGAAAAGGCGCTGCTGCCCAAGCTGTGTGTGGGGAGCGCTCGGAGCAGCAGCGTCTTTGGAAAGTCTCCCTTCTCCAAACTCACTCTGCCTGACAGAGCTCAGATTGCAGTACGGGGCCGATAGGTCTCATACTTAATTAAAAAAAAAAAAAGTGTATATATACTCTGCAAGCATATTTTTGTCTTTAAGAATCAAGCATGGAGAAATGTTAGTTAGTTTTAAGAGGCTGCCCTTTTTACTTTTGACCTTGTACAATTGCCTGGTTTTGAATCTCTGTTCTCTGCAGCAGAGAATTGATGGAGCTGATCTGATCCACCAAAAGCTGCTGCTTATCCTGCCTCGTTGCTTTGATAAAGATGCTGGTAAGAGCAGTCTTAACCAGGCTGCTGCTTCTAATTTTCTCATCTTCCAGCAAAACAATGAAGCTTGAGAAATCACACTTTCTGCTTTTCAACCCAAGGAACATATTAGTGCTCAACAATGTGTCAGAAGATTTGCTATAAATCTTAACTATCTAAAATAAAATGTCCACTGTTTAGTGTTTTAGAAATAGTGGAGCTGCTTGTAGAAGTGAAAATGATAGAAGTCCAGGTTCATTTGCATGAATTTATCTAATTATCATAGCGAGGCTGTCACCAGGCTGTTTGCATTCTAGCCCTCTGTCTGGGACGCGGCCGCTTGACTGACTAGTGATTTACACGATGCCATGCTGAAATACTGCAAGTGGCAATTTAGAAACAGCAATTGAGAAGCTGATCAGTGAAGGCTGATTGTGCTGAATCAGTCAAAATGCTACATTGATTCCCATTTAATGGATTTGCAGAAATTAATTATTTAAATGTCCAATGATTTCTCTTTCTGTTTTTGAAGTAACCTGATTTTGAGTGGTCCTAAATGAATATAAACACAGGTTTCTACTCCTTTCCTCTTTTAAATATTTTACCAACTTTTACTATCACTGTGATAATTAAGGAAATTGATAATATGTCTTTAGGGGAAGAACAAGGGCCCTAAAAGGCAGTATCCATTCTTTTCAATCACTCCTTAGAATTTTCCAATAAATAAAAAAGACTTCTTAAAGTCAGTACTGAGATTAATCTACAGATAGTTGCCAGTGTGCAAGTGCCTGTTAGTCTAGGGTAGCACTTAAAGCCATATTCTATGGCCCACTTTCAGAAGTAAAGTCCTGTTGATGTATCTGGAACTCGGTTCCTAAACAAACTAATGAATCCAAGATTTTGTTAGTGAGCTAAGAAGTCATCCTCAGAGAAATGGTTAGTGAATTTAAGTGATTAAGGAGTGCTCAGTAGTCCAAGTCTGAATATTAAGGGAATGCAAATGTGGAGACATCCCCAGAACTCTAGAGGCAGTTCTTAAGCCCTGTAATGCTCAAAGAAGTAAATCAGGGATGATATTTCTAAAACTATTAGGTTGGATTTGCAAACCTTGACTCATTTCTATGTGTGGCTACTCTGGAACAGAGATGAGTGATGCCTGATAGTAGTCAGCTTGGGAGAGACCAAGTAAGGCTCGGCTCGAGAACAGCCTTCAGAATTGGAGGGAGAGATTTCTTGTTTCACTGGTGTCAAGGTCAAACGTGAGCCTCCGAGGAGGCTGAAAACTGCCTTTTTTGGTAGGTTAAGTGTAGAAATGGAGAGATCTTTAACTCCGCTTGCATGTGATGAGATGGCAGCTTTGATGGTTTGGAGATCACTGAGAGCCTCGGATATGAGCACCAAAATGGATTATGATTAACTTAAATGAACAAAATTAGTTTGCACGCTCACAAGTCAGTGAGTTCTGTTGCTGCAACATGAGTTCAAAACAATATCTGGTGTGACAGCGTTCTCCAAAGGTACTTCAAAAATCACAAACTTCAGAGGTCTCTGTGCTTGGTGGGTGCAGTGCTGAACTAAGTCAATTCTACTGAAGAACTACTGCTGCTACTAAGTACGTGTTTGTGTTCAACCAGTGCAGGAGGCGACAAGTGTAGCCTCACTGGAGTTTTGGAATTTTGACTTATAGAAGATGCTCAGTTTTGTTACTCCCTGGGACACGTAACAGACTGCATTTAGTGTGATCAGTGTGACATGAGCTGCAGCCCCAGTGGGTGTGTGGGGTCCTTCAGACCGCGGGCAAGTTTGCTGCCCTGCTGTGTCCCCCTCTTCTGCACTGGGTTTGCTCAGGTTGCCACGGGTGGCCAGGCTAAGTGGGGGCAGCCGGTCACAGCCCCCCTCGCAGGCGGCCTGTTTGGATCAGGCTCCCCTGGCACTTTGTGTGATTCAGGCGGATGAAGCAGGACCCTTTAAATCGGGTGAAATGAGGTGAATTTCCATGTAAGTCTGTACCTATGGAGAATGTCATTTGTGAGGCCTTAGGAGTTTTAACAGAAAACAACTAAAATGACATGTTTAGTTAATCTTTAGAATTCAATGCCAAGTAGACATTTGTATTCACACACACAAAAAATTGTGATGTGTATTTCTTCAGAGTGTTTCATTCAAGCTCTGAGTACCTCTCGCTATGACCATCTTTAAAGATTTTCCAAAGAACTACAGGGCCATTTACTGAGCTGGATCATGCCAGCCCTTCATTTCAGTGCTTAGTTTGCAAGGTCCAGATGGTAGCAAGCTGCAAATGGATATTTCTGCAGCTGAAATATCTATCCGCTTGGCAGACTCAGGAGACACTGGTTCTGGCAGATTTAGACTTGTCTCTGGCTATTTAGCGCAGTTGTACAGTTAATGGGCTGTTGGACAATTTTGTCAAACTTGCTATTTTCTGGTGACTCGTTTATAATTCTGGGAAGGGAGCGCACGGGTAGCCAATGGTGAATAATGGGGAAGCCTCTCGAGATCTCAAGAAAACACTTTTATTCTTAAATAGGGCTGATTTGCATGTTTGTTTAGTTATCCTATACAGAATCTCAGTACTGACCTTCGAATGCCCTGTGCATTTCTCCAAATTGAATTTCCCTTTCTGTAAGTGGGTCTGATTTGTTTTAAGAGGCTAAGGTCTTAATTACTGTTACTGTGGCCAGCTTACTGTATGATCATAGTTGATCTTAATTAAAATGGGGACTTGGCAAATGCCAAAGACAGATCTGCAGGTTTTGTCTGCTCACATGTACGTTTTCACAGGTCTCCATGGATAAACACATCCGAATTTTTTCCCTTCAGCTGTGTTATGTTGTACCTTTGAATTCACTGTGTTCACTGATCTGCCTGACCCTAAAGTTGTTGAGCGGCTCAAAACAGCCTTAATCTAAAGAAAAACCTATATTACACTCCAATTACTGTCTTGAATGGCAAATCCTTCATGAAAAACTGGTCTCCAGTATCTGCTGCTAATCAGGCCTGTAGATGAGGGCTATATACCATTACGAAGAAGAGCTGCCCAGTCTTCCAGCAGGACAGCCCTCGTTTCTTTTTCCACACTGCAATGCACTGGTACAATGACAGTTATTCCTTGTGGACTCTTTGAACCCATTTTGGACAGTTTTATCATGGACTAAAAAGGTGAAACCTTCACCTTCCTCTAAGGCTCACATTGCGACTGTGCAGCTTTACAAAGAGAAATACATACAAATAGCACTAATAAGAATTTTGAGATATGTAGCCTGTGCTGAAAACCTAGTGATATGGTATTAAGGATATTTATTTTCTCTGAGGTAATATGATTGACTTGCTCACGTCTTCCTGAGCCTGACTAAATGGGGTCTGAAATACAGCTAACATCGTGTAACGAGATAGATGGATATAATACATTCCACAGAGAAAAATGTGTGCTTGAGGGAGAGTGTCCATTGGTTGGGAAAATGCAATTTATATTTTCAAACAGAATTGTTTTAAAATTCGAGGCAATCCTGGGCTTGGTATGCTGTACAGCGAAATGCCAGTGTGCCATGTTTTCCTCTTTCAATACAGCTTCATCTGTATTAAAGCGTCGTGCTGTCACAACTTTCATAAATTATTACACAGCCAGCCAATAGAAATTACATAAATACTGCAAATATAATCGGCCGCTCTTAGCTGAAAGTCTTAAAGGACTTTTAAACTAGTTACAACAGAAAGTGGTAATCCTTCTATTAAAACTTTCTTCCCAGGTTATAAGTTTGCTGTTATGCAACATTTTTCACTTTGTCAGCTGAAAACTGTTTTTCCAAAAGTAATCTAGACCTTGCTTTGCTGAGATGGAAATGGAGGGAAGTTGGTCTTGACTAAGTGCTCTGTTTTCCTGCGACTCTGAGTAAGTAGTGGTTAGAAAGAAACATGGGAAACAACAGTAATTTACTAATCAGGAGAAAAATGGTTGTTACTTGTTGCTGAAACATACCCCATACTTACAGCAAAATTGATTTAAAGTACATTTTCAAATAACAGCTGAAGAAGAATGGACGCACGGTAGGCCCCAAACTGTAAATACAACATTTGCATATATATGATTGTGACACTGAAGGGACTCTGCTTGTTGAGGTCTCTTAAGGGCAGAAAGGAGAGCAAGAAACGCAGTGTTGAATTAAGCTGCCTACAGAAGCCTGAGGAACACTGAGCTCCTAATCAGGTTTTTCATTGCCTTTCTCGGAGGCAAAAGAAAATGTGGAAAATAAGCCCAAATTCTGTGATACTGCCATCCAAGGCCTAGATCGTCCCTTTACTGTATTATTAATGACTACAATAACTAAAAGTAATGAGCTTAAATTAGTGCTTGCACCCTTGCAAAATGAAGATGAGAAGGGAAGAATTATCCCAGTGACTAATGTTTTTCTCAGAGCAAATAAGGTTAAACATAAATGTTAAACTGAACTGAAATACACAGTCCGCTATCCGGAAGAATGGATAGTCCCAGAAAAGAGATCAAGCAAAAACCTGAGTCTCCCCCCAACCCGTAAATAAATAAATAAAATTGGTGCGTTCTCTGCAGGCTTATAAAGAAAGGGCAGCTGTAAGCAGCAGTGGGCAGAGCAGACGTACCCTGCAGCAGGAGCTCTGGGGAGAGGCAAGGACAAAGCCTGGTTAATCCATAAACTGATTTTTCTACCCTTAGATAAGCAACAGTTGAGTGGATTTGAGAATAACTCAGAAAGGGGAGATAGGTTAATTTTGTCACCTGTGGAATAAGCTACGTACACCCCTGGGCAGGAGTGAATTTCACTCTGACAGACCCAGGGCTGGAGAAGAAAGAACTGCAAGTAGTTGCCAGGAGCCAGTTTCCAAAGAAAAATGGGACTCAAGCCTGTATTGCAGACTACAAAAATTGACATGAGGGGTCTACAACAAAAGCTTGAGTGAGTGGCCTTCTCCCTGTTTGCATTTATGTACATCCTGCTTGTACTTGTACTGCGCATGGTATTAAGTATTCAAGTATTGCTTTACTGTGGTTGCAGCCAAGTTAAGGCTGGTTATTCCAGATGGAAAGATGATTGCATCTCAAGGTACTATAACAAAAGACTTGGCAGTTCCTAAGTAGTGTTCCTGCTGGGAGCAGGTGTCTTCAGCTTGACAAGATTGCACTTTATCCATGGGTGCTCAAAATGCCCTAGAGCTGGTAGCAGGTCAGACAGGTCTGAATTTTTAAAGAGAGTGTTGTAAGACTTTGGTAATGAGCTTGAGGTGGTGAACAATGACATGCAAAACTAATTACCTGTTTACTAACGTCACAATAATTCAGCCATTTGTCTTGACTGGAGCCGTGCTGAGCCGGGGCTCTGCCTGCCAGCCCTGTTTCCAGCCGCTGAGCGATTGCATGTGAGCTGTTTTGCTAGGAAGTGCCAAATAAAAAAGAAAAAAAGGGGGGGGGGGGGGGGAGGGGGGGCATGTGGAGACGGGGG
>JAWLRI010000032.1:264075-332946 GCA_034781795.1 Crypturellus tataupa
CTTCACAGATTTTTTTTCAGCATTTTTCAAAACAAAACACTATGCTAAATATGTTTTATCTACTATGTGCTATGGCGGGAGAGAATGCTTATTTTCTGTTCCTCAAAGTACTGATTCTATAACTTTATTATAAAATGCACATCATACTTTTTTTTTTTCTAGCATTGTCTAGCTAAACTTTTCCACAGAAAAGCTGAGGAAGATTAATATTTTACATTTACTCATATTTGTTGAAAAATACAATTATCTATATAAATCAAAAACCTCAACAACTTCACTGATCAAAGTGATTATTAAATAATTCCTTGATTTCTGATTCCTTTTGTATTCAGAGTTCCTAAATACATGCTAATAAATGTAATAATGCTAATACATGTTTAAATATTGTATTAAAGTTTTTCTTATCCTGCTGAAAGTATCAAATTTTTAAACTCTGCTTTTGGATTATCTGTCTATCTGTCTGTCTATCTATCTATCTATCTATCTATCTATCTATCTGTCTATCTATCTATATCCATAGAAATGTCTGTCACACAAGTGACCTGCCTCTAGACTAGAAAACTGAGATGCCAAGTTCTCGCTCCATGATTCTGTAACTTTGGACAATCTCAGCAGGGGTAACAGAGCAGGTCAACTTAGCAAGTTTGATAATGTGCAGTGTAAGTACAGTAAGTAATGTACTGTTTAGCAGGGATGAAAAAGTCTAGGACATCTCAGCTGAGTGAATTCACAGCATGAACAAAAAGTTCTAGTGCCCAAGTGTTGAGTTGTATTATTTTTAATTTAAGACCAACATTAGAATAAATATAAAAAAAAATTTTTAGTTGAGAAATTTGCTCTTGAGCAGAGTTCAATCTTTGTCAAAACACAGAAGTGTTTTTCAATCCTGAGCTGAAACTTTCTGAAGGAAAATCTACTGAGTTTTAAAATTCCTAACCAGTCATAATGGAAACTGTCTAGCAGTATGTGTGGAGTATTTTGTATTCCATCAGGATTTAGATGGCATGTCTTTTGATGCTGTTATAAGTAAATTAACTTTCTTGTTGACAAACAAAAGGCAATTGCTTTCAGAACCACTCTTCTTGTTATACACATATATTGTAGGAATGTTTTCTCTCATGTTAAGTGAGTGGGAAAGTAGGAAGTGGGATTATGGTATTCAAAGAATATGTAGTTAGATCTTACATAAGAGAGGTCTATTCCTGCTGCATTCCCAGTCCTAGTGCATAGAACAGGACATTTGGAAATAACTGTAGAGGATGAATAAGGCTTATATAGTTTGTCTTAGCAGAAGCAGCAACAGTTATTGTGCAAACTGAAGCATGCAAAAGAATGGTTATTGCCTTCACTGTGTGCAAGTAGACTGAGTTCTATCAAATATATTACCGTAGATCTTTTGAAAACAAATAAAAGTCAGTAACTATTTCATGTTTCACTGGTAAAGGCCCCTTACTTGTACTAGTAGTACTGTTTGCAGGAGGAATCCCATTGATTTATTTGGAGTAGCTCATGGAAGTATGGCTGCTTTGCTTGCTTTTGTCCAGAGCTTATCTATAACCTAGGCTTTGCAGTAATGTCATGATGGCCAAATGCAACTTGCACTTAGGCACTAAGCCTTAGTGTTTCAAATACTCTTTTTCTCTATTAAGTCTGATGATAGATTTGTTCTGACTGGTTCCTGAGCAACTACCATTTTTAAATACATCTGATTCTGCAGCTCTTTAGTAAGACAGATTCATTTTTATCTTCTGTTGAAGAGGCTCTTATATGCTAGTATAAAATATCTGTGTCTGTAAACCATTGACCAAATAAACCAAATCTATGCCACTTCCCCTGAACAGACATAAATGTTGAATGTAGAATCTGTTTAGACATCAGGACTTCAGAAGTGCCTGATTGCACTACAGATTAGGTCTGTAAGTTTTTGCTAGGTTCCTAAATAACTTAATGTTTGTCCCTTCTTCCCTGCTTAATCCTTTTTGAGAAGTGTGCTTCAAAGCAGCAATTTCAATTCAGGCCATCCGAATGCCTAATGGCCGACTCATTATCTTTTTTAGTTCCTGCTTGTTATTTTTGAATTCAGTTTCATGGCTTTTGACTATTACAGATCATGATCGCTAATTGCTAGAGACACACGTATAAATGAATGTAAATGCCAAACCCAAAATCACAGACATAAAATTAGACTCTGGCCTATCAGCCATGTGATGGTACAGGATGCTTATCCAAGCTGGTATAGATAGATGTGAGACTGTGAAAAAGTAAGTGAGTTAGCACTTGCCTCTTGGCATCTTCCTGGTATTTGAGACACGGCAGCATGCCATATGGCTCCCAGACAGGCTTTGGCTTGTGTCTTGTCACTTCTGAGTGTGGGCAGAAGGTGTGGAGTCAGTCTGGAGCCGGTTTGCAGCTCTTAGAGTCATTCCTTGTGTCTCTGATTCTCTTTGTTACTACATAACAAGTGCATCACCTATGCTAGCTATATCCACCTAACCATTTAACACTTTATTTTGAGAACATGTATTTCTACAGTAATTTCTTGATAACCAACAAAAGTCTGCAGATATTTTTTAAGACTCTTCATAGATATAACATCTAATTTTTGCAGCAGTTGCCAAATGGTGTGTCCTAAAACACAGCCTTCTATTGCTAGAGCAGAATGACTTTACTCTTTCCCTTTGAATTTTGGGTTTTAAATTGTAATGAACTTTATTTAACTGTAGCTGACTTGCTGGCAGCTTTGATACAAAGGTCACATCTCAGCGCAGCTTTAATAGGACATATAGAAATAAACCTTGGAATTATATCTTAGAAAATTGGTGAAGAGCTAGGAAAAAAAGACTCCAAAACACTTAGAGTACTACCTTAGTGATGAGAAGAACTTTTATGACTTTATAATTTGTAATATTAAAATAACCATTAAACTCATCTTTATCTTGTTAATTGCTTCCAAGAATTTTATCAAGTTAGACGTTTTCTGCCTTGTTTAATTTCATGCTTTACAGAATATATATGTATATCTTGTTTCAGACATAACTATGAGACAAAAGTCTTAGATGGTCTGATGGACGTTTCTACTTTTGAAGAAAAAGAAATGTAAAAATTTTATTTTATGACCAAGGTTAACTTTAAATTCCTCTCCAATGGCATAATACTATTTAATATTGTCCTGTAGTTGTGGTAGTAGAGGGCTAGCAGTAATTATTGTTTGTCCTGGGGCAGCGAGCTATCTGTTCTTCGGTTGAGCACAATGACATCTGGTACCATTTTTCAGAAAGGGGGAGGAGGTGGAGGAAATGAAAAGGGTACTTCCAGTGTAGTCACTGAAGATAGCAGTTGCAGATCAGATTGTGAATAAGATTCAGAAATCCTAATCGAAAATGGAGTAAAAGACCAGGTCTGACATAGTAAATTTTTGAAATTGCTTTATTAGGGGAAAAGAATTTAGAACAGAGAATGGATTAATTTGTTTTTTCAACAGCAAGAGCCTAGATTTTCAATCAGTGAACTAATTCTAAGTATATATTGATTCAGATGCTTTCCTTTAGCTGGTAAAAATTGTAAATAATATACTGAGTTTCTTTGGGTTTCCAGTCACGTAATGCCTTTTTCCCTCAGGGACGGAAAAGGCTTATCAGAGAATGTACTTTAAAAAACCTGTAACTTTTTAATTAAAACTATAAAGTTATGGCATAATCAAATTAAAGTTCATAATCAAAGGATGTAAAAGCATACAAAATGATCGATATAATGAGTGATTTGAAATGAATAAGTGGTGTAAAAGTGAAATCAAAAGGAGATTAAATTTTGATGGAAAGACTATATTGGGCGTTTAAATTTAACTCGTTAATAGGCAAGCACAATCAATAATAGGCATGAAATCCAATACAAGTTTAATACTCTGTTACTCTTTAACTAGAGGCAATGCAGCTCTCTGCATGCACACATACGCTTCACTGAAGTTTTCACTGAGACTCACTGAAAAGTAAAATAAATTACATAAACCAGACAAACTTTTCTTCACGCCGAAGTGATCATAATCATGCCTGATCTGCAATTCATCATTTTAAAAGGTAATAGAGTAACATTTCAGTAAGTGGTCCAGTATCATTATTTACCTACAAAGAACTCTCACTTCTGTTGTCTCAGTTGTAACAGGTCCAGCATTAAAAATGTGCCTTAATGGGGCGGGGAGAGAAGGGAGAAGGGAATTCATTTAACTATTACGACCTGGATTTTAATTTGCTGACCACATAAGAGATTTAGGGATTAAATTTGCTTATATACAAGGCAGTCTCTGTGGGAGCAGTGTGTTTTCACTCAAAAGCATAAACTGGACACCCAGCAGAAGAGTTAAATATCTGCACGCTGATGCTCTCAGGCCAATATGTAATGCATCGTATTAGCAAGGAAGTGCTGGCTGCCAGTGTAAAATCAAATTATCTGTAGGAGTTTTCTTGTTTCAACGTGATTACTAACGCCTTGCAAAGACCCAGGTTACAAAGAGACACCCAGGAGCACGAGGGCTGTGGTGCTGGTGCTGCATTTCTCGTAGGGAATGGCAGTGCAGTTGTGACTCCAGGCTGTAGCAGGTAGGATGAGATTAGCAACTTCATAAGATTCTCTGACCTGATGAGCTCCGTAGTTATTCCCCATGTAAAACAACAAAAAGCATTTTTAAAGAAGCCAACAGTTAAGGGAGAATCAGAAGGTTGTTGCCCTCAGTCAGCAAGCTGTTTGGCCATCTGAGTTTATAGCTCATAAATCAGGACTTCTTCCAGTGCTCCAGTTGATCTGGATCTGCTGCTTTGCTTTGGTTGTGTCAAGAGATGAACCTTTCATATTTCAGTGTAAAATTAGCCTACAAAGTAAGCAGTATTTATTTCAAACTGCAGGATTTAGGCAGTGGCTAATGGCTGCGCAGCGCTGTCTGTCTGCTTGGTTCCCACAGAAGCTGGAGGATCTTGTGACTTCAGTGGGCTTTAGATTGGCCCTTAATTTTACTATGCCTGGGAATGCTGTGTTCTGACTGCTAAAAACAAAATGATGGACTAGACAGGCCTAGCAATTGGGTAAAAATGCCAACTAAAGGCAAGGAAAATGTTTCATCAGTAGGGAAAGAGAGTTTGAATGTCTGATGGTGCACTGAGGGGTGTGTGTCCAAGGAGAGATGATTAGTACCTGTCTCAGAAAAAAAATCCCTCTCTTCCTTGGATAAAAGGAAGCACTTGGAGCTCTACAGCAGAACACTTGGGGCCTCTGAGACATTTTCCATGAACTCTGTTGCTTATAGCCTTTCCCTTGCCTGTAAGGACTCCACCTTTTACAAATTAGTCTCTTGAATTATTTAGCATGTATTTTATACACATAGCATAAGCGAGGAAGTGTTCTGTCATGTTCTCCAAGTACAGCAGATAAGGGAATTTCATAGCGCTGTAGGGTGCTTGCAGTGCTGCCCACTGTGTGGGGCCAGTGGCCTTTTGGGGGTCCTGGGCACTTGAGAGGGTGGCAGAGCCCTTGGTGAGGCTGCAAGGAGCTCTTTGCAGGAGTCTTTTGGTGTTGGCTCGTTGGCCTCCACTGAATGGAGTCGGGATGGTGGAGTAAGAGCAGCTGGAGCAGGAACCTCAGTCTGGCACAGCTGACCGCACAGGACGGTGACTGCGGGTGCCCTGATCTGCTAGGCAAGGCCAGAGCTTCGTGGATCACGTACAGATCCATGTCATTTCACTCCTGGGTTTTGGTTTTTTTTGCAGTGTGTCTGAGGTAGAAGATACTGTTGCAAGAGCACGCGGAACCATGCAAGAGCACTCAGGGCAGCGATCACCTCCCTCAGTGTGAGGCTGGAGACCTTCCCCACCTGCCATCCCGTTGCTCCTTGGCTGGCATGGCCAAGCGAGCGGCATCGCACTCTGCTCAGCGCGGTGGCTCTTTGGAGGCCTCTGTTTCTACCCACAGAAGGTGTCATAGAGATGCCTGCTGCCTGGTGCAGGGTTTCTGAGCTAATTAAGTCACCAGAGTTGCTGGAGAAGTGTTTGTGGAACCGTAGCCTTAGGCCCAAGCAGAAAAATTAGTTTCTGCTAGACCCACAGCTGCCTGGCTCTTAAGCCTGAGAAAATAAGGCAAGGAGACAAAGTAAAGGCTTTTATTTCTTTACATTTATTTATTTATTTTTTTTTCCATGCAAGCTCCCTGCGCAATACATAGAACTCAAAACAAATTCATTACTTTAGATTAAGTTTTGGTTATGACTGTGCTGTTCAGGCTGGAAATGACATTTTCACATCCAACCAGGGCCTGACAGATGAGGCCGTTAGCACCGTTCAGGAAGTGATCACTGTTGCTGTTGGAGATATCGCAGGTATTGTCTCGCAGACTTGGAGAGATTTACTCGGGTGTCTTGAGTCTGCAGAATTTTCCTGGAAACAGACCAACAACAGACTTTCTCGTGAGATTTCTCTTATATCCTGGCAAGCTTCTTTCCTGGAGTGTGTTTGCAGGCCCCACAGGAAGAAGCTGATGAGAACAGTTAGAAAATCTCAGAGACATGTGAACTCTGAGACTAATTCTGGGAGAAGACATGGGTTGAGGTTATTTTTTCAAGCCAGTTCAGTCAGTCATTCATACGCTTACAATTCTATCTAGAAAAGGGCCAAATAGGAAATCTGAAACCGCAGATGGTATTCTGTGCAGGTTCAATGGGCTTTGGATCTGTTTTAGTCTGCAGAATCGCAGCTTAGCTGATGAGCTTTTTGCAGAATGTAAGTGGTTTGCCTGTACCAGCTGTACTCCATGCCTTGGGCTTTGCAAAGACGGCTGAAATGTTCAGTGCGCTGCAAAGCGAATGGCACGCGAAGGCGCAATGCTAAATCACAGAACAGTAGAATTGAAGCAGCGAGTTCTTCAGTTCTACTAGGCTCCAGTTAAAAAAGAGGTCTAAGGAAGTAAGATATACACGTATCTCTCTAATGGATGACTAAATGAGTGTTCGTGTCTGATGGCTGAAACCCCTGCAACCCTTAAATAGGGAACAGCATATCCTGGTGCTGGCCAGGAAGAGAAAAGAGCTTTTACCATAATGGTGTCCAGTCCCGTTAACTGGAATTTCCGTGGGGCTAAGCCATAGCAGCAAAACCTTAATGGACTTGAGAGGGGTGCTGGGAATCCTGTGATCGTGTGGAATGCAGGATTTCAGGCAAGCCAGGGTGGATGTGAACTGATGGATGTGGTTTATGAGCATTTAGGAGTTGCAGAATCCTGAGCTGAGGTTGCAGTAATCTCACCCTGTGGAATTGGCACCTGCAGATCTGCTAGCAGAGTGTCAAGGGAGGCTGGGCTTACCTGAAGTCATTGAAACATGGCATGATGCTTCCTAAAGCAGGATGCAGAGCTAGGAGGGTGGTATCTTCTCGGTGGTATGGCAGGCAGTAACACCAGGTCTGCTTCCTAGCTGTGGGAACACAGTGCTCAGTTTGCACGGGGAGGTATTGCCTGAAACCTTCTCCTAGGTCATCTGCACAAAGGCCAGGGTATTACTCAGAAGAAAAATGTTAGATCTTGACAGTGATCTGGAACCAGTTCAAGTTCAAATTGAGACTTTTTATTGTTACACTTTCGGTTGTGGATCAGGAAGATGGAAGAATGAAGCAGAGCTAGCATGGCATTGTGGATCACATTTTGTACATCACTACAAGGGAAAATTCAACTCAAAAATTGGCTTAGTGTATGTCCATGCAAGTGTAAATTCCTACTTGAGAGAATTACTTAAGACATATATTTTCTTTAGGAGAGAAATACATTAGGTTAGATATATTCTAGGTGGGCCCAGTTAAGCCAAACTCAAGGCTTGTGTTTGGTGGCTGAAGGTGTCTGTAACTTGATCTTGATGGTTAATTGTGAAAATTGTCCTCTTATTTTGGCGAATGAAGCCTAGAAGTGAAGCTTTCCTTCGGGGTGCTCACAGCGTGGAACAGATCCAGGTTGAGTGTAGCTCCATCGCCAGATGGAGGCTGGAGCCAAGAGTTTTGACTGCCAAAGGTTAGACACGCTGTAAACGTGCTTGCTGTTTACAGGGTGCGTGGGTGGTCACAGGTTCGTCTGGATTTGGGGGAAGTATCCAGGGATTTGACCACTGTCTCCTGTGTGTTGAAGGAAGCATTAGGAAGCAATAGGCAAATTGCTTTTAGCAGCTGCTCCTTTTTTTTCTTTTTTTTTTCCTCGAGTCTTATTCCTAATGTATATTAAAAATATATCAGATCTGAGGGATGGAAATGGTAGAGTACAATTTGAATGTTAATAGAATTTTAGTTTTCTCTGCACTTTTCTTGCATAAGCGTTCCTTGCGAGGATTGCAAATGAGGGAAGTGTGACCCTGCCATTTGTTGTGTGTATTTTAAGACTTCTAAGACATAACAAAACAAAGAAGGTAGCTTTACTTTAGGTGTGAACATGAGATGTATTTACTAAATATTCTGGAGAGACAAATTCAAACAGGAGGAGAAGGTGTAAGGACACCAGAGACATTCTGATCAAGAAAGATAGGCTTAAGCACAGATCTCTCCTTGTTCTCAGAGAGCAGCAAGAAAGCAGTCTTGATTTTTCCTTCCCACCACAGTATGTCAAGGGCAGTGAGCACACTTTGCCTCTTGATTTTTACAGGCAGTGCTGACATGAGCAGAATATTATGAGGGAGGACTGGAATACGATTAGCATATATATGTTTTTTTTTTTTTTCCTCCAAACCTCGTGTGTGATTTCTGTTTGGAAATCCAGCACAGAAAGCTGCATGTTTATTAGCAGCCCCAGTTTATGGTGAGCCGCAAGGTAATGGACAGATCCTGCCTCTCGGAGGCTTTGCACGCGGGAGGCAGAGACGAGCCCTCACCAAGGAGGAAAGAGGATGCAAAGCTGTCAACTGTACATAAAAATTACCCCCAAATTGCAGAGAGCAGATGGCTGTTAATGGCAAGTGTTTTTAACATAGCTTTATTGTCCCATATTGGGGCATTAACTTGTCTCTGTGGTTTTTAAAAAAAAGTCACTTTGTAAAAATGACACCTTGGCATGACTTGTGTTTTCCTGTTTGGTTTCCATGTCAGGTTTTGCTCAGATGCGCCTGCCCAATTTGCTGGTGTTAATGCGCTTGGCAAGCCATTAGTGTATATTCTTTCTGTTTCATGCATTCTTGGTGATTAGTAACAAAAAAACAACCGGTTTTGAAGAAGTAGAATGAGTAATTGTTTTGCTTATTGGCCTGATTCTGATAGCTGCAGAGTAAGAGCAAGTGCTGCCTGTTTTTGCATGCAGAGCTGATATTTACAGGACTAAGTACACAGCACCAAACTTGCTCGGACTAGCAGCATGATAACAGAAGAAATAGAGAGAAAAACGAATGTGGAACACCCTTAGCTTTTCTGTTTTGCTAACTGCAGGTTGAAAGCTGGCTTTTGGGTGATTAAACTTTTCATTTGGTTATTAAGTGATAGACATCTCGCTGAACCCAGGCGTGCCGCTACAGGCAGGGGAAGCGTGTTTATTTAAAGCAAGCACAAAGGATTTCACAAAGAGACCCTTAAACAAAACACAAATGTCAGCAAAATTAAACAAAGCAATCACGCACAATTTAAGACAGATTGAAGGAGGCAGTAAACTGATGACAGATCCTGAATAATCCCTTAGGAAAGAGTCACCCTGGTGAGTTGGGAAATCTGTTTGTTTGTTTGAAGCTTCTTACCTTTTTCCTTGTTGGAAAGCTCAGCAATGTTGCTCTGAGCTCTTGCGAGCACAGGAGCCTGGGGGGACGTGGCCTGAAATGTTCAGCTGGGGTTCCCCTTCTGCTGCTAGTGTGGGGAAACCATCTAGCTTTCCTGTAGCTTGATTTTTATTTATGAATTTGTTTGTTTTTCTTCCCTCACCTGAGGTAAAAGGACCCAGATGGTATATGCTATGAGAGCTGTGGATAAGAGACACTAGACAAAGATTTTGGTCTTTTTTTTTTTTTTTTTTTTCCTCAGGATGTGTGTGTGCTTTTACACCTGGTGAAGGGCCCAGACCTGGTGATTGCTCCATAGCAGTTGGCTTCTTGAAAATCATCCAGCGTCTTCTGCCTGCTGGTCCCAGCTTCTCTCCTTTCCCCGGCACCCTTGGCTCGGCCGCAAACCACACCGTGGCTGCACTGGTTGCAACACGCAGGCTGAACAGTCACAGCAAATTAATAACAAATCAAAACACAAACCAAGCCTCAGCTGCCTATTTTTTTTTTCTTTTTTTTGACACTTTAGAAAACAGAAGAGGTTGAGGAAAGAAGGTGAGGAGGAGTGTGAGCTTGAGAGTGCAAAACAATTCCTGGGGCATAGGAATAGGGTATAAGAAAGAGACGTTTCTTAGTCAAACGGTCTCTGAGAAGTGTTACCGGTAAAGAGGTGGAAATCAGAAATTTAATTTGAACAAACGTTAACGTGTCTGAGAAATCTACTGGACTGAGGTCGTGGCAGCCTCATTTCCAGGAAAGCAGCTCATCTTGGGCTCATTCTGCTTGTCTGAGAAACAAGTCCAGGAGATAAATAACAAGTTGCTTTGGGGGTTCCTTTTTTGTTTCCCCCGTCTTAACCGAAGGCTCCTCCACTTTCATGTTTCAGTTGCAAAATTTCAGTTCTAGCGGGTCGCTGACGTGACCAGCAGCCACGTGGCTTCGCATCTCGCGAAGGAAGGCGATGGCAGCGATCGGGGCGCTCTCCCGACTGCGCTAGGAATAATTGCCCCGCTGTCAAACTCTCCCTCAGGAAAACAGACCCAGGACGCTGCAGCAGTGCATATGTATTGGCCAGAGTACCAGCTGTCAAATTCTCGGAAAATAAACCCGTGCAGCTCAGGAATAGCTCTCTGTTGGTTAGCGTAACTCAATTTATACGTGCACTGTTGTATTTTCTGTTGCTTTGAAAACATCTGCTCCTATTTCATTGATCAAAAACAGTGGCTGGTGTGTAGTTTCCCTCTATGGACATGATGCTGCTCCATGCAAGTAAGAGCAGGAAAGTATCTGTAAGGGCACCAATGACCCAAATAACGTAACTTTCAATAGACTGTTCTTGGATTGTTTTAATATTGGCATTTTTAATTAAATGTCGCCTTTTTACAAGTCAGTGACTGAATTGCAATTATGAGGTAGGCACTGTTGAAACAAGTGCTGAAAACTGAGGAAAATAAAAGGCTGGAAATTGTTGTACACGCAAATGCTTTGGTTCCAGAGCCTTAAATCAAATTAAATGGGGGATCAAATTTTCCAGTCACTAAATTGAGTGGAAAGCTGTATGTGACCTATGCTGCTATATAGATTTTAGAATCATTAGGAAGCCTAATTCTTCCAACAAACTATAATCCTTTCCTTTCACTATGCTGCGCTACGGCTAGCAGTGTTTCTTCTACTGACTTTACCTGCAATGTTTAGTTTTATTTGCTTCTCCAGGAGCACTGTAGCTGCATGGTCTGCCTTACTTCTTGAAATACTCAGTCCATTTAAGTATTTGAAAAGTGTCTTTTTGAACCATGAAATATTTGCTTGCATAAGGGCCATAGTCACTGTGTATTTTACACATACTGTTTTGATATAGCTCAGGAATTGACCACATTAGATATATATGTGTGTTTATGTGAATATGTTATGTGGGTGTATGATATATACATTTGGTATGTATATGTGCAATATGTGTATATATGTACATGTATATGTAAGATTCAAAGGTTTTCCTGATTTGTGTTCCTAAAAGTGTTCTTTTCACACCAAACTGAGACTTTGTATCTTCTAATGAGTAACGAATTTGGCATTTAATTAGCCTGTTGCTCCCCAGCAGGATTTTGCAATATGCAAAGATTTCATATGATAAAAGGAAAATAACAACAAACTCTAAATCCTTTTTTTCATACAAGCTAGTGCATCAGCCTGGTATCTTGTGTTGCATTTCTGTGTAGTCCAGCAGAACCGAATGCCCCTGTTCTTGCACAGAACCCACGGTGCTGGGTGCTGTGAAGGCTCCGGAGGGAATGACGGGAGCCAGCCCCCAGGACAGGGGGCAGGGGAAGGACTCGAGGGAAGCGTGTCCGACCATGCACTGTGCAGCGCTGGCAGTTTGTCAGCGGTCTAACCGTGGCTGCGGTCATGAATCTTTTAATATTAAGGCTATACGGACAGGAGCTAGTTGGTACTTAAAACACAGGTAACGTAATATTGTTCTTTACAGTGTATGGACACTGCTTATCTTTAAAATACATATAAATCAAGGCCTGAAATGTAAAGTAGCGGCAAAATGGATTATCTGGTTGGAAGAAGGAAGGGAAAGAAGATAAAGATGGTGCCTTTCTGCAGCTGCTGATTGCCAGTCGCTTATGATCAGCAGCGAAGCAGCATTAGGTACCAAAGCTTGTGTGTGCAGTGAGGGAGGGTCTGTTAGTGGGCAGTCAGTTCTTTACAGTAATACAGAGTAATGTGGAAACTCTGCTGACCTGTAAAACAAGGACCAACACGGGGAGGAGGATGCCAAGCTCCAGGCTTCTGTTGGATGGCAGCAAGAATGCGACTGTTCACGTCTCACTGGAAGCTGTACTTAGGTCAGAGGGTATCCAAAATGATTGGGATCCTGATCTGCTGGACACCATTAGATTCCCTCTTTTGTGTCCAAATGGTTTGAAAAAGATCTTAGTGAGATAAACCTCAGATCCGGTCCATCTGCTAACATGAATTTAAAGGAATCTGCTAAATTTAAAGGACTATGAAGTTATGGTTCTACAGCAGGATCTTTATTAGGTCATTTACTATGTCCAGATCTGAATCCATGGGAGTCGGAGGAATTTCTTTCCTCTGGTTTAAGTGGCTTCTAGCTCAGACCTTACAGTGCAATTTGAATCGGGTCTGCTGGTATCAGCACAGTATTCCTGCCCATTAAGTAACTGTGTTAAGGAGGTGACTGATGCAAAATACTAACTAATCTCATCTGTTGAAACAGGAATATTTTAACATAGGAAACGGTGTAATTCTAGATTAATTCATCTAGAAGTTGGAAATGGAAGTCAAATTTCAGGTAGTGTGCATGGGTGGGCTAAAAATGTGTATATGTGTGTGTACATATATGTATATGTGTGTGTATTCAATAATTACGTGCATGGATTTGAGTTCATGGCAAACTTGTGTGCAGTTTAGGTGAGGAATATTGTTCCAGTGCTTGTAAAGAAGTAGGCCAAATGAAATATATTCATGCTGGGTACCCTGTGTTGGCTCACCTGGGACAGAAGAGCCACAAGTTAGTGGGATTCCTATTCTCTCAAAGGAATAATCCCAACACCTTAGTTGCATTGTAGCACCTGACTGTGCTTGATCCAGCTTAAGTATCTCTTTAGACAAATTAAAAGCTTTACAGCTAGCTTATGTAGCTTGGGCTCACTGGGGAGATCTTGCAATGAAATCTTGTGCTGTTGTATAAAGATGTGATGGTTTTTGCCTGGAAAAATCAGGGCTTTGCAAGTCCTGTTTAGGCCTTTTATGAGGCTGTCATCGAAACAAAAAGACAGCGTCTTCCCCCATCATACTGAAATGCTTTCGGGGGGAGTTTTCCTGCCTGGTGTTACTTGAATGTTTGTGCTGTTTATAGGAGCAATAGGCAATGATAGTGCAACGGTGACAGCAGGGAAGCATCCATTTTGTGTGTAAAGGGGATTACCAGGCTTTAGAGTGAAATAATATTGGTGGAACTCATTTTGTGAAAACATGGAACTCATTTTATGAAAACACCTGGTGTTCTCAATGTACCCTAAGACCCTACTAGAGAGATTTTCTTTCCCCTTCATGTAAAACACTCCTAAGATTAGAAGCCACTTTATTTTCCTTGCAACTACTTAGTACCGGAGGAAGAAGTCACTGCAAAAACACATTGCTGAGCTCACTTCTCCAAAACAGAAAACACTGGAGTTAAAACTGAAGTGAACTCATTGCATGCAGGACTGCAAAAGCATCTCGTGAGGAAGAAGGTAGGAAAGGGCCTCAGGGCACATGTAGAAGAGACACAGAGAAAGAAGGACAGAGGAGAGAAGCACACAAGGGCTGCAGGGAGCACAGGAGTGCGATACTAGCCTAGACTAAAACGTGGGTCCAGTCTAGCACGTCATTTGCAGGTCACTCTTTTTGTGAAGGTTTCAAAGATTTCTGACTCTTTGCAGTGGTGGTTTAACTTAATTAGTGTTTAGATAATTTTATACAAGAACTTTGGATGTGGGCACAGTAGCTCTACTGATGCTTAACCTGCCTAAGGCATCTGCAGGGAACTTTCTGATAGAACTGTTTTCCATCACAACAGGCAGATTCACTGATACTGAAATAGTCTGCAAAGACATCAGCCTCAGTGATCGTCCATGAGATGCAGGACGGCTTCCGACAGGCTCTTGCCCGAGGTCCTGGCTCCTGGGAGCCCGTGAGGTCTATGGCTCTAGGATAGCCTGGATGTGTCGGCTGTCCCCAGAGATCTCCCAGACCTGGCATGTGCTGTGGGCGCTGTGAGGGCACAGTGCCCCTGGTTCCCCTCTCCTGTCTCTCTTCTTTCTGTCTCTCCTCTATGGCTCCCGGGGCTTCCAGCCCCTTGTCATGCTGGGGACCAATGGAGCCGGCAGCACTGGGCATCACTGCAGAGCCAGGACCCTGGTGCTTTCAGACTCAGCTGCATTTGCAAACCATGCAGATGAAGCAGTGATTATTTCTGAGGGATTGCTCCGCAAGTTCCCTTCCGCAGGAAATGTCAGCATGCGCCTTGCAGAGGGGCGCACAGCTCCCAGCCTTGCCTGTCCTAGCTCCTATAGGCAGAGGGCAACATCAGCAGAGCTGTGATGGCTTTTCTGTATGTTTTGCATGTGTTCCTGATATGCTGGCATCACAATGAACAGCTGTGTGTGAATTCCTGAAGTGGTCTTTACTAAACCACTGTCTTGCATTTTAAGCCCTGTTTTAAGGCATCAGCATAGGTGTGTTCACTTAGATGTTGTGGAACCCTGTAAAACTACTAGTTTGAACACACTGAAGGCCGAGGGTTAACGTTAGTAGTTGAGGCCTCTGAGGCTTCTGGAGGAGAACACAGTCATTTGATCCGTATTGTGAGTCTGTGTAACATGTGCACGTGTGTGTGTTTATATGGGTCTGTGTTTTAGAACGGCATTTGATTTCACAGTGCAAAATTGCAGACATGTGTAAGTGACTATAGGGAGATATTTTCAAAGAGGAAAATGCCAGTGAAGATATCCCATGCTTAGTGACTTTGTCTGTATCATGGGTCATCAGTGAAAGCTGAATTCCAGGCTGCCATTTTGTGCCTTTGGCAGAATCCTCATCGGTTTTGAGCAATTCACATTTTGATGTTTGCTGAGAGTGCTCAAGGCTTTGCCTGTTTCTCCTCATGTGAAATCACTGGAGTCAGAGATGCAGAGGCAAAAATGGGAGAAGAGTCAAATGAATGTGAATTGCTTCTGAGCATTAATTCCACGCTGCCTTTCTATAGATTCAGTGCATCTTAGCCGCAGTGCCATGATGGATTGCTAAATATCACTTACTGAGCCCATCAGTCATTGCAGAAGAGGACCTGGACCATGCAAATTGGATGATGCTGTGTTTGAAAACCAGGCAGCCCATAATTTTAATCTCTTAAAAAGGATTACGAGTGGCATCGATGAAATACAGTGTCAATTCTTTGCAAGACTCCTGTGCAGCAGCAGCAGGAAGCAGAGCCCTCGAGTAGGGACTGAACGTATCTGCTGAGGCTCTCACCACCTTTGATCTCCTTCTAGGACTGAGCCATAAAACAATGTCCCATTGGAAACCAGAGAGGCAAAGCTATTTCCCTGTGCAGAGCACTGAACCTTCCCACGCATGTGTGTGGATTAATGTGAATAATCTAACGCAGCTGTATTGACATCATAGTCTTTAGGAGCCTTTAAGCTGCCAAGAAACTTCTTTGAAAACTTTGCTACTCACTGGACAGACTTGACTCACTGTTACTTTTTTCAGTGAAGTCTCTACTATGATGTGAGAGAAAGATTTTCAGTAGTTTCTTCTTTAATTGACAGACATTTAAAATAACTAAAAATATTGTTTCATATAAACTGGTAGGGAGATTAATCAGTTCAATGCCCTCACTTTTTCGTTACTAAATCTGTTCCTTGTCCACTGCACAGGGCTATGGAGAGATCACTCACTTTTCCTAACAAGCGGTCTTAATAACAAGCATTACAGAGTGCCTGCGAGCTGTACTGCGAGATTTGCTTCCTTTTGGAAAGAGTTGAATTTAAGTTGTGTGTGTGTGTGACCTGTTCAGTAAAAATCTGTTTTTCAGATTTGGAGGAAATGCATGAAGTGTAAGCATTGAGTGTGCATAGCCCCTTTCTAGGTTTAGGGTTATCTGTCTTCAAAAATATCAGATACTTGTATCTGAAGTCATATATATATGTATTTAAAGTGCAAGAGGCACTTTAAAGGCAAGAGGCAGAGTCCCAGTTCCCTAGATTTCCCTTAATTTATCTTATAGCTCCTGAAAGGGACCCTGGGCTTGTAGGCATTACCATCTCAAAGAGGAGCATTTCCAAGGCCAGGAGTACCCAAGTCAGTGTCATAGAAGTTGATGTGAGCTCTATATCGCTCTGATACTCTCCTGTCCCTAGCAGGGATTTTGGGGTAGACAGTTATTAAGTGTGACTGGGAAATGAAGTTTAAGGAGTGATCAGTTCAATGGCTACTCTTTGCTAGAGGCATGCTATGTAGTTGGTTGACCTAGGCAGAAAAAAATAAAAAAGAAAAAACCCACTTTGACAGCATGTGATATAGCAAAGTATAGAATTTCTAACTGCTACTAAATCCTATCTGAAAGCTACTTGATAATTAAAATAGATTGATAATGGAAGCTGATCCACTGTATTAATAATAGTCTAATCCTCTTCATCAATATACCTCTCCATAATCATTTCATTAGGTATGAAAATACTGACTTCTCCATCACCACATTTCTTACAAAGTTAAACTCACATAAATATGCCACTTAGATCCATTTAGCTGCAGAGCGTAAGTCTATGTGCGTGGCACAGACAGACTCGGTTTGTCTGAGTCTGTCTAGGAGGTATTGCCAAGATTTCTAAGTGTGGAGTAGTAGTAGTAGGCACCAAATACATGCAGATAACTTGTTTCCAAAAATAACTGCTGTGGGTGTTTATTTGAAGTGGCAACACTAGTAAATATGACCTGAAGTAACTTCTGTCTATTTTTATGTGGGCTGCTCTAGCAGAAATCAGACACTTGTGTCTTGAACATAGAAGCCTTTTCAGCCACCTGTTTCTGTGGTGCCTGTTGTCCGTTCATGTACAGGTCTGAGGTTTTCCGTGTGTTTTGCAGTTGCAGGATCCTCACAACTTTTGGGAACTTACGGGCCATGTAGCTTTAACCTGTCCTGTTCTGCAGCGCAGGGGAACCAACCCACCAGGGCAGGGCGAGAGGGCCAGGAGATCCGTCAACCTGACCCGTCCGGGTGCCAGAGGGAGAGCAGCCTCGCGCAGCCCTTGCCAAGGCCTGGGGCTGTGCCCAGCCAGGAGGGCCCTGCTAACGCGGTGGTTGTTTTTAGGACCTGAGGGAGCTCTGAGTGAGCTGTGCAGTGGCCGAGTCGTGTTTCTGATTCTGCCTCCACCTTGTCCTGTGCTGATGCTGCTGGGTCTCAAGGAAGAGCTGCTTCTGCTGTGGTGGTGGCTAGTTGGCTGGGAGAGGAGCTGGCTCTCCCAAGACACCCAAGTGCTCGTTGCCATTGGTGCTCCACACTGGGGTGAGCACTCCGCTGCACTCCTCACCTCCTCTCAGAGCCCCAAATGGTATTTAAATGTGCAAAGAATGTAAATTCTTTGCAGCAGAGAGAAATTCTTAAAACAGCTTGCAAAGGGGATTTTCCAGGCTGCATCTGTTCCTGTGGTTCTCCATACCAGGCTATTTGGAGTGGCTCAGTTTTTAATATCATTGTATAACTTCCAAGATTTAAAAAAAAAAATCAGCAAAATCAGCATCTTCAAATACAATTTACATTGTTCCTGGATTTGGCAAATCCCCTCTGTCCACACAGGATTCCGCAATCAGTGATAAGATGAACTCAACACACAGAATTAGGAGCAGAGAACAAACTAGGCATTGAGGCAGATACCTCTGCGAGAGCCTGAAGTTCAAGTGTTATCAGCACTTGCTTATCTGCAGCCCAGCGTGCAAACCTCCACGGGTTGGCTTTGTTCTGACTGATGTGTGTCATGTATTGCATCATTTTAATTGCTAAACTTGGCGTGTTTTCCAAGGGGTGAGCAGCAGAGCCAGCTCAGGGCCCGGGGGGCTGGCTCAGGTCATGCCTGTGCAAGCAGGGGGGACAGGGCAGCAGGGGAGCAGCTGGTGCAGCTCCTCTCTGCTGCTGGTGCCATCGTCATGCAGCCTCTGGACCTTCCTCATCCTCTCCTCTCCTGCTGCAGGTCGAGACACCTTGCCCTGGTGACCCTGTTGCTTCACCTTCTCCAGAGAGGCTGCTCTTCACAATTGTGTTATTGCTGTGAACAGGGTTTTCTGCTTCCTTGTCTCCAGCAGTTAACGTTGGCTCTTCTGGATCTCCCCTCTGTGGGCGGTGGAAGCTCTGCCGGTGGAATGGCTTGCTGGGGGCATCGCCTGCTTCAAGAAACCAGGGCTGAGATTTTATCTGAAGCAACTGCGGTTACTGCTGCAAAAGTACAATGTTAACAATTAAATTACTTCAAAATGAGAAAATACGTATGACTATGGGAGGACAAGTGTTTAAGAAAGCCAAGATCTTGAGGGAGCTTTGGCTAACTGGTAATCCTGTACTGTCTGCAGATCACCAAGGAGGAAGGAAGGGTCAAATGCTCAATTTAATTTAATCACTTCAGTCTGTTTGTACAGCTACTCAAATTACTGCAGTTCAACTGTTTTTGTTGTTGTTTTGCTTTAACAGAAAGAGACTAGGTTGTTAGTTCTGTATTATAATTAATTCTCATGGGTAGTGAGCTGGTGTAGTGATTTTAGAGCATATACAGCTGGGTAAGTTCTGTTCTAGTGTCTCCCACTGTCACTGTTGAAATGAACATTTAATGTATTTAGGTCCCTTAACATCAGTACAAGAGTTTTCCCTGCACCATTTATCCTCCCATCACTTTAGTTGAATTGTATACTTAAGTGCTCAATTTTTCTTCCAGCTTTAGCTGATTTGTAATTTTTATTCAGAAGTACAGAAATGCAGGGAGTTTGCATGTATTTGCTCTAACCCCACTGACTGAACTGCGTTTTCCAGGGATAACTGATAAGAACTTCTTTTTTTTTTCTAGAGGAAATAATGATACTTTCACATTCTTATCTTAGGAGTATCTAAACTATTTTTTCCAGATCTACTAAACAGGAATATTGGAGAAACATGCCCTAAATTGCTGAGTGTGCTGACTGCCAAAACCAGGAACCAACTGATCATCAACCAAGTCAGACTGGTTTGGGGATTCCTACTTTCATCTGTGGAAATTTGGTCTTCGTAACCATCCTCCAGAGCACCTATCTCTAAATAGTTTGATGCAGGATGGAGGGGCTGCTAGAAAGCAAGAGTGAAGGGTGGAAAGTCACTTGCAGGGAAGCCCCGAGCCCTTTGGGAATGTTTTTCCATAGCAAGCAGTTCACCTTGCAGCCTTTCTGCAGCTCCTCCTGTCTTGAGCGCGAGCGCGTTGACATATTGCGTGTGCGTGATCTGGCTCTGCAGTCTGAACGCTTTTAAGAACACCCTGCAGAAAACAAGGTAGCGCGATGTCAGTGACCTTCATGCTGAAGCCAGGATTTCCCAATTTGGAGGCAATTATCCTGTCCGGGCAGCTCCTGAGAGCCCAGTTGCGTGACTGTGCTCGCCACCCCCTCCAAGACAGTGCCACTCCGTTGAATTTTCACTTCGTTTCCACATCCCTTGCTCTTGTCTCCGGGAGCTTCAGGCTGTTCCGAGCTCGCAGCTTCGGAGGTGCTGGAGCCCCTTGGCAGGAGAGGAGAGGGCTGGGGCCTGCGTCGATGTGGCCGTCGCTTGCGTGTGACCAGGCCACGTCACCATCTACGTGGGCGGCAGAGTCCCGCTTGCCTTGGGCTCGCAAGCGGAGGCTCCGAGCGCTGGCAGGGCCGGCCGTGGACGTGTTGGGCAGTGCGGAGCCTGTTGCGGCCGCTGCTCCTCGGCCGGGGCCGCATGGTTGGCGCTGGTCAGACACCCGCAGAGCAGCACGGTGATGGAGCACGTGTCCCTGCAAAGTGGTTATAAACTTGCTGAGCGCGATGGCAGCCAAGAGGCGTTTGATATGTTGCATTCTGCTCTGCTTACACTTCTAATATGCCGGCTGAGCGAGCCGAGGGGGACAGAGAGTGCAGTGCAGCTGAGCGCTTTCCCTCCTGTTGCTGCGGCTGATTCCTGCTTGGGTTTGACTGTGCAACCTCGTTTTGTCCAGTGCAGGAAAGGGCAAGAAGATCTTCATGTACAGAGTGGAATTCATTAAGAAAGGGCCCGTTGCACTGATGAGGGAGCCTGCTATAGCACCGAACATACTGAGCACATTAGAGTGCCAGGGTAGCCGTGGAAGATTGCTCACGTGTATGGATAGTTACCATTTCTCTTTCCTCCTGTTCTTCCAAGCCCTTGTCTCTTGCCCATTCAGCCTTAATTTTCCAGTGTCATTTTCTCACTGCTTCCTACCTGTCTTTTTCCACCTTTGAGTATGTCGCGTATTTTGATCCTATAGGCTAAACCATTAACCTCACCTGAATTTGCATGCCCTTGCTTGATGTTTTTGGACCTGGATGATGTTATTCCATAGCCTTGCCATATTATCCTGCAGAGGCAAAATGTTGGGGTGTTGCAAACTGCTGTTGCAGTTCCCAACTCGCCTGAGCAGCAGGTCTGGTTTGAAGGGAGGTCCTTGCACTGCTGCAGGTGTTTGATGGGCTCCTGATTCGGACACGGCCATCTGAAACCAAGTCACTCGCAGCCGCAGTGTTGAAAGAGCGCCCTGCTTTTTCCTTAGCCACTTAAATACGGTAGGTGGTTGTATCCAGCAACCACAACGGGAACTCTGAATCCTTTTGAAAATTTTCCTTTTAATACTTCTCCGCTTCATGGAGGCATTACGAGGCATTCGGAAGTGACAGCTACAATAATTGTGAACTAATATAAATGATGGTGGCTTCTAAGTCCTGAAAGAAATTTATAAAGTTCAACAAGGCTCCCTCTCATAGCCATTCATTGTGAGGGTATTAAAGCCTAAATGACTTAAGAGCCTGTTATGAAGGCAGAGTAAAATGCAGCATTTTTCAAAATGAGAAGTAGAGCAGAACAATTACTATTTAATGATACTGGAATTGGAAAATGTATGATAAAGCAGGAGTGTCAAGTTTACTGTGCAGATTGCTACCAGGGCAGGATGCTTTTTGGCAGAGTTTACCCAATTTCTGTTTTTCTGCTTATACATCTATCCTGGCAATATGAAAGATTTCCAGTAAAAGCTAATCCAGTTCTTGGAATCACCCGTTTCTCCCCCCGCTCCGCCAGTCTAAGTTTGTTCGTGGCACTGCTTCAGTTTTTCCACTTCACGACCCGCAGGCCGGTTCCCTGAACCTCCTTCCGTAGGCTCGTTACTGTCGCGGGATGGCCCTCATTAGGTGAAACAACCCAGAGGTTGTCGCTCCGCGGCAGTGTGTCCTCTGACAACGTTGTCTTCACTTAAGCATCCTCGGTTCAAGATGGTTTTTTGTCTGCTTTGAAGATCATTATGTCAAATATCAGTCAAGCCAGTATCAAAATTTCTTAGCACAATTAGTGATCGGAGAGACAGTGCAGGACCCAAACTTTCACAAGATTAAAATATGTTTATATATTTGCCAATAACCTCATCCAAATTGACGTGAAGAGTAGCTTCATCTGACCCATATATAATCTCTTATTTTTCTTCTATTTTCTCTCCCTGCCTAATAATCTGTTTTAAAATTGTGCCTTCAGTGAGGTATGTTTTTCCAAGTGCTTTATTAAAAGATGGCTTATTTCCCAGGGTACTTCAGAAAAAGAAATTTATTTTAAAATCCTTCTGCATTTACTGTCTTATATGATCTCTCAGTGCTTCTTGTCTGTTTGCTTGGAACGTTTGCATGAGCAGGGGCTTTCTGCTGCTTAAAAGCGCGTCTGCGCCGTCTCCCAGTCTCCCTCCTTGAGTTACAGTCCTTTGCATGCGACACCGCAGGTGCACGAGTGACGATGGCATCTTTGCTGGAGGACTGGCTTCAATCAAAGCCCTTAGCAGGAGACAGCCATTCAGCTTGAATGGGAATTTTTACAATAAAGGGTGACAGAAGCGAAAATACAGCCATTTAGGCTATGTGATGTATGAGCCAAAAGATTCTACTTGCAGGCAAAGTGTTCCATGGTTATTCATTCTCTTTCTAAGGCTTCTGCAGGTTAAAATGCGCTCTCTGCTCCAAGGGAAGTAGATTATGAATATTTGGAGTATGTGGAATTACTCAGGCAGGCCCTTAACAGCAGCATTTGCCCTCCCTTCTGCGCTGATACTGCCAGGCCCGATGTATAGCAGGGGCGATAGGACCGTGGTTTGATCCCCCTGGGAGAGCTGGTGCTTCTGGCCTTTTGGTTGCTTTCTTGCAGCTTTTCTGCACTAGATCATCTCCCTTTTGCACTTTGGTTTCACATAGTGTTGTAGCTTTGTGGGTTTTTTCTGAACAGTATTTTGTAGTCCACGTTTTTACTAAGTGTTTCTAGAAGTTCAGGGTGCTCTTTAAAAATCATGGTCTGCTTAGATCTGGCAGGGGCACTCGAGGAGAGAGAGAGAAAAAAAAAAAAAGGTTGTGCTTTTTTGCCAGGTTTATTTCAAGAGAGAAAAGACCTGCAGTGTATATTGTGAGACTGAAACATAAATGCCTGTTTCTTCTCTATCATTTTTCCCTAGAAATTTGTACTATCCTTTATCTTTTGCCTGGGTGTGTAGTACATGGGAATTACCTGCTCTCTGGAGAGATTTGCCTTACAACCTCCCTAACACTGGGTCTCCCATTACCCTTGCAGCAGAACCACCTACCTCCACCAAGGAGCAGATTTTTCTTCATTGCCACAGAGCTCTGTTACCGTCTCTCGTTTGCTCAGGAGAGGAGCCAGCCTTGCTGAAGTTGTGATGTTTAGCAACATCAGTTACAGTCACTGTAGCACCCCGCTGCTCTGCTTTCTGCGCTCGCTTGCTGACAAATGACAGAGTAGGTCAAGCAATGTGCAACTTGGCTCTCTTTATTTTGATAAGGGCAGGGTCTAAGTGTAAAAATCTTCTCAACACAATACAAGCAGATCGTGGATTAAGGAAAGGAGCATGGGTACAATCAGATAGTCTGGGCGTGCTCACCATATTTCAAAGTTATTTGACCTGCTCTGTACCTTGAAGAAAAAGGTGCAGCCTTGATTTGAGGACCAGATGCTGGGGATTCGCCCTTTCTGCAGTGATACATGTCAGCTTGGCCTGTACCCGAGGCTGAGTTGGGACTTGCTATGCTGGAACGGAGATGTCTGTTGTGCCAGCCCAAGGCTGGCTCTGTGACACTCCATACCGTGTGCTACCCTTATTAAAAGCCATGTGAAACACAAATTGCTTTACTGTTGTGGTGCTACCTACTGTAATATGTGTTCTGCTATCTGTACAAGGTTCCTGCACAGTCTTCTTATAGGGCCTTCTTGTGCATAGCCAGTTTGACTGTGATTTGTAGTGCTGATGGTGTGGTTTATCCTGAGCAAAACAGATAGGTTTGACTCTATATATCTGTACACCTGCTTTTGCTGAAATGTGAAATTTTGCATTAATTATTCTGCCTGAAGCAGCCTCTAGTATATGCCACATGATTCTGTACAGGATGAGCATTACAGCCCTTTCAGCCTCTCTAAGTTTATTCATGAGAACAACGTAATTTGCCACCAGGCTTCTGTGTTCTGTTTTCCATTTCTGGTGACTGTTATGGTTGCTAGAACCATGTTGTTGGATTATGACTTAAATTTGCTCTTCTACCAATGGTCTCTGCAGGTAACCTGGGGATTTTGGACAGAGAGAGCAGCCAGGCAAGTAGGTAGCAGTGATGCTGAGCCAGTCTGTCATGGTCTGTAGATCCCAGGGCGGGTAAGGAGGAGAGTTGGAGAAGTGTATTCCTTCCTAGTCTTCTGTGGCTTGCAGAATAATGTCATTTGATCTTCTCCTGCTTTGCAGACAAGCGTGATGGGGGTCAGATGCTCACTGGCCTTGTCCCCTAGGCAAAGTGTGCGTCTGTGGCACCGCATGAAACTGGCTGACGAGTCACGAAGCTGTGGCAGATTCCTGCACAAGGCGTGTAAGGAGAGATGTTCACCCTGGGCTACCTCCCTGTCCCCAGGCTCCTCGCGGCCTGCAGGTGTAAGGTTCAGGAATTCTCCTCATTCTGCTAAAATCTGGTGACAGTGCTGTTCTCAATATTCTTTTTCCATAGATTGTTTAGATTTTCATCAACAATAAACCAAAAGCATTGGAATGAAAAACTGTTTTGGTTTTAAGTATGGCTTTTGAGTCAAACGTGATTTTGTTTTGGTGAAATACTCTGCTGTCTTTTAACAAGGGACTGACTCTTTAGTTGTGTTTAAAGTGAGGTTGGCACTAGGTTTTGGGGGGAGGGTTAGGATTTGGCCTCTTCTGTTTAATGTCAGTAGGGGCCAATACTTGACTCTGCTTCTACAGATCTCTCATTTATATAAGGGGAGCTGAGATTTATAGTTATGGTAGTAGCAGTCAGTTTAGATAACTTCAATGCACAGATCGTATAATTCAAAAGAAAGGTGATAGTGGTAGAGACCATGGCTCATGTTGACTTTTGTTGTCTGGTCAATCCCTTTTCTGCATTTAAGCATTTTTTGTTGTTGTTTTCCATAGCATTAGGGATTTAGATATTGAAAGGGTCAAGACTCCAGTTTATTGCAAGCAGAGCTAGAAGAGGCTACTGTCACCAGTGTCTAGACCTGTGTCATCTTCCTATGGTGGTAGGCTGTCTTGGTATATTTGGAGTTCGATTTAGGCTTAAGGTTTGGGCTTGTGTTGCCGAAGGTTTCTCAGAATAAGGAATAGGGCCTTATGTTTCGCTCCAAAGTTTATTTTTTCTGGTCTGAATAACGTTTATTTTGTCGTTGCATTTGGGTCAAGGTTTTGGCATGTTAAGGTTCAAGAGCCCAGGCTATAGCTAGATTCTGGTGAGTAAACGGGCAGGGGGCGGGTGGCACAGCTAGGTGCTGCTGCCAGCCGGCGTTGGGTTGGGGTGGCTTTTGGGGTGCTGTTCAGCTGTGCCCGCTGACTAGGTGAAAAATACCAGCTTCTCTGCTTCCGAGCTGAGGGTTCTACCATGCTCATCTCCACAGATGATCTTTACCCCCAGGAAAGAATGAAAAACCAAATGACAGCTTTGGCTTTTCAAAGTCATAAAAGAGGGAAATATGTGTGTATGTACTTATTTATTTATTTTCTCTCCCTATTCTTTATTTTATGCCAAGGCTATGAAGCCTATTGAGGGTTTTTTTGAGCCCTTAAGGTATATCCAATGTCAGTCAGACATCAAAGCTCCCGAGCTGAAATGGAAAGAGAACTACCAAATTGCATTTAAAGGTTAATAAAATAATGCTTGTGTTTTCTGTTGTCACAGAATACTAAAAAGAAAAACATTACCTTCATGTTTACAAAGGCGAACAGAAAATAGAGAACCGTGAAGTCAGCTGCGATTAGCTCAGCTTTGTTCTCAGGATGATGCCTCCTCGTGTGCATCAGTGACAAGATGGGCTCTTGTCGCTCTACTTTCTGTCTTGCTGTATGTTAGATGATCTCAATGGCCTCAGATAACTCTGTTTTCATTTATGGCAGTTTAATGCACCTAATTTGAATAGAAAAGCTTAACCTAATATGGGAATTTCCTGTCTGTGAGAATTTGGCTGGCTTTTGTGTCAGCAGATCTGAATGCTGTGATCCTTCATGCACATCCTATGCAATGCAACTGTGCAAGCAGGCACAAAGACTAAAATCAGACGGGTTGTGTGCATGCAGCAGAGGAGCTAGAACGTAGCATCTCGTGTGCTGGGGTCCCGCTTGCTGAGCTGTCCTCAGGGGTGTGAGCGAGCAGAAGCTCAGCCTGCTCCTTGCAAGCTGCACACTGTCCAGAAAGGAGTTAAGACCCTGGAAGACTCACCAGTTCTTTTAAAGTTTTATCTTTCTCACCCCTATATTGAACTTAGTAAAACAACTAAACATTTCTTTTGTGACTTGTCAGTCTGCAGGCCAAAAACCCCAATCACTCCCTGCGATCAAAATCCCCTGGGACTTTTCTTTCACAGCTGTCACTCACATTATTCATGAAACAAGAGGTTTTAGAAGTCTAGAGAACAGAAAATATTAGGAGAGTGATCAGGGAATGTGAAGTCCACTGAATTATTTTAGATTCTTCCTGTGGTGAGGTCCAAGTTCCAACCTGATTTGCTAAATCTTGAGCCCCTTTAATAAAAAAGAAAAAAGAAAAAAAGAACGCATATCATAGTCGCTTGGAGTTGAATTTAGTTAGAAGGATACTGGCAAAATTTTGCAGTGCATTAAACAGCGGCCCTTTTTCCCAGCAGTGTTATGCAGTGAGCTGTTATGTGTATCTGCCTGCTCTGTTTGTGTGTCGTAGCCCCAGATTCCGAGCGCAGGAGGCAGTAACCCCGCATCGTGTTGGATCATGTCACATCCCACTGGATGTTGACCTTGGCTGACCTAACGTGACACGCTACGGTTGAAGTAATGTAACATGAACCAATGTATCATGTGCTTAACGTTAATGTGGAGTTATCATCTGTGAATGTAGGGAAAGGTTTGCAAAGTTTGTTGTGTGGATCTGCCCTCTGCTCCTTGGGCAGCCGGAGCTGCGCGTGTTCAAGCTAACACCCAAAAACAACCGAGGGAAAGAACAAGGGCAGAAAGCAGCAAGCGAAGGAGTTAGTTATAAAGGTCTTGATTGATTTAATATGGATCTGAAGATAATCTACTAAAGCAACTCCATCCCCCTTGCCACGGTGATAGCCAGGGCAGGAGCACAAGCAGGCTGCAGGAGCCCTTCACTACGATTTCTTGAGCATTCTTGATACACTGGTTCATGTTAGAGGGATTTGGTGCAGAAAGCTGTGTTTGTGCACTCCTGAGTGTATTCGTTGTTGAGTACATTGCTGAAATATTTATTCCTGGTTAAAATGGTTAATGCTAACGTTGGGTTTTATGAAGCTAATCTTTTTCATAATATTTATTTTGTTCATGTGCTTGCTCAGTCTTTTGACCCTCTAGGAAATCGTGCCTAATACTAGAAGGGCTGATGTCTGTTATGTTTTTTTTCCTTTTTTTTTTCTTTTTTTTTTTCTTTCCTCAAGAGACGTTGAGAGAATTCTGTGTGTCGCCTTGGAAGATAATTTGTAAATTGAATGTCAGATTAAAGTATGCCTGTGAAGTACTTGCGTGAGTTTTAAGTCTTTTAAAAAGAGAGTGCTAAAATTGTCTCTTGTTGTTTCTCCAGTGCTCAGAGCCTGTGTCTGCTGGTTCTGTTGTTTGCTCCTCTAACAGGATCATGTTCTTTAATGTGATCACTGCCTGCCTGACTTCTGTGTGCCACCTTCATTCTCATTCAGCTAGCTTTAAATGACAGGGAATATTGTTCTTGACTTGTTGTTAGGCCAATATTTTCAGTCCCCAGTGCTTAAAAATTAGCCTTCTGAAGCCATAATTGTGCCTCTGGTTTGGTGCAAGTGCTAGGCAACCCTTGCTGGAAGCGGTTTTAAAATGAGCTAGCAGTGGACCTACTGGCCTTGTTTGATGAATGCTGGCATGTAAATTTGACTCAGGCAATAATCTAACATCAGTTTTATTTCAAATAGGGGAAAAGGCCTCTGTATTTATTTAAAAAAAGAAAGTTTAAAAAGTTTTTTTTTTTTTTTTAAAGCATTTCTGTTCATAGGATTTTTGAATACTGCAAATCTTGAAGGCCATAGAGAAGACTTCAGAGCACTTTAGAGCATCCAGCAAGAAAAATGGGAAGAGCTTTTTATATTCCTATGAAGAAAATGTCTTTTCTTACCATGTATTGTCTTTTTGATTTTATATCATTGCTGTGTTCTCAGATATCTTGAGCTTTGTTGCCTTCCCATTGAAGGAAGCTAAAAATTCCCATTCCCCCTGGGAGCACAGGGCTAGACCATAACTAACAGAGCAGCAGTATTTGTGGGTCAAACTTGCTCCTACATAATCTGCAAATCCTCAGGTATCTTTTGATCAGAATTATTTAATGAAAAGTATTTTGGGTCTTACGTGTTCTTAATTCTCTTTATTTCTGTGCATCCTTAAAATTATGCATTGGTGACAGAAGTATTTTGAAAATTTCATAGCAGAAAGAGCAGCTTGGCTATTACCAAGTGAATATATGATAAAATCAAAGATAATAATTTATCCTTGTCACTGACAATGTCCTAAATGAGTAATTAAGAAGAGAGAAAAGTTAATTTGGTTTCCGTGACTCTGGATGGGATTCAGCTGTGTTGAAGGCTTCCTCTCCACCCAGGTTATCCAGCAGGAAGCCAAGGTGGACGACGAGTCTGATGGTCTGAGTGGTTTATTGTAGGTTGTCATGGGACATTGTCAAAAACGGAAGAAAAATGAGCAAATTTTCATATATGTACATGATAGGAAACGAGACTGCGACTAATATATGCTCATTATCTAACAGGAGTTTGCACAAAGCAGCTTAGCAACAGGCTTGCTGCAAATAAAGTAGTAAAGGCTTATTACATCATTCAGAATTTTCTGCTGTTGATTTAAAACAGCACCAGGATCATGGGCAAATTTATTTATTTTCCCAGAATTAAGATGACTTTGAGATTGTCAGTTGCCAGGCTCAAGAGGGTCATCAAGGCACTGAATTCAAAAAAACTAATGCAAGACCATAAAGGTATTTAATGTAACTTGAAATTGAGAACTGAGGAGAAAACGGGTAATTTTGAACACTAATTTCCAGAGAGGAGCATCATTCCAGACATGAATGCAGTCAGGAATAAAAAGACATTTTCTTCAAATGTCAAGCTGAGGCAACACACAGGTCTCAGTGCAAGAACAGACTATAGCGAATGACTTTTCAACTCTTCAGCGCATAAACCGGCAGTTACACTAATTAAATATATATAGAGAAAGAGCTCCGGTCCTTTCTAAGCGATGTTATTCAGCAAAAGGGACATTAGTTGAATAAAATACTGGAGGAAAGGCCATAAAATGGCATGCAGCAGATTGCTGATGACACCTGGAGTTGCTAAAGAAGGATAGAGGGAGTGTAGGGAAGAAATTGCATTTCTGTGTACAGTAACCTCTGACCAGCCAGATAAATCACAGCTCGTCAGAAGTTATTCCAGGGCTGGGAACTCTGGGGCAGCAGGCGAGAGAGCCATTGGAGCTGATAAACTATGTTTTTTATTGGGGGAAACCGTGTAAAAACACAAGAAGCTTCCAGAGAAATAGGATGTGGATGCTAGAGTTAAGGGAGACTTAAAACTTAGGGAGATTCATGGAAATAGCCCATAGCTGGGATAGGAGTGCGGATGTGTGGTGGCCCGTGGCCAGAACGACACGGCAACCTTCGCTGTGCTGCCAGGCAGGGTCTTCTCCTTGCAAGGCATCAAAGGATGCCACCTTCTTAACTCTCTTGATCACTGGAATAATTAAAAAGAAAAAAATAGGGGGAGGCGGAACAGGAAGAGGCTGAAAACTGATCGTGTCCCCTGGGATGAGCTTCTGGTCCTCTGTTGGCTGCTGGTCGGGTGTTCTGGGGAGCTGCACTAGAAGGTCGCTGCTGGTGGGCTTGACAAGTGCAGAGCGTCCTGATTTACAGGGACATCTTTTCTATCTGTTTTGTTTGCGTGTAGGTTCTGGCAGTGATAAATATTGTCCATTTGCAGAGTGTCTTTTTGCTGAAGGATCCCCAAACAGTTCACATGTAGGACTGCAGAAATTCAGTTAAGCTGTTTCTGAGAAGCTCTGAAATCGCCTTTATAAGACTCAAATGAAAACAGATTCTCTGTTTTTCAAGTCTGCCTTGAAGATGAAGGTGGAATTAAAAACCACAGGGATTGCGTTCCCTTTGCAAAGAAGGAAAAAGGCAGATGAAGCTGCTTTTTGTATGTGCCTAAAAGCAGTGAAAAGCATGTCGATATTTTTAATTTGTATTTTTCATGAAGAGCTAAGAAGCTCTGCTGATGCTGGAGGGGGCAGGAAAGCGTCGAGACTTTCACGGGCAGCGCAGGATTTGAACAGCTATTGACAAAGAGCAGGGTGCGAGGAATGTTCTTTGGCTACGCGGAGCGAAGATGTTTGACATATTGGCAATACGGAGCCGGGTCAGAGGGTGACAGATTAGTGTCGTGTTTCACCGTCCAAGCTAATACTCGCTCCGTGTCTTTGTGTGCTCCTCGTTACTGTGCCCGTTCGGAAGGACAAACCACGCTGGCTTAGTTAAAACTGTGCTCCGGTTCTAGTTTGAAGGTGGCTTACTTGGGTTTAATCAATTAGGCACAAGTGTAAAGTAAATCTAAATAAGCTGTTCTTAGACTTAATTTCAGAGTACTCTGCAGGAGTTGGACTCCTTTTTTAAATTAAAATCAATTAAAGTTCTCAGCTGACTCGGGGGCAGCTGTGTGTGCAGGAGGGGCAGCGTGGGTCCCAGCTCGGTGGTTTGCAGCGCTGGCAGCGCACGAGTGCTCTTCCCTGGGCACTGGCACCAGCCAGGAGCATGAGGGCTATGGACACACTTGCAAACAAAGACAGACTGCAGAGTTTTAGGAAAAAAACACAAACCTCACAAAACCCCAACTCTTGGCTTGACCCTCTCTGTAAGTGGCTGCTCCTGGCCAGCTCCCTGGAACAAGTAACAAAACTGAGCCTGCTTCCAGCAGCACAGACCAGGAGACCAATGGATTCTTTACAACCCTACAAATACTTTTAAGGAATGGGAGGTAAAAGAATGAGATGGAAACCAGATGATAGGCAAAGGCTGGAGAGAACAAAAGGAATGCAAGGCAGGCAGCCTGTCTGAATAGCTGACAGACATGCCCCAAGAAGTGGCCAAGCCTCTTGGCAAGGGTGCTTTAAAATAGTAGAACAGGATTGTCTCTCGCCTAGAAGGTGCCAAGCTCTTTGGCTTCGTAATATCTCCGCACCTTGTAGGTCCGAGCCCTCAGTAATATGTTTTTGACATTGCTGAGCAGCCAAGGAGAAGTTATTCCAGGGCAGAAGCTTGTGTGGATGGAGCCGGCAGAAGGCAGAGCTGGAGGAGGAGGACGTGCAGGAAAACCAGCTCCAGGGCTCAGGAAAGCACAGAGACCCGTTGAAGAGCTCGGGTTTCCCAACCTCTCTAGCCCTTCTTTGAAGAAGAGTTGAAAATGGGTTTCTCCTAAACTGTGTGCAGAGTCTTTTGTGGGTTTGTGCTGTTGTTTGTGAACCAGGGAACCCTTCTCCAGTCTGGGAGCAGTGTTATTCACTGGATGCAGGGTTAACAATAGATTCATGTTTCTTCTGCTAACCCCAGACTGTATCCTGCCCCAGCATCCACAAATACCCAGCACAAGCCCAGGGAGCGCCATGAGGGAATGGATATGGATTTCCAATATCAGCAGATTCACTGGCACGTCGAAGTGATGCGAAGCCCTTGGCAGCAGCAACGTGGGTTGCTGCAGCCCCCTGTTATGAGGCCCAGGCAAGTACAGGCGTGAGGCAAGCACTGAGCAGGGTTAATCCGTGCTCAAACTGCAAAGCAAAATGCGCAGTGTTTGTTTATAGGCATCAGAGTAGCACGGCTGGCTGGCTGAGTTGGGAAAGTTTTGCTGGAAAAGACACGTGCTGATTCCTGTGCGCGAATAGCTGGAGCGTGTTGCGGAGCTGCATGGCTGTGAGCACCGCGGAGCCCTGCAGCACCTGACAGCGCTCTGCCTCGTGCGGGGTAACGCTGCTGAAGTGCCCACGCGAGGAGAGTGAGCGGCAGGGAGGGTCCAAGGCCGCTTCCTATCGCGTGATGCCTTTCCGTGACGGGAGGCACTGCAAGCCCAGCTGAAGCAGTTCCGCTCCTGGAAGCGGAGCTGGACAACGTGTTGGGGCGCTCGTCAAGTGCGTGATTGCAGCGCAGCCTCCTGCCAAGCCCCATAAAGGTCCCACAGGAATTTCCCAGGTGGCCTCGCATCTCTGCACCATCCGCTCCCACCCCACTCCTCCTTGGCGGAGGCCGCGGGATCTGGGAGCGACCGGCTCTCCTTGCCGTGCTGGCTCTGCTCCGAGCACGGTGCCGGTGCTGCCCTTCATGTGCTACCACGTCTCAGCAGGAAACAGTCAAAAAATTGTGAAACAATACAGGAGTTTTTAGGAGGAGGGAAACAACAGATTTAGGGAAGAAATTTTTCTATTTACTTTCGAGCTTCTGAGAAATTATTGGCAGACTGTGCAATTTAAGAAAAGAAAATAAGCTCCTTCCCAGGATCTCTTATAAAGAGGCCTTGTCCAGCGCAGAGTTTAGGAAATGTAGCCTATTTTCTGAGCCTTGCCGTTGAGGTCAGCCTGTCTGTGATTGCTCGTATCACTCGACTTTGGCACTGTGCTACGTTAAGCCCTAGGGCATGCATTTAAATTGTCACATATAGTATGTCTGATGCTGACATCTTCCTCTGTAGCACTGAAGGATAATACAGTGCTTGTGCTGCAAAATAAGACAGTGCTCTCTCCTCAAGCATGAAAATTGTCTGCAGATTTCAGTGTTCAGACTTGTTTTCCTTGAGTGTGGCCGCTAATCAAGGCAAAATGCAAAGTTCATCGTGCGAGGGGGTGAACAATGCCTGGCACTGTAGCGAATGCTAATGCAGTTAATTATTCCTAATACTGTGTCAGACCTCTTCAAGTCGCACGTCTCCAGACAAGGGTTTAACGATCCAGAGCCACCCTGTGGTTTCACCCAGTGAATATTGGCTCATGAGGCCGGTTTGTAATAAGCTGTCTCTGAATCTGCCCTCTGCCCTTCTTTGGGGATGGCCGTGTCTCTTAGGGGTGGGTGCCTTTAAATGTGCTTTGGTTTATGTAGAAGCTAGTGCTTGTATTGTGCTTTCTATTGTCCCTGGTTTATTAAAAAGCTACCTGTAGAGTTAGATTTTTGACTGCATTGAATGGAGAACCTAAAAAGAGAATAAACTCCAGAATATTTCTAGGGCAGAGTTATAGAGACAGATAATCACCTGTACTGCAGGCAGTGGACAACATCCCAATGTCCCTTGATGTGGAGGAGTTGGGCATAGTGGTGTAGGCACCATGAACCCTCAGGATTCATGGAGCCCATAGGACATGTGATGGAAAAAAAGCCTTAACTAACTTGTATACTGCCAGGAATGTATTATCTTTGATTTTACCTGTTCGCTGCTACACTTTCATCAGAACCTAGTGATGGTAGTATCTCTCACCCCACTGTGGCTTTTATTAGAATGGTTTCATCTGAACTTTGTTATTTGCTGGGGTGCCTGGGGGAAACTTCATTTTAAAGTTGTGTATCTTTAAAGATAAACCACTTGTCTGCTATTTGAAATGAAAAAGATATTAAGAGCATTATTTTTTCAAAAGCTGTCACAGGAATCAGCAGCATAGCTATATTTCCATCCCAGAAAAGAATACTCAGTTTTGAAGTATGTCAGTTTTGGGACAGGTCCTGCATACTGAGCAGCCTGGTGATTTTTAGCCCCAACGCTCTCTACTCAGTGCAGAGATTATTGGCAGAACATATTTCTTCAGCTGAGGGTTTACAGGACCATTTCCCTCTGCACTAGTCCTTCATGTCATTGATCTGTTTCTGTTATTTGGAAGCAGCCAGTGGTTTGGGTTGCTGTTACTTGGCAAGCAGCACCCCAGTGTTTGCCCTTAGCCTTGGTGTCCCCATTGAGCCCCCCAAGGGCAGCTGCACATTGAAGGAGCCGGAGCCGATGCTCAACACTCCTCCCCTGCAGGCTGAGCTGCCTTTGCTGCTCGTCTGCCCAAACACCAGCAAATCAGAGGTTTCTTTTGACCATGAAGAGCTGAAAGAGGCATTTGTTGCTCAACTTGTGCTGCAGAGCTGGGAGCCTCGGTGCAGCAGCAACCAGCCTCCAGCAGAACCTCTGACGTGACCAGAGTTGGGCCCCATTCCGTTTTAACGAATTTTTAGACATGTTCTGTTAAAAAGCACTCGGCTTTTCTTAAAAATACATAGAGGACCTCGGATGTCCTAGAGGAGATGTTATTAAAAGTTCTTCTGTGGAACTCTAGAGTAAAAGCTATGTTTTCTGCAGCAAGAATCCATAGTTAAAAATTAGCTTCAAGGAACAGAGAATGATTAATGAAGCTCCTCTTATTTAGTGCACTAAGCCTTCTTGAGATTTAAATGTCTGCTATGGAAAATGTCCACAATTTGGAGTGAATTATTTATTAAAGAAATTAGGCAACACACAGTGCTTCTGGTTTCTGTTCAGAGCAGAAGATAAAAAAGCTTCTAGATTTTTAAATTATTATTATTTTATTTCTCAGTCTATTTTTCTTACTGGATTCTTGACATATGTACTGTTAATTAGGCAGTAACGATTTTCTTTCATTTGCACTGCAAATTATACCAATAATTATGCTTTTATTCACAGAATATATTTTGTTAACTGACCTTGGGTTTAGTATGGAATACAAAATGAGAAGGAATTGTTAAGTTCTAGCTGGTGCTTTGAGATTTCTAGGGAGTTGTGCTTTTGTTAAGTTTTGAATTTTAATTTTGGAAACACTAACAGAAAGATTTTTTAACTACGTGCACTACCTTGACAGAAGTCACTGGGTTCCACGATTAATTCTCGCCTGTAGATCAATGCATTTCTTGAGCTGCAAGTCATTCTGACAAGATGAAACAAATACAATCGTTAGTGAAATCCTGATAATTCGGAACAACGGGCTGTGAAAGTAGGTCAGTTTATATCTTCTTTGAAATATTTTTTCCTCCATAGTATATCATACTTGATTAATCTCAATAATGCGCTTAACATCTTTGGTGACTGATCATATGCTAATTTGAACCCACACTGTACGTGTAAGTTCAGGAAAACAGGGGGAGATACTTCAGTATGGTGGCAAAACAAAATTGAAAGGTGAACTTAAGACTGAAATATATTTATTCTAGCCTGAAGAATGTAAAGTGGATCGGACTTTGTTGTTGTTTGCCAGGTATTTTAATGATTCTAACGCCTTTTTTCCCCCCCTCCCTGTCCCAGTGAAATAGCATATTTGATTTTGCAGGGCAGGCTACTGGGAAGAAGGTCGTCTCATCCAAACCACTGCAGGCAATTGCTGGGAACGCTTCTCTCAGGAGTGTCTTTAGTAATCTATTGGCCCCCGTCCTGCTCCCACGGATGTCAGCAGTAAAGTTGTTGTTGCCTTCAGTAAGAAAAGCCTAAGTCCCATTATCTTCATAAGCAGCTATTTAGATGTTATGATATTTCTTGGAGCATATATGCAACTTCTGGTGTTGTCTTCTCCATTTTGTGGAACCCCTTGCATTAAAAGACCCTTCCAGACTGCCATACCCTTCCTCATGCACTGCTTATCTTCCTCGGTCCTTCTCCCTTCTTTGCTGTAGATCCCTCATGGATTTTTGAGGGGAAGAAAACAAGTATAAAAGCTGGTATAAAAATTTAGGGTTAAAATCAAAACTTCCTTTGAAGAATGGGATGTATGGACACTGTTTCTAAGTTTAAAAAAAAGAAAAAGAAAAAGAAAAAAGTTAAATAGGAACCCAGTTCAAGTTCTGTAGGTTTGGGTCCTTACATTTTTTCTGAGGGGCTGAGCCCCAACATCTCTCTTAGGCTAGCATCTGAATCCACAAAACATTTGGCTGCTTAGATTAAAAAAGGCGCTGATGGAATAAAGTCAAATTAAGAACCATGGCCTGGGTGTTTTATCTGTCACCTTCTTTTTCAGTACTTTTTCTCGATGAGTGTTTTTCCATGTGGCATAAAATGGCACCTAGGAGACATAATAAGGATAAATCTAGTGCAGTGTAACAATATTTATTGTCCTTTGTAGCACAACAGGAAGAGTGGTGGTTGCTCAGAAACAGGTTTCCAGATCACTCTATTTCTGCTAGGCTGATAGTCCAGAGAGACTAGAAGCAATCCAGTTTGCTAGATTATGGTCTTTCCAGAGTAATTTCACTCTGCAGAGGTTGGATGGTGCAATATTAGCAGTCCTGAATGCCCTTGAGATTCCCTTATTAAGCACACAGTGCTGTGAGCGTGTATTCAGAACTGGGAATAGTAGTAAATAAGATACTAAATAGTAATTCTCTAGTGTTAAGGTAATACGGCTGCAGCCTGATCATGCCCTCCTCTGTGGGTTTGCTTGCTTTCACATTCTGACTTTCCCGGGGCACCAGGTGGTGGGAGACCTCTCGCTTGTGACCTGCATGGAAACCTGACCCTCTAACCAATTACAAGTTCAAAATAGCAGCTGGCTCTGCTGTGTGTCTGCTAGAGATACCAGCACGCAAGTAATAACACGTTATAATTAAACTTCCAAGAAATCAAGAGGAAGGAGCTGGAGTCCCTGGTTGCAAACTGAGTTTTTTTGCACGATTGTTTTCAGGGGAGGAAAAATAAGCTTTCAGCGGGTATGTTAAGCCCTCCAGATTTTATTGAAATGTTACTGCTTCCTCTAACTAGTCAGTGTGAAGCACTTGAGGATTTTCCGCTGCAGCGTGTTGTCACATTCGGACTGAACATCTGCCTTCCAGGCAAAGGTGTGCGCAAGCCCCGGGGGGAGCTGCCACGTGTTGAGCTGTTGTGTCTGCACGAGGAGGAAAACACAGATTTCGGGCAGAGTCCGAGCAGCGCGAGCCAAGGAGAAAAGGAGAGTGTGTGCAATAGGAGCGGGTTTCTTTGGGGGTGGTTGTCTGGGCTGCCACCGACCTTCCCCCACGGATGTGTGGGGCGGGGGGGCTCCACCGCGCCGCCTTATCTTGAGGGTTTCTTTTGGCAGGCTAAGAAAAAATAGGCTGTGGATAAAGGGAACTTGTGTTTAGTTCAGATGAAAACTCTATTAATGAGCCCCATTATGTCTATTTTTGGAGAGTGTTAGAATTTTTTTAAATATATACAATGCTGTATTATTTTTGATTACAGCAGCATTCACTGGTCACTTTTATCTTTTTCTGTGTGTGAGTTTCTAATTATACATGTTAGACACGTGATCTTTACTGTAATTAGTAATGTGGGTTTTTTTTTCACTGGCTCCGTCTGTGCTGGATTCTGTGTCATTGTTCACTTTCTTCATCACAGTGTCTTGCTTATTTTATCTTTCAACAGATATTTCTTTAAATCCTCTCGCACGCTTCCCCCCTCTTTCCCTCTTCGCCCATAACTTTTTGAAAAGGGCTTTATCTGAGGAGACAGTTTCATTTGTCTTTTGATCTATTTTCCGATGGATGTGTGTACGCTCTGGGAGTCAGCCCAGCACTGCAGTCCTGACTCGAGGCCAAGTCCGTGCTGTGGGCTCGACTGGGGCTTCGGAGGGTGGCCGATCCCAACACTTCCTTGGGCTACCAGGGATCCGGGGGCTGAGACGTTGGTTAGGTAACCAAAAATGGGTTGGATTCAGCACCCGCAGCGCCACAGCCCACGGCGGGAGCCAAGGGGCGTCTGGACCTTCTCGCAGTTCTGGTTGGCCTCCTGCTTGACTCTTTCTTCTATGTCTTATCAAAGCCTTACAGAGCAGAGAAAGAGAATAAACACAGCAGAGGCTGGTCCAGAAACATGAAAAAAAGGTTTGCAAACCCAAGTGGTGCAGAGAGTAGCTCTGGGAGAAGAGGGAAGAGAAACCTTGAAAGGCAACAGAAGAAACGCTTTCCTATCTGGAGAGGATGAGTAAGGAAATACAGCAGTCATTCAAGCTGAAGCCCTTTCCCTGAATGTCTAAACCAAAATAAAACCAATTTTCAGAGACAATCTCAGCTTGACTGGAATTTCAGGTATTTGTTTTGTTTGCATGATTTTTATGTAGGTCTCAGATGCAAAACCAAAGCTAGATCCAGCTCTCAGTACAAGTGTGAGTGGCTTTAAGCCCAGCATTTGTGTGTTAAACAGCTTGTTTAATATAGTATGAGCATTTGGATACTCACAACAAGACTTTGAGGTCAACATCCCGTTCAGATGAACGGGAGGTGTTCGCAGCTTAGTCTGCAGGGTCAACGAGACAGCCGAGCGGTGATTTGTGTGGTGAGGGCTGCGTCTGGGCAGATCGAGAGGGCTGCAGACACCGTTTCCCTAACGGGGAGCTAAGGCTCCGCGTGGCGGCCTGCAAAAGGCCCCAGGTCAGCAGAGCCGCTGGCTGTAGCTTTAAACACGAAGGCGTCAAATGGGCTGAGCGATTCCCCTGGCTGCCTGGCTTCCCTCGCCCCCTCTCCCGGAGCAGAGCTCCTGATGGGACACGTAGGATGGAGATGTGGTGACCTTTACAGACCTTCACATTATGCAGCTTTTCACTGCCCTTTTTAACCAGCATCTCTCCATATTTCAGTGTAATCTACAGATTCTCCCTTTCTTCCATCTGTTTTTTTTATCCTGTCTTCTGTTGATGTATTATCATGTTATTAATTCCCTTCCTTCCTCAGCTCCGCATTTTTCCCCACAGGACCTCTTCTGCTTTCTGCTTTCCTGGTTACTGTCGCTGCTGTCTGGCACGGGATCGTTTTCTTGCGCGCTGTCCTCCTAAGTAGCTCTCTCTGGCCAGCTGCGCGTGTAGATGTGGATTTTCTTTAGATGTCACCACATAAGCTCTGCTCTGCAGCAGGGAGACCTCCTGCACATCCCGGGCAGCTTCTGCCTTGGGTACCCAGAGGCAGGGAAAATGCATTTTGCATTTTTGCTTTTTTGCAGCAAGATTTTTGCAGTAAGGAAAAGCCTCGGCCCCTGTGCCTGTGTGTTTTGCAGCAGAGAGCCTTGGTATTCGTCGCTAGCGCTCACGAGCTTGGTTTGGCCATGGGTCTGGAGTGCAAATGAATGTGGCTGCATTTTAGTTCTCGTTGGTCACGTTGCAAAACCAGCGCGTTGCCACCTGGTCTGGTAGGGAGTGCGGCAGAGAGGGACTGGGAATGTCCCTGTCCAAGGGAGCTGTTTGTACTGCGGCAGATACGTTCTTTTGTATCAAACTACTTACGTCTTGCATCAATAAATGCACTTAGCTCTTCTAAGCAATTATTAGAATTACTGGCTTGCACTAGGAAAGCCTTCTTTTCTCTTTTTCTTTTTTTCCTGAAGGATGTAACTGCTTGTGAATTTTGTCTTGCAGTAATGCATTCATTTTTGACTAGTCCAGCTTGTGGAGTTAATTAATCAGTCACGGCTCCGACACAGAACTTGAAGCTTTTGTCTGATGGATATTGCTACATACCTTGATTCCTTAATTTTTTCTCCTTGTAGTACCTCAGTAGAGCTAGATGGGGGGTCAGTTGCCTTATTAATGACTCCCTGTTGCACTGCTTTCAATAGCCCCACCACTGCTGTCAGTCACACCACCGTGCATTTGAAACGTGATACAGCTACTGTCTAATAAGCTTTATTTTCTGTACCACTAGCTTATGCTCAACAGTGTTAGTTTCCTAAGCATGATACTAAACAATTTTGGGAAATGCTGATACAACTGTAGCAATTTTCCGCAATTTGTTCCTGACAAAGAACTTGCCTCAAAATTGAGTTGGCTTCCTTTTTGTTTGAAACACTGGTAAACACAATTAGCCTCATTAACCCTGGTTTCTGTTTCATAACAGAAAATTAGCCTACAATCACTGGTTTGCTGGAAAGCACTGTCGTAATTAGCCTTCAACTGTCTGATATGAAAATCCATCTCGTTTTTAATTTCTGTGACATTTCGGTATATGCAGAAACATGCCTGGTTTCTCGCTTGTCTTGGGGATTGGGATGAAGTCGAAGAACAAGCCCCCGTCTGGCATGGAGCACCGCTGAACAGGCTGCACAAACAGCTGTCACGAGTGTCACAGGTGCCTCGGTCCTGCCCTGTGGGATGGGAGTGCGGGATTCCCGGGGATCCTGTTGCCTCCGCAGGTCTGCTGTGTTTTGACCTTTCAAAGAACATCAGACCTGAGCAAGGGCCATTGAAATTCCAGCCCCACTGCGTGTTTTTACTTGCTAATCCTCCCAAAATACCACATTACTGCAGCTTGGTGCCGGTGAAGAGCTCTGCCTTGCTCCAGCTCCGAGGTGATAGTTGCACTGAATCCGGCACCGTTTTAACTACATAGAAATGGAGTGACATGGAGGTAAATCCAGATTAATTATGTGTAAATCTCTGTAGATAATCTGAAATTTGTCAGTCAGGAGGGATTTATCATCACCTTCAGGACCTGCATCACTCCACTGAATATGTCAAGGACTGTGATGATGTTCTCGTAGAATAACCAACTGTTTCAAGGCTGTTATTTCCATCAGGTAGGGAAGCTGTAGTTCACTCAAGTTACCAAGCCATCAGCAGCAGGCACGTGTGCTTGTTCTGATCCCGGAGGCCCACAGCACAAGCGCTGATCCGACTCATGTGGACTTGTTTCCAGCTGTATCCAGCTGTGCATTAGCTGGCCAGTGCAGAGCCGTGGAGGAGGTCTGTGAGCACCTCTCTGTACCTGTGTATACCCAAGAACCCCTGTAGGAATTTGGGTGTATTACTTAAGCCAAATTGCATTCCCTTGTGAAATCACTGAGATTTAAGTAAATGCAGATCTCTTTATCTGCATTAGCAATTAAAAGAAGGCCTTAATTATTTTGAGTTTGGCATAAAAATAGGGCTAACTGCTGATTTCAGTCTATCCTTGCCATACCTTTCGTCATCTGTAGAAGAGAGATGATGACTGCCTATATCTGGAAGTGTTTCTTGGTAAAGGATGTTGTATAACTACCTAGTGTTACTTTAGCAAAAGACAAGAGAAATTACATGGATAATTACAGTTCCTTCAGTCTTCCATGCTGCATACAGGGCAGGTTTAGAAATGTTTCAGGGGTGCTTGCACAGTGGGGACCTGCAAACTGATTCACACCATTTGTGTGGCCTGTCTGTGCAAGAAAGCGACTATCGCAGCAGTCTCCCTAGTGCTTAGTAAACTCCTTGCTTAAGGGGCATTTTTCTCCCCTTATGTCCCCCTTATTTCCCAATTGTTCCTCTCTGCCTGCATATGACCCCCTGGGGGTGTTTGCATTTGAATGATCCCAATCGCCTCTGTGTCCATGTGGGCGCCAGGCTGGAGGGCACCCAGCCCTCCAGTGAAGCCGAGCTGGTCTATCTTGATATCTAAACTACAGATGAGAAATTCTGTAATTCAGAAGGAGACGTGTTCGGGTCACTGCATATGTTTGTTATTAAGCTCTTAAGTAACCAAACAGTAACTAAATAAATAGTGATTTAATTTATTAGCTGCCCAAAGCATTTGTAGTTGAAATGCTAGTGAAATTAATATTAACTTGCTTATTCACTGAGGGAGCATAAAAGGGTTGACAAAAGGCAAAACCTTCAAACGCCATCTCCACTCGTGCGTGCGGCACCCTGTGTGCAAAATGATGGTGTTGGCAGTGTCAGCCAATCAAGCAGTCTAATTGGCTGTACTGCTTAAGTGCTTCATCATATAGAGACAGATTTTAGCATTTTCTTTGTCACAGTTTGGCTCCTCCAGAGAGTGCTTGGGTCTGTTGTGCTTCCAGCCTCTTGGAGGTGCTTTCACACTAGAGCTTTCTCTGGCCTCTGCTCGGAGACCTGTGGCCAGTTTGCAGCGCTCGGGGTGAATGCTGCCGATCAGAGCAAGTCATTGGTGCCCTGCAAGGAGGGACCGTCCAGCTGTGCCCCTGGTGTACTCACTGGATTCTTGTAACAACCCCAGAAAAAATACCTGGATAAATCAGTTTACTCTTTGTAAAATGGGTGTACTAGCAGTTTTGGGTTACCACAGTGCGCTGTCCCCAAAAAGTGCCTCGAGATGCTTGCATGACCGTTGCTGAAGGCAAACACCGTCATTGAGCGGCTGTTTCAGAAGAGCATCAGGCTCTAGTGGGAACAGCCTGCTGCACGTAACGTTGACTCCATCTCTCTGCTTGTGTTTGTCAACATGTGTTTCCCTTCCTATTTCTCTTGTTTACTTTCTTCATTTATTCCAGACCTGATTCATCCTAACCTTAAAAAGAAGAGATTAGGTTGGATTATTTCAAACATCTGCAAATGCGGTACAATGCACAAGGGGCATTTTTGGCATTAATGTTCTGTGTATTTTGTTCGGGTAATTAAGCATGGAAAGGTCACCTTGTGTTCTAATAGCAATCATGGAGAGATGGCTGAGGAAAAAAGCTCCAAGTTGAGCAAAAACAACTGAAGGGGAAAGCATCAGCATTTGGCAATATATAGTATTTCTTCAATGGTTCCCCAGCTGCTGCAATATATTGATTCTAACCCTATGGCCATACATTTTGTTTTCAAGAGCTCAAAGCAGCCATCAGCTGCACATCAGCTGCCATTTCTTTGGTCTCCTAAGTCTTTTTCTTGTCCTGCACTTATGTGCCTTGTAAATATCCTGTCTTTCACTGAAAATATAGCAGTAATAATTAACAACTTATATATATACCTAAATAAACAGAGCAGTGAGAACAGTGGGAATAGCTTGACCATGAAGTTGCAGTGGTCTTTGCCTGAAGCCTTTCCCACCTCAGAAACGTTCCCTTTTTTATTCTGTTCCTCAAAGTTTTCTGTTTGCAACTTGCTCTGCTCATCACGTTCCTGATGTTTTCTTTCATTACAAGTCATGTAGCTGTTTACTTTTTCATTGACTATATTTCACTTGAGGTAAGCCTAGACCACCTTGGACCACCTGGAAATGCCTTCCCGAATGCTGAAGCTGGAGAAGTGTCAGAGAGACTTAAACAACGTGGGGCTGATTTCCTGAGGACCATTTCTCCTCTCGTGGTGCCCAAGGCTGGAAGCTTATACAGGCTTCTGCCATACGTAGAGCAAACAAGTGCTGTGGAGTAATGTAGTGGGAACCAGTTATTCTTTTCCTGGTTTCTCACATATGTTTAAGTTTCACTCTCGGGAGACTTCCCTGCCTCATCTGTGGCTCTGTGTGGGAGTCTGTGCTCTCTTATGCACAGCTGCAATTTCTCTGCTCTTCCTCACTTGTGACCTGGACTTCTTTCTTCTTGAAAGCCGCTTGTGGAAAAGGTAATTCTCTCCCCCGCCTCAGCCCTTCATCTTTTCTTATGAGCACTTGGTAAGGATTTCATTTCAGTTTTCTGTTACTAAATAACCCTAGCACATTCTTAGGTGCCCTGCTGACATTTTGCTTCTTATATACTTGAAAAAAAAATCTTATTTGTCTTTATTACTTGAGAATCTTGTTTCACTCCTCCCTTCATCCTTTCCTAGCCAGATTTTATTCTTTCAGCTTTGTTCCTGTGCTTTCTTGTCCACCTCTTGTCTCAAATGCCTGCCTTTTTCATACCTTTCAGTTATATTGTCATTCCTTTTTTTTTCCTGTGTCCCTTCTCCCAGTGATTGACTGCCCTGGAGCGCCTTCATTCTTTGAAAACTTAATCTGCTGAATCACAAAATACTTTGTTCCATTTTTTTTCTTTCCAAGGCCTGGTAACAAGCCTAGGAGAGGAAGCAGTGAAGGATTGCTGTTTGTGGGGTATATCTGAAGGGAAGACCTTCAGAAGGACTGGCAGTGCTTCAACAAGCAATAGATCCTTGGTGGCACTTGTCCGCAGCGAAGCTGCTCTCATTTAAAGCTAAGCTTCAGCCTTGTGTTTACGGGCACCGCTGCACCGAGCGCCTCGGGGGACTCGTTCCTGGGAACTGCCCAGGGAATGGGATCCGTGCAGTTATCTCAGTCACTCTCCCAAATCCGCAAATATGGCCAACCCCTACTTCCCCTTTAGACTTTCGTTTCTCAAAAGCAGTTTCTTCCCCATCTGGGTCTCTGCTTGGTGCTTGAGAGAGCACCTTGTGGTGACCAGGTAAGACAGAGCCTCATTTCACCTTGTTTCTCCACTGTTTTAATCAAAGCCCTATCCCTGTGATTTCTGCCTCAGCTTCCGCGTGCTCCGCAGTGTCTGCCTGATGCACTGAACATCCAGTTCCCCTGCGCTGGTGAGCACCGAGTGCCGCCTCTCATGAGGCCTCTCGGTGCATGGGGACTTGCAGAGCTGCTGCTTCCCTGCGCCTCCTTGCCCAAATAGCCAGGCTGGAAATTCCTGAGTCAAAAATGATCCTGTTGCTTTTTCTGTGACTTTATTCTCTTGGCAGCTGTCACAGAGGTCCAAAATACACTTACTAGCAATGCGGCTAATTAAGGATGGTTCAAGGACTTCAAAATCCCCCCTGCTCACCAGAGAGGCCGGAGTAAAGGAGTTGGGTCATTCCCCCACAAGACCAATGAAGGCCATAACGTGGTCTCAGGTGAGATTACTGCCTCTTCGGGTTTTCAGATTCACTTTTGATGGCAGCAGCTGTGCTCTTGGAAGAGGACAAGAGCACTGTAGGATGAAACAGCAGCCTGAAATTACAGGGTGGCAGAAGGAGCCTCCACTAAGGCGCACTCCTGACTGGAAAAGCATTCACATCTAAGCCTCCGCCGCTGTAAGTTCAGAGCAGGTTCTGCTGTAAAGGCAGAGGAAGCAACAAGCCGCGGGTACCGGCTGATAGAATTTAGTTTTACAGGAAGGAAAAAAAATCCCATTGTCTGCATCCACATAATCTTCTTGCACAGCGTGTAATGTTTATAAGGAACAGGGGTCACATATGGCTGGCTGTCAGCAAGCAACAGCAAACTTGAATTACCATTAAAAAGGCTGAATAGTAAAAAAAATAATACAACTACATGAAACAAAAGTAAATGGTTTCAGCTGTGATAAGAGCAGTCTTTCCTTCCTTTGGACTTGGCTCTATGTCTCCTTCCTTCATTTCTGCTGCCTTGCTAAATTATTTATAAAATACATCCTAGCACTGAAAGTGTGGGACCTAAAAGCTTCTTTATTAGCCTCATGGTCAATGTTTAGAAAATTAACCAGGATAAGCAAATCAAAATACTCTCCAGCTCTTTTTGGGTGTCATTCCCTCTGAGGAGGGGTTCAGCTTAGGTGCACAGAACTGTTGTGCAAACAGCTCATCTGGGGACAACTTTAGAAACCTCATGGTAGTTTCTTACTAACCTAAACACTACCCATCCTGTGGCTGTTTGCTGTTAAGAGCAGGAACAAGAGCTGGCTATAGATAACTAGGGCTGGCTTTAACTGTGTGGGGTGCTTGTGTGCAGGAAAGAAAGAGTTAGTTCTCAAAGGAAAAAAGAATGAGGCCAGTAAGAACTGCAGGCTTTCCTCTTCATCTTCTGCTGCTTCCCGGGGGTTAGGGGTGTCAATGTACAATGCTGTATTTTAGCACTGACTGCTGATTATTCAAGTGACTATCAAAAAAATTACACTGCTGCAAAGAATATACTGAAGATATAGTGCCCAGAAAATGCCATACACTTCAATGGGGAGCTTTTGCCAGAGAACAAAAGGCCTGGGGCTGCAAGAAAAGACAGAAGGAAGTGTGGAGCCTGTGCTTCCCTGGGGGGGAAAAAATCCATTAATTTATATTGATCATATCCCTAAAGCATCTTAAAGGAATTTTTTTCTCTTGCTCAAATCTTGCTGCTTCTAAGGCCAAAGCAAAGGGGGGAAAGAGAAGCAGAGGGAAAAGGCACTGCCAGCTCACGAGGAACAGAGGAGAGCAAACACGGCTGCCCCTTTCTGCTCCCCGTCTAGCCTCAAACCGTGTCTTGAGCAATCTTGCCTCGGGGCACTCTGATAGCGGAGGCTCTTGCAAGCCGGAGAGGAGCTGGAGGGCAGATGTGGGGTGGCTGGGAGGTCATGAGCTGGGCGGATGACCCAGTCTGCCCGTGGCAGAGCGAGGCCGGCAGCTTCTCAGCACCGTCCGAGGGCGGTTGCAGTGGCCACGGCTGCGCTGCCCTCCCTGGCAGCCTGCGCGGGGCTGGAGAGGGCCGTGTGGTGTGATGGACCCTTGTCTGATTGTCTGACTGACCAGGCAACCTCTGGCAAGGAGCTCGGCTGCTGTCCTCCTTGCTGTCCCCGTGCCCCTGTTGGTCATAGCAGGATATGTTGGATGCGGGATGTGCTGGAGCTGAGCAACACGAAGAGCAGAGCTGGGAGCTCTGGCCCAGCAGCGCTTCCTTCTGAGGAGACTCGTCCCGGCGGAGATGGGGCCTGGGATTCAGTCACCGGGGCTGGTCAAGGAGGGTCTGGGCAAGCTGCCTGCCTGGTCTCATGGTTCCCCTTCCCGAGCCCCCATCACCAGAGCTCTGTCAAGGGGAAAAGGGTTTTCTCCTCTCTTTTCCATGGAGTTTTCCTTGATTGTTCAGCATTATCTTTGTTGATTAGAGTAAGTTGCTGCTATAGTGGAAGTAATGGAAAAAGAAGTTCTGTTGAGATGGCAGCTAGTGAGATTAAAAAAAAAAAGAAAAAAAAAAAAAAACAGCCTGCAAGAGCCCCTAGAAATAAAAAGGCAGCCTGTCAGCTGCCTCCTGCTCTTGAGGCAGGAACGGACGAGCTCCCCCCTTGATGGGCACCACATGGAAGCTGTTCCGCCCCCGCAGCGCTATCCCCGGCCACCCTGCGGTTCCTCGTTCCCCATTCCACATCCATCCCCTTCTTCCTACTGCTGTTTCCCAGGCTCTGAGCTCGGGGCAAGACAACGGGCTTGATTTGTGCTGATCGCTAAACCCGCGTGAGCTACAAGGGCCTGTGAGAGAGGTCTCTGACATCTCGTACTTCTCTCTGCCGATCGACCTCATCATTTCTTCTGCCTAACAGGGCAGAAATGTGAGGAAAAGCGATGGGGTAGAGAGGCTCCTGCAGATTGCTCGGGGCTGTGAGATTACAGCTCCTCTTTGCTGCCGCAGAAGTGGGAAGCAGGTGATGGGCCTGGTTTGTTCTCTCGGCTTTACTCGGCAGAGGGGAAATATGTTGCCTTGCATATGGAAATATCCCTGGTTTAATTTTAACATTTAAAAGGTGGACTTGATCTATGTTATGCTTTTGTAGGGAGGTAATGAGGTAATGACTGGTCGTGCAGAGCCATCCCTCCTCTGGATGTGGTGACCAGGATATATATTGCATATATATAATATTAATGTTATATGCATTTTTTTTAAGTGCTGCATAGAGGTAAGATGCAGCAGGTGCAACATATTTTGTTTTATAGGAGTTGCATCAAAAAAATCATAATTAAAGCAGGGAGCAGGGATGCTGGCGTGCCGCCGCAGCCCGCCGAGCCACCTCTCCCGCTCCGGGCTCCCCTCGCTGCGCTGCACCCCGGCCCATCGCTGAGCTCCCCTGCTGACACCCGCCCCAGCATTTGTGTTTTAGCTGCTGCTCTGAGTTTTTAGCACCTTTCTGCTCCCAGCCTCCTGGACACCCAGACAAACTCCGGTGGCAGTTTGTATCCCGCATCCCGTCTACAGACTGTCCTCTCCCCTCGGCTCCGTCTGGGCTCGCCAGCTTCCTCTGCTCAGCAAACTCAGCTGGCTCCCAGCTGGGACTGGTGCCTTGCTGTGAGGCTGGCCCAGTGTCTTCCTGTGTTGCCAGAAGCCTCTTTTCCAGCCTGTGTTTCAAAAAATGCCTCTGAGATGTTCTGTGTTTGCAGCACTGCTGCTGTCTTTATATTGCAGCTCCCCACTCAGTCTCTCCTGCCCAGGTTAGCTGTGACAAACATCAACCTCTTTGGGACCAGGTCTGGCCTTAGAAGACTTCCCTGTTCTGAATGCTGCCCTCCTTTTTGCAGGTATTTTACTGCCTGCACTTTCTAAACCTTCTGAGTTGCATTGAGCTGCAATCCAGAGAAATTGTAGCTCTGATGCTGCTCCTAATGAGTTTGGTTTTTCATTTTTTGTCATATCTTGTTTTGCTCCCATTACATTATATTGTCCTGGAATGACCTTAAGCCAAGGAGCATGGCAGACATTTGCCTCGTTCAGTGTCCAAGTTCTAGCACTTGGCATGGTGTAACATGAGAATGGGCATAGAAGGAAAACCAGTTTCAAACAGCTCATGCCAGTGCATGTGGGAGTGTGTTGACTACAGGCAGCATGTTGTGTGGATTGCACAGATAAGCATATCCTTTGCTATATCATTATCAAGTGCATAACCTGCCCTAAATGCAGGTAATTACTCCTTTACAGATGGATTAATTCTTAGTTCGCTCTGTTCCCTCTAATGATGATCTATAATGTGCTCGCTGTCTCTTTGATCTGTCTTTTCTTACCTAAATGTGTCTCACATATACCATGCCCCACAGGTATATGCGCAAGTCAAATGGCTCTATAAGGGCTCCTTACCAATTAAAAAATATCCCCTGTGGATGAGTACAGTAAAGAGCTCTAGTTTGACCCATCAATAGATTCTTTTCCTACAGCACGTCCACTTATCAAAGCTGCTCATGGTAAGAGAGAAATGCCTTTCTGTTGAAATTAAACTACTGCTAAAGAAGCCTTTGATGGGGCCATTCGCCTCTCCCCAAAAACAACCCAACTGATTGAGGAGGCCTGGAATTCACCCGCCGAAGCCAAGAGCAGCTTCTCTGTAGGTGCTGTTCCAATTTAGAGGCTGAAACAGTGGCTGCTGCCCTACCTGGAAGGATAATGTGGTAGTTTGGGGGCTGATGGGTTTGTGTGAGCCTGGAACCAGCTTGGAGATAGACAGTGTGGTGTTGCAAGTACCTTCCCTTCTCGACTACAGCCCTGTTTACCACCACGCTTAGCGTTAGTCTCTCTCAGGACTGGCTGCGAGACACCATGCTGAGCTATTTTAACAACTCTGTGCTGGCTCTGGGCAGGCTCATATCTATACATGGATAAACTCTATGTAGGTCTGGACCCAGCTAGCTCAGCTAGGAACATCTGCACCACAATGCCTTGCAGGGGACTTAAATGCTCTTACATTTATGCTTAAATACTCTTACATCTCCTCTTGCAGAGGGCTCAGATGCTCTTAAAATGCTCTTAAAATGTCAGCAAATGTCACTGCATAGTGGTGACACGGTGACAAACAATGCAGCCACTGATGAACAAGCTGAATTGCATTGAACCAACTGTGAGTTGCATGGTCTTCTACCTAGCCCAGAGTGGTTTCCAATTGTACCTTGACAGTCCTAGAGAAGGACTAATGCCTACTGCTGATTGCCAGTGTTTTCTGACAGCAAAGTGAATCACTTTTTAGAGACAATGACTTGTTTACTTTTCACTGAAACTTGAATTGAAGATATTTCATAATAGAATTTGAGCAAATTTACCAGATGTTTCATCCCACTGTGCTTTTCTGGCAGCCTTACAAGACAGAATGCTGACTAAGGCTAATAAATCAGGCTGTGTATGAAAGGCTTGGGGAAGGAATACAATATATGTGCCTGAAACTGTAGGAATATCTTACCCCATCGATCCTTGGGAATTCCTGATGTTTCCTGTCTGATCTCAAATACAGAAGGGAAAGGGGGTCCTGTTCTGGTCTTGCAGCCTAGGGTGAGACATAGCTTTGTGTAAAAGCACTCCTTGTGCTGGCCTTGGAGATCACAGACATAAAAATGATGAATATAATTCTACAGTCAAGCAATTATCCATCCATCTGGGAGAAAATGGGAAATAAGAGTTTAAGGTGCACTCAGAGGCTGGTTTGGCCCAGCAGAGTACTGTGTTGCTCTACAAAATAATATCCCCTTCCTAAGCCATCTCTTTCTGTTTCTTTCACCTACCTCTTTTGCTTTGCTCAGTCTTTCCAGATCCCTGGGCTTCCTGGCTGCATTACCAAGCCGAGCTCCCTGGCTCCCTTGGCCTGTGCAAACACCATCACCTGTGGAAGACCTCTCCTCTCAAGGCCAGAATCCCATGCGTTACCGCACAGAACTTTTAAAGGAGGCTTCCACTCCCCTTTCAATGACCTCAGGTTCCTGATTGACATGACTGTCTGGTGCTGCTGCACATTTGTACTATTTCCTCCTCTTCTGGCTTGTATGCCAATTTTTTTTGTGTGTGTTTTTTTTCCCTTCTTGCTTGGTTTTGCCCTTACAGCACTTCTGCCAGCTCTGTAGCTATTCTCTTCCTTGCCTCCCTCCTAACCACATTTCAGGAAGGAATATCTGAGGTCTCCACACCCTCTTCTAGGGAGAAGAGAGGAAGTGATACAGGAAATACTATTCCTGTTTGTCTGACAGCAGTAGGGAAATATCTATGAAACTGGGTATCAGGTTAGTGATACCCAGTCTGCTGGGTGGAAGAGGCTTTGGATGGCAGCACTGCACCATGTCCTTCTACCCTCGCTTGAGGTGACTTAGTCATCAAGGCCCTGAAAAATCCCTACAGCTAAAACCCATATCTGGAGGGGGCCTTCACCTGCTGCTCTCCTTGAGGACTTTCACCCACCCCAGGATGACGTGGTACCAGCAACCCCTCTTGCAGCCAGGAGCTGTGAAATTGGGACACTTAAGCTTAGGAAGATATTTTTTAAATAAAAATGTGGACACCCACTTGCCTACAAAGAACAGATTGCCTTTGAATAAAGTTTGTTCATCTGAATGGTGGTGTAAGGTGAAAAAAAAAAAAAGATACATTTTTGATCACAATCATATTATTTAAGCAAGCTGTATTATTGTGTGCTGTCTTTATCTGGAGACTGCAGGCGTTTGTGATTATATGTCATTTTATACAGCTGTTTTCATCCTGACAGGTCACAGAAATTCACCACATGGCAGTAGCAGCAACCGTCTCATCTGGCATATTACAAAGCAGCAGAGAGAAGGGGAGGTTTTTATCCCTGGACCACTATAAGCAAATTGCTACACTTAAGAGAAATGCTGTAAAGCCAATCCACTCCATTTTTAATGCCCTCTCTGAGCAGCCCCTGCTCAATGAACTGCATGGTATTCAAGTTATCTGCCTCTGCAAGATGAAGAGCTGAGCTGGCTGTGCTAGGATTAAACCTGCTCCTCCTGGCTCTAGGTCTTCCTCATCCACGCCTGAGTCCGTGAAGTAATCCCCAAACTGGGACCCAGAAAATACAACAGCATCTTGAGGGTTAAAGGGCTCAAAAGGGAAACATTGACTACCCTCCAACTCCTCAGGTCTTAAAACCATCAATACTCAGAGCTGTTGTGATGTTCAGCCTGCGTCTGCTGCACAAGGCTGCACGCTTGGCACCAGCCCAGCTGCAGCTGCTCTTTAAAGCTGAAAAAAAAACCTGTTTGGAAAGGTTTTTTTATTATTATTTCTTAGCTTTGAGAATAGTTAGCCTTTTTTCTTTTCCTTCTAGCAGCAGTTTCGATGTAGCTCGTGTCCCACGGCTCGTGCTCTTGCTGCAGCGCAGCCCAAACCTCAGCCGTGTCCCGGGGGCCGCGGAGCGGCTGGACGGGCTCCCGCCGCCTTCCGCAGCGCTGCTCCGGCCGTCGCCGTGAATAATGCGTGAGGGGCGGCGAGGAGGGGGCCGCGCGGTCTCGCTCCCGGCTCCTCTTTCATTTCCTTTGTCTCTCCTCAGAGGAACAAGGCCCTGATTTTGAATGGCTTGGCACCTCGCCGCATGGCGTGGCGCTGGCGGTGACACTGCCTTGGCCTCCAGGTCGTGCGTGGAGGGGCTGGAGAGCCCGGCCCCGGTGCCAGGGCGCACGCAAAGCACCGGCTGCAGGAGGGGCTTTAGGAATAGTGGTGGTTTTGTGGCTTAGATCTGTCACTTTGCTGCTTGCTGGAGAGAGGCTGGCCCTGGAGCACAGCCTGGAGAGGCCGATCGAGGCTGGAGTTGGAGCGCGGCCGCCAGCGGAGGGGCTCCGCGTTCCCCCTTGGAAGCAGGCGCTGGAAAGGGGGAGCGTGGGGCAGCCCCACGGCTGCGGAGCCTGCGCAAATGCCCTGTCCTTCCTTCCCTGCAGATTCAGTCCTTTGGGATGGAAATTTTGATGGATATGAGCCCAGGAGCAGGGGCTGGAAGCGGTTGTATTGGAGTGGGGGGAGCAGCCAGGTGAAGTGGTAAATACTGAGTTGGGGAAATGTGCCTGCATCGTCCCCTCATTTCAGTGGAAAACAAGCAAGTGACGAGAAGAAGAAGAATTAAATCTAGACAACAAACGTGCTAGAACTCCCAACCCATCGAGTCTCCTGTTCAGCACTGAGATGCAGAATGCGCAATTTCATGCAAATCAGATTTAATTTATTTTCTGTTTTGCTTCTTCAGTTAAATATGAGATGAATGAGAACAAGGGCTTTTCTCAGCATCTCGTATCTACTAAGTTCATTCTGGGAACAGAGGAAATAGAGTGAATATGAATCTGGACAATGACATTGCCAGTGATCCAAAAATATTTGCACTGGGTGACCTGAATAGTCTCTTGAATATAAATGAACCACAGGAAAAAATTTTATTAAGAGCAAATGCAATAGCTAAAAGGATGATATTGCTGAATTGGAAATATGGAAGGGGATTAAAGCTTGCTGAGTTGTACACAGAACTTGGGTGAATTGACAAATATAGAGAAAGCTACCGAAATAATAATGGAGTTTTGTGGGGTTTGGGTCCTTCTAGGAAATATAGTGATTACTTTCATAGAGCTATGACTGACTTGCTATACTATATGGAAAAGCTACTGTTGTAATCTAAAATAGAATGTATTTATATGTTAGAATGGTCATCCGTAATCATATTATTATGTTAGCGGAAAAGAAGTAAGCATTTGAAACAAAATTAAACGTACTTAACGGAGGGACCTGACACGCTGCAATATGTTTGCTTCTTCAGGAGCCCAGTAAAGCTTGCTGCCCACCACCCGGCCTCCTGCTGCCCGACCCTTCTGACCCACGAGGAGCTAAAGCAGAAGGACGAGCCCTTTGCCAGGGCCGCGCAGAAGGTCCCTGTTCCCTGCTGACGCCCTGCACTGTTTTCCGTCTGATGGCACCGCTGAAGCAGGCGCAAGCAAAAGGCACGGGCTGCTGAGCCCAGGCTACTGCAGCTCTCCTGCTGCAGGCAGAAGTCTACGGTCTGGTAGGTCATGAGGGATCCTCAGAGGCAGCCTGTGCACTGCAGAAGCCAGCAGGTGTGGGGAGATAATAGCGATTAAGCAACACCAGACAGATTTGCAGGGACTCATCCATCTGCTCACAAAGTTCCAAGCTTATTTTTTTGACAACAGCACATATTTTCTATCAGATTAAATCTAACTGTTTGTGATTACTGGTTAGGAGAAATATCACTGTTGCAGCTCTCTTTTTACAGCCTTGCAACTGACCAAGCCACTCTTTGCCACTGATTTTTTCCATGCATGTTCTCCATGAGTTTCATTCACTTTTTCCTTAGCCCTGTAACTGTTCCAACAGTGTTGTAAGATGTGATAGCCATGCTCTGCTCTATCTCTATCTTACCATTCCTCCAGGTGCCTTCAAATGGTGCTTGAAATAGTTTTTATGTCCCATACAATTAAATTAATCACACATTACTTTCCCCCAGCAGTTGGTTGGGCTACATGGGATTGTGTCTTGGTGGGGTTTTAGTGGAGAATTGGTCTGGTTGTTGAATTTCGTTGTAATGCAATTGAAGCTCAAAGTACTTGAATTACAAAACATAGTACTGAGACCGTGGTAGGAACAAGCTTATTTTTACCTGAAAGATGAATCAAATGCAGGATGGTTGCAGGTCACATGGAGTGCAAGTGAGGGCAGCCCCTCTCTACCATAGCTTGATGTGGCACCTTATGAGGTGCTCAGCTCTTTCCTTGATTTTGAACATGGGATTAGATGGGCTTCTTGGAATGACACAGAGACAATGCCTGAATGACCTTCCAAAAACTCTGATTTTGCTCTCTGAGGGAATGGGTTAACTATAGTTTGTTCTATACAAGAGTCAAAAATACCTTTACTATAAAGTCCATAGCTGTATTTTAATACACCTTCTCTTTTGCTGCCTGTCAATAAGCAAGAGCTTTCAGTGGTTTGCTCAGTAAGAAAGTGATTCTACATTATTTCCTGCAGAGCTTTCTGCTGAAGTGGGCTGGCTGTAAAGAAGCTGTAATTCCTTTACATTCTGCAACCATGCCATTTTACTTATCAGCATGGAGCATTTAACTCACGTGCCCTAGGAAATAACTCCTCAGTCCGACTCTGTGCTCATATACTGAGGGGAGATCTAAACCTGACCTGCATTTTTGGGATGCAAACTCGTGATCAAAATCCCTGGCTGCAAGAGGTCAGCGTTGCAGTGTCCTGAGCCTCTGGGGTGAGAGTCCACTATTTAAGGAGTTGTGTTGTGAATTCAAAACAGGTTAATGCTTTCTAAGGTCTAGTGAAGTGACAAAAAAACTGTACAAAAGAGCATGCCTGCCTTAAATAGAAGCTTATTGTAGAGCTCAGTCCTGTTTCTATTAAAGTCAATAAGAGGATCATGCTCTTATATTTCACCCAGTCTGGTCAGGGGTCTTTAACAGAGGGCAAGAAAGATTTTAAAAATGAGACACTTGGTTTCCAGTGCAAGCAGATTCAGGCAGTAACATGATGCAAACATGCACTTCAGGGGTTGCTTCGTAGGCAATACAAAAAAAGTCTTTCCATATGTAGCTTTTTCCCTGCATAGCACCTTGCACTTTGTCAAACACTGAGTCTGATGAGGCAGAAGTCTAACCTTTGGTAGGATTTTATGCTCCCCAAGGTCCAGGCAGTGAGTTTCCATTATGGGTAATAGAAGACAGGAGTAACTAATATTTTAAGCCAGATCTGGAACTGGGAATGTTTTGCAGAGTTTTAAGTGATTTAATTTTCTTACATTGATACCGAACACGCACAACCCAGAGACACTTGGTTGTAAAATTTGGAAATACTGCCCTAGTTATCAGCAAGATTACTGATGTGTCTGCATGTGTAAATTGGATATTGCATGGAAGGAGCACTCTCACATGCATCCCCCAAGCCGGAGCCTCTTGAGAAATTTTTCTCTTGGGTTGGTAACTGTGTGTCACGATCCTTCCTCAGAATTTCCTATTTGTTTTCCATATTAACATATTGGGGACTGTGTTGCAGAACTGGTGCAGTGAAGAAATGCCTGGTGGGACGTGTGCTTCCAAAGGAGATAATCGTCAGCAGGCTGGGTTTAAAGGACAACAGGGAAACCTCCTTCCCAAGCCTATTGCTGCCAGCGTCCTTCTCAGCTGGAGCAGCGCCCTTGGCTCCTGGGACCTCCTTGGACCCTGCAGCTGCAGCACAGCTGTGTCCTGCCCATTCCGTGGGGCTGCCTGGGGCTTGCCAGTGCAGAGGGCTGTTAGCTCTGCAACTGCTCCATTAACTTTCATGGTAGTATCATGCTAGACTTCTGTTTGTTGCTGTAGAGAAATGCTCTCTCTGAGTTTTAATTTGAGCCTTGTAAAGACCTAATGTTGTTTCTTTCTTGTAAAGGAGAAGGGAGCTGATGATTCCTCTGTGAGTTGTGCCTTTGTTTTGCAGTGTGTGGAAACAGTGTAGCTTATGAATTTGTTTGTTGGGCAAAATCGCTTGGTTATTTCTGCAAAAGGCGGTTTACAAATATTTCACAACCGCTTTGGATGTTCTCAGAGGTGGCAACAAATACAATGGTGTGACCAAAAGTTTCTTTTCATAGGAAAAGTTTCTTTTCATAGAAAGTTTCTTTTCGTAGGACTTAACAAGGTATTTTTTAGGAATGAATTCTGAATTTGTTAATTCTGCTGATGACCTTCATTATTAACCAGAGATGGACTGAGAAATGTGGAGCATGCCTGCCCCAAGCCAACGGGGAGAGCTGGAGAGTCGCTGCAGACGGACTGCTCAGTCAGTGCTGCTGGTTTCTGCTCCCTTCCCCGTGTTTGAGGTGGAAAGTTTCTCTTCAGGCATCAGCTTTGTTACTTGTCTCCTAATAGAGCTGTAAATGCGGAGGGGCAGCGTTCCCGCGGCTCCCAGCCCCGCTGCACACACGTGCCCGGCAATAGCGCGGCTTATAATGTCAGGTACCCTCTGAGATGGTTTCCCTCCCAGTCAGAATAGCAGATTTACCAGGCTTGGATCCCCTTCAAAGGGACCAGTCTTCAGAGTCCTAAGAGGCTTTCATCCATACGGCTTCTCCCTCCCCTTGCTCTCTCCGTGACTCTCCCTCTGTTCTTCCTCTCTCCGCTTTAGCGTGCTCGGCTCCTGACCGTGGCTGTGCCTGGCTTGGGTGCACTGCTGCCTTGGAGCTCAGCTCCAGAGATCCTTTCAAGCCTCCTAGCCCACAGCGGGGCACACTGGCAGGCCCGTGACGTGCCCCTGGGCGCTGGTGGGCTGTGTGGCATGGGCACGTGCGCCCCAGCCCTGGCCAAGCAAACCATGTCCCTGTTTCCTCCTCAGGAAAGGAGGGTATCGAAGACGGGCCGACAGCTTCCTTCCTCCAGTCGGGCAGGCCCACTTGCGCACATCAAATAACGTTTTTCTTTTGCCGGCTCTCCCGGCTGTGCTCTTTGCTGATCTGGTGGTTATTTTTGTTGCTTTTGCGGAACTCCTCGGCGCTCGCAGCGCTCCCGGAGCCAGCGCTCCTGACAGGCACACAGCTCTGGAGAGCCTTGGCAGGCGGCCCACATCCGTCCCGCGGGCCCCGGGGGGATTCGCACGCATCCTGCCGCTCGCTTTCCTCTTTCCTAGAGATCTAACACAATTTTGCAAGTAGTCACTTGGAGCCATATTTTCCCTTTGCCCTGGAATATTTTTTATTTATTTTTAGTAAACGTTTGTCAGTGTTTCTACCACTGCGCCTGCAGCAACGTGGCCTGGACGGAAGCCACGCAGCGGCTGACAACCTGTTAGGCGAGTCTCCTATCAATTAGGCTGCAGCTGTCACCGTGGCTATTCTGAGCCTCCGTGCTGCGTGTTTGCAAATAACACGGGCTGCTGTTTAGCAGCTCTCGATGGGCTTTTTATTTTTTTTTCTTCCTACCCAGTCAAGAACATTTTGTCGCTAGAATTCCTCCTGTCTGCTTTGTTCTTGCCCACTAATCATCTGCACTTTATTCTCCCAAGAAGAGATGCTTATCGGAGATATTCTTGGGCTTCTCTCAGAAGTGAAGAGCGCTCTGTCTTCGTGCACAAAACAAGGAAAACCTCCCCCAAAGGAAAGAAAGAAAAAAGAACCTCACACTCAAGGCTGGACCTTGATCCTTTAAGTGTTTTCAGGCTTTCTGCAAAGCATCTAGACTGGTTCCTACCAGGGGAGCTGCCATTTAGAAAGCCCGTCACTCATGGGGACTCTCCACAGGGGCTGCCTTATTTCTGCTGATGTTTTTGCTCCGAGGTGATGGTGTGTTTTATTATCAGATTTGCTACAGCTGGAAAGAGAGTCCCCGACAACGTGCAATCTGTTAGAATTCCCTTTTATACCGTCTACCATTTGCAGTTTTCTCTTCTCCTGTAAAAATCATGAAAATTGCTCCATAACTTTTTTCCAGATGTTGCACGCTGCGTGGTGGTACTTGGTGCTAGTATTTCACTCACTAATCCATAGAGCACAGCCCTGCTTACAATACCTGACTTGAGCAGGCAGTCTTAGGTACATCACTGTTTGGCTTCCATGTGAAATGGACAATCAGAGTTGGGGTGTTTGAGCAAAGCAGAAGCACCCGAAGCACTTCCTTGGTCTGATTGAAAGGTGTATCATGAAAATCTGCTGCCATTTCCTTCCCAAGCCAGACCGAGCCTTTGCGCAGAGGCTGCGGAGGTTGTTTCAGTTTCCTCTCTCACAGATCCGAACAACGGGTCTCCAGCCAGCTCGCAGCTTTGGAGGCAGGACGAGCCCATCATAAACAGATTGAAACAGTTAAGTTTAGATCAGCTCATGTTGAACTGGCAACAGTCCCTGCGCTTGCCTGATGGGAGGCTTAGGACAGGGCTTTCTCCTTTCCCCACCGAACAGCACGGAGGCTGCAGGATGCTGCAGCGTCGCGCGGCGTTCGCTCTGCACGCTTGGCCGAGAGGAGCCGGCAGCTCCGCATGTGCACCGGCCTTCAGGGTCTCTCAAAGTTTGACTTCAGGTATTTCCCAGATGTCCCCCTGGAGCTCCTAGGTGCTGCAACAGTTAATGCAGCAGTCTCACAAAGACCTGAGCGCTGCCGTAATTCTCCTGGGGTGAATCTTTACTTACTATCTTTACTCACTATCTTTACTTACCTGGGTGAAGCTACTCTCGAGTCCCTTAGGAAGCTGCTTTTTAGACTTAAGGACTGCAGGTGTTTAGTGAAATACCTGTTTGAGGTATATCCTCTTGAGCTGTGCTGCAGATTTTTGGGCAATCTAAGGCTGAGACATTTCAAGTTATCTCAAATAGTTATTTAATGGAAAACACATTTCCCATGCATATAACATTCCAAACTGTTCCTGCTCAGTCACTGAGCTTTCAGCTCTTTGAAAGCATAAACACAGTTAGAGAACAAGCTGCCATCATGTAGACAATGCTTAGTTGGCAGGAAAACACAGTTTATGCAGTATTTATGTTCCCCCAGTAAACAAAGACAAGTAAAATGCTTTACTTGTTAACATCTATTCAAAGGAAAAGCGAACGAGGACATTTTCTTTAATCATGTTCAATGTTCTGGAGGTGTCTGTGTGTTTCACCTTTATTCTAAGCTCTTATTTATAATCTGCTGCTTGTGTTTAGTAGTATATGGCTGTTTCTGAGAACACTGCATGCAACTTTGTTCCAAGCCTGCATTTAAATAACAACAGAAAAAAAAATCTGCAGATTTTATGATGATAATACCAAGTGCAGCAGGAGGAATCTTTAAATAGGCAGGAGGAGGCCAAGTTGATTACTTTAGTGGTCATTTCTTCATCGGTTGCCATTGGGATGGTGTTTGGATTGGGGTGATTGCTCTTTGCAGTGCCTGCAAGTTCCCCAACCAACTGTGCAGTTGTGTCAAAGCCATCAGAATGATATTGGTCAAGGCTCCTACCAGAATTATTTATATAAAAAGCATTTGAAATCCTATATGGGCAAGTTACACGTGAGGATTTCTATTTCAGGAAACTTTGGAAACGGCAGGGATCTTTTGCTTCACCCTCTCCAAAAGACACAAGATCCTTTTCACATTTAATGATGAGTGAGAAGGTGCTTAAAAATAACTTAGAAGCATGAAGTGCACTAGTGTGTTCACCGCCCAGTTACAGGACTGAACTAACAGTTAAATTTTGGATTCCATTTGCCTTTCTGGTCCCTTCTTGCTTCAGACTTGAGATGAATTGCCTAGCTCCCCTTGACAAATGAGCTTAACACTTATCTATTGTCCATATTTACATTATTACCTTTTTGAGATGATAGAATCGGAATCCGTCTTTTCTGAGGAAAGAATTGTAGAACTCTGTGACGATCAGGTAGTATAAAATATATCCCTCTACATAACTGCACATAGTATTATCCACTGCATAATTTGCTAGTCATCAAGTCCATTTCACATGCAAAAGGTCCCTAGTTAATCATGGTATAAATTCTTTGGGGAGGGATTATGCTTACTTATTCATTTGTGCAATATTCTGTGTAATAGCAGGGTAATCTTGACTGCATCATATGTGCTCAGCTATGATTTATACAGTATAGTTCATCAGTTAGTTTGATTTTTCTGCATCCTGCATGTGAACACCTCCTAATGGGCAGCAGTAAACAGACACTTGTGTGTACCTAGGTACCCTGTGTCGTGGACGAGGCACGCAGCAGACAAGGTGCTCGATGGAACAGCTCTGCATTAAACCAGGCACTCATTTAAAGGAAGAAAAATATTGCTGAAAGCTGTAAGATTATTAGCATTGCTATGCATGAGGAGTAGTCAAGGAAGATGTTACAAGAGAAAGAGAAAAATTATTCAAGTGTCTAAGATGACAGACCATCAGCAGCAGTGAGAAAGGACATCCAAAGGAACAGCACAGCATTTCAAACATGAAATTAAGAAGAGACTGAAGCTTTGGAAGGTATTTTGGAGTTTCTGCATTATTTATTATTTGATTGTCTTTTCTCCAAATATGTTTTGTTCCATTCCTACAGAACAGAAAAGTCCTTCCTGTACTTCCAGGTTTTCCAAGTCTTTCCTGGCCACAGAGCCAACCTCAGTTTTGAGCTGTGCTATAGGCAGCCTCACAACGTGGAGCTGCTGCTTAGAGAGGCTGGGGGAGTGGGAAGGATTTGGCTGCCCCTGATCTGGAGCTTGGAGAAGCTGGATGCAGGCGGCATCACCGCTCTGTGTTTGTGCTGCATCCGTCCCTGCAGGCTGCGGGCGCTGCTGTCATCCGCTAGCACTTGAGGATACCTTTCTCCAGCCTAGTTATCTGAATATGGCTGTACTGACAGTGCAGTCACTCTGAGGGTAGAAGGAGCTTACACTAGGAAAAAAAGCATGAAAAATACAGCTTGTATCATTTGATTGAGCAAAAGAAGCTGTATTGGCAAAAATAGCCCCCCCACTCCTTTTGCTCATATTATAGCTGTGCCGACTTAAGGGCTTTTGCTGGCATAGCTGGAAAAAAAAAATCCTCCTATAGCTGACATGGGATATCCTGTCAATCCTTTCTAATGGATGAGCCTGAACTATTTCCACACGATGGATCAAGGTATGTATGTATGTGTGGGGCGGGCAGACCCTGTTTTTAAATAGAAGGTTCTAAAATTGGTTTGCACAGATGCCCTTAAAACGGCGAGCGCTGCCCTCCGCAGCAGCATCCTGCTTCCCGGCCCTCGGAGCCCCGGCGCCCGTGGGTATATCCATGTATCCTGGCTCCTGGGGACGGCACTGATCCCAGAGCCCCTCAGCTGCCTGAGTGCCTATGGGCAAGTCAGCTGCTGGTTTGCTGGGTGCTACATGTTTTCCTCTATAAAAATGAGGCTTCCCAGTCTTAGGGATTTGTGATGAACCTTCTTTGGGTCATTCGGGTGGAGGCTTGAGGGACTAACAGTGTGGGGAGGCACAGGCACTGGGATTAGCTTGTCCTCGGATGCCTTGCACACCTTTGGAGTACAGAAGTCCTTGAAAATGAGTCACTAAGTAAACCTGCCCTTAGACTGAGGGAGCCAGAGAGAGCAGCAAGGGGGTTCCTGCGCAGATGGCGGTCTGGATAAACCTGATCCATCTCCTTGGGTCAGGATAAACCAGATCCATCTCCTCGGGTCGCCCACGCGCGGGTGCTTAGCCCGCACCCTCAGTCCTTGCTGTTGGGTATTGCAGATAATCCCCGGGTTATGCACCTGGCAGTGAGGCATATCTAGGAGTCTCAAAAGCAAGCAGTCAGAGGACTTTTGTTTTTTTCTGAATGTGGAAGTTTAAGCATTAAATAGCATTTAACCAGGTAACCCACAGCCCTTTGGTATCAATTATTTGCTCAGAGTTTAAACGGACATTTAATAAGTATGTTAATTGACACTGCACTAACTTCCTATAGGTGTCTTCCTAAGTGCCAATTATCTGCCTCAACATTCCTGACAATTCAAGTTTGTTAGTAAGAAGCTAATTGCACTAGTTTATTGCTGATGGAATTACATGAGGAGTAGATTTCACTCTTACGTACTTATTAGACCTCAATAAGTGATCCTTAGCAGACTGTTGCTATTCAATTAACAAGTAATAACTTCCTTAATGAATCTAATTGAAATGCTTATTTCAGTCAGGCACCTAGTATGAAGAAGTGCTTTACTTGGAGCACTTTTCGGAGTGCCAGTCTTGTTTACTTAACAGGAGCAAAACGGGGCCACTGAGGACAGATCTGACGCTGTGAGGAGCACATCCCCCCCTGGTGCTGTTGATAAATCCCTGCTGAACACGACCAGAAGTAATTCACTGGGTGATTTCTGTTCTGTAGAAGCATCATGGGAATAAACCAAGATGCTTCTCCCGGGGGATCTCATCCCGTGGAGAGGATTCTGCAGCCTGCGGTTCGGCTGGAGAGTCAGCCCTGTTGCTGCGGTGGAGATGGGAACGCTGCTCTGCCGGGAGCCGAGCGGCTGGGCCGTCTCGTCACGGGCTCTATCACAAATTCACTCCTTTTCTTTGCGAGTTTGCACATTTGGCTTAAGAGATTGATAGGAATGTGATGGTAGCTATATTTAATGACCTAAAACCATCATTGTAATTACAGCGAAAGAGAGGAGATAACTAGAGGGTTTAATGTTCTCCTTGTACTTCAGTGCAGCTGACACTAAATCACCTTGAATTTAGTGTTTGCTCTTGAGCATAACCTGCTGTGAACTGCCTCGAGTGACCACTCCTGGGGATAACAGCTAGCAGCTGGTATGTGAGCCCGATCCCAGCGGGAAGGGAGGGGACGCTGAGCCCGGGGCTGTTCATGGGGAGCTCTTAGACTGGAACCTCCTCAATAACGAAGCGCTGGCCTTAATCCCACAGGCAGACAACCTATGCAACATGTAATTTCATAGGTGGGAAAGTGGTAGCCTGCTTTGTGCACTTACGGGATGAGAAGACACGGCAGAGGTTGGTTTCCGAAACTATTTTGGGGTTCAGAACTGAAACTCAGGTTTCTCCTGTAATGAGGATATAGCAGAGAAGATAAGTGTTTATGGCTAAATGCCAGGAAGTCTAACAAATTATTCTGTTTGGCAAACTTATTATATGGGTAGTCACCTTTTCTCAAGAATTTTTAGCGGATAGATTTAGTGTCAAAACAATATAATTGACTGTATTGGCTTCTCCAGTCTATCATGTTTGTTGCCTACTTTTTAATGCACACTTTCTGCTCACTGCATTGAGGACCTCATTGATCTCTTTGCAGCTGAACTGATTATTGGGGTAAGATGGAGCCTTCTTGAAACAAGCCAAGACAAATTATTCATTTAAAATATTATTATTTTAGTAAACTTCTACTTAACCTCTGGGGTTAATTAAAAATATGTATTCCTGGTCGGCCGACATAAAGTTATTAAATCAGAAGAAAAGTGAGTTCAGACTAGTACATCTCATGTCAGCTTTTGCAATATTCTTGAGGGAAAATACCTGCAGACTTAATAATAATCCAGAATTTTAAAACAACAGCAATAACAGCAAAGCAAACCAACTGGGAAAATAACCCCCAAACTGAGTACGTGTTCTACAACTTTGGATAGCCTGGAAATGCTTAAATGAGGCATCTGGGCCTGTGGTTTTGGGTTGAAAACCCTGTCTCTGGCGTTAGGTCTGAGCTGGCTGGCGTGCGTGGGCTGGTGCTGGGAGCCGGGCCCGGCCCCCTTCCCGTTGCACCGCGCCGCTGGCATCCCGGCTGATGCCGAGCAGGGAGCAAGGAATAACCGGGCCCAACAGCTGAGGGGATTTGCAAAGGCACGAGTGGTATTTTGACACGGACCTGCTGATGATTCCTGCTCGTTTTCCAGACTTGCTCATGGATCCTGGTCTTCTCCCTGCATGGGCCTTTTAGGGCGTTGAGTGGCTGCAGAGGGGGAAGTGCTCCGAGGTGCCGCAGCTCCGGGTTTGTTCCTCTGCAGGAGAAAATCCGGCCATTCCCTGGTGCTGCAGGTCCACGGAAGCAGCCGTTAAGGCGCACTTGCCGTCTGAGGTGCTCACGTATAGTAAAATGTGATTTTTTCTTTCCAAGCACTTTCTGAACCATCAAAGCTGTGAGAAGGAAGCCTGGGCTTAAAATGCCCCGCATTAAGACTCAGTTGCCACCTCTCTGTTCTTACCGGAGCTCTCGGACGCTGCTGCGCGGCGCCGGCGCCAGCCCTTAGCTCATGGGCCGCGCTGCCAAGGCTGAAGGTCAGCGCCTGGAAAAAGTTGCAGCAAGAGGCTGCTGCAGCCAGGTGGGATCCTGCAGAAAGGGCCTCTGTTGGGAACTGGTGTCCTCTGCTCTTTTCTATTGAAGGCAGCGGGACTCAGCTCTGGAAAAACTGTCTGTGCTGCCCAAGTCTTGCCAACCACAGCCGCGACGTGCGCGAGTTGTTGGATTTTTTTTTTTAAACCATTCAGTTTTTTCCTTGGAAGGGAAACAGTCCTCCTTTTTTATTATTTTATTTAATAAACAGCCCCATCGTTCTCCTGGCTGGTCTGTGCTGTAGGTGTTCTCCTTCGCTGCCCCTGAAGCCGGAGCAGTGTGACGCGGACGGCTCCTCCTGGCCCACGTGAGGGCAGATGCTCCTGTGCGCGGAGAGCGCTCGGTCTCGCCGCGGGGTCCCGCACGCTGGGGCTCCCTGCAGCATCTGCACTGGGGTCAGCAGCCTTGGCCGTCAGACACGCTTGGCTCTGGTTAGGATCTTAATGAGGAGAGCTCAGAAAAGTTGTTGGTGATGGTAGGAAAAAAGCAAGTGAGCGAACCATAAATCAGGTCATCGGATAGATTCAGAAGGCACTAATAAAATCAGAGCTTCCAATAAATTTCATTTTGGGCAGAGTAGAACGTTTTCTCAGTCAAGAGTTCAGGACAGATTATAATTTCAGATGTGTGTGAGGCCGGTGCAATGTGTCTACAGAAATGTTTGAAGGCAGGAGAGGCTGCTGTGGCCAGTCAGGCCTTCCACACTGGGCATTTTCTGGTATGATTCAACAGAAATACAAAAAAAAAATCTCTAGTTCAGTAAGCAAAGCTGAATCTAATTAAATATTTAATGTGCTTTATTTATTTATTTATTTGCTTGGTTTTCCCCTCCTTAGACCCTTTGGTTTCTTACTCTTTCATACTGGGCAAAGATGACATTTGCACAACAAATGCAGTCTTGGTAGGTGGGTCTCTTGGTACTGCTTTTTATGTGAATAGCTCCCACATCCCGCCTGAAGTCCAGCTGCTGCTTTTATGAGTTGTTTTTTTCCTCCTGATCAATTTTTAAAAAACACTTTTCCATCCCATGAAATTAATAACTACCTGGGGAAATACCAACCAGCTCTTCCCCATTCCTGCAAATACTAACCTTTTCCCAGAAGGAAAAGACTGTCACTTTGTTTACCTGCAAGATGCCCTTGCCAGTGCTCACAACCGCAGAGGGAGAAGGAAAAAAAATTTAAAAAGTGGGGGAAAAAAAACCCCCAAACCCTTCATAAAAGGAAAACTTTACAAACACAACAACTCACTAAATAGGAACACGGTCTTCCAAGTGCTTATTACACTGAACAAGCCCTGCATAATCTTCCCAGGGTCACTGAGTGAGTCATTAGCAAGATGGCACGAGCACAGAGGCATCCTGATTTTTCTAACTACTCTGATTGCTTTAAGACCCCAATTTGAAAGGCCGCAAGTTTGTGCCCGCCGCACAGTCACGCAGATAACTTTTCTCTCAGCTTTACAAATTGCTTTTCTTGCAATCATCTCACCACTATGTGCCTGCAGGGTGGGTTTTTTTTTTTTTTTCCTCCCCTCCTTTTTTTTCTTTCTTTCTTTCTTTTCAACTTGCCTTTGTGCTCTTTGGCTTTCAGACTTGCTGCTGCCCCGAGCGCCTGCAGATCCCAAGGGGAGGCAGAGGAGCCTGGGAAGGGCCTCGCGCTGGGACTGCCCCAACCCCGTCACACTGGGCAGCCGCGATGGCTCCAGAGCTGTGAGTTGTCATTCTGGGCATTCACAAAACGAACCCATCAGCCCAGAACAGCATTTGAGGGGGGAAACGGCTTGAAATGGCCTTTTTTCCTGTCTTGCCCAGCCTCAGAGCTGGTTGCAGGGCCCGTGGAGGAGGGCACTGCTGATGGCCACATAATGGCCATTGCCAGATACAAAATAGTTCCAAAGCTGCAGTGAGTTAGGCTCGTTTTAGCCTTGGGCTGCTGTGGTCCCTCTGGCTGTTAGAGATAGGCAACTACTTTGTCACCTTTGTGGTTTTTTTTTTAACATAAAAGAGCTTTTCTCGTGTTCTTCCACGTGCTGCTGACTATGGCCTTCTGTAGGTCTGTCTCTGTGGCATTTGCCACCCCTGGGTGACCCAGCAGGACATGCAGTGGCCACAGCGCGGTGCCACCTGCTTTAATATAGACCAAAAAAGGTCCTGGTGGAAAATGCTTGCTTGGATACAATAAATGGGTAGAAAAAATGCACTTCTGAGTAGACCGGATAGAATAAATACAGCTATTTCTAAGCAAAACCGTGCCACTCTTGGTGCCACTAAAGTAACTACTTGTGGTTTTTCATATCCTTTAAGACCTAAATGAGATACTTGAGGCAGTGGAGCCCCAGGAGCTGCTGTCCCTTTGCAGAAGGGGCACCACGAGCTGCGCCGCTGGCACCGCCACGCTGCGGACAGGTGATTCTCAAGTGGACACAGCAGAGCTTCGCAGCAAATGGCAGCGCTGGGTATTTGACTCCTGTGCATTTCTTGCATGTATCCAATGGAAAAAAAAAATCACATCAGTTAAAAAGAAATTTAAATCGGCTTTTTTAATTTTAAATTCCTGCATGAGGAATACCCACTAGGAAATACACATTGGGACATTAAAAGTTCCGGGTATTGTTCAGTACTGTGTCATATACTTTCCACATGCCTAAAAGTACTTTATTTAACTAATATACAGCTAGGTGCTGTTGTAGTGTTGTAACACGCACAGAAATTTCAAGTGATTAATACCTTGACAGCATAAACTCCATTATCTAAAATCAACTTTTAATTAAAATAATACTTCATATTTTCTTTGTGATACTAAATTAGCTTATTTTTAAATTACATGTGATGTTGGCACACACTAAATATATGGCATGTGTATTTCTATTGGGCTGTTACTGTCTGTCTGAGACTTGAATTTCAATTACTAAGCATTAGTAAGTACTTAGGAATGATCTGTAGGTTTGCCATTAATTTTGCCAGGAATGATTTCTTTTATTTTGTCTTTAACTCTCTCTTAGAAGAACAGTCTTGTATTTGCACAAAATGAGTATTTTTCTTACAAGCTGGTTCAGAGGAACCAGAGTCCAGCTGAGGGATCCTGCAGCCGCAGTAACGGTGTCGCACGGGCTCCGCTTTGCTCTCTCTGGGGCTGGCCGCTTCCTTTGATGTTTTGTATTTAACCAGGAGGCTGATGGTGTCCGCAGACCTGGCTTCCTCCCGGCCCCGCGAGCCGCGCGGAGGGGAGCGGGGCCGGTGCCTCCCGCCCGACCCGGCCCAGGGCCATGCGGTTCCTCCCGCAGCCTCGGGATCCCGGCCTGCTCCAACAGGGACGCCAGACACTTGCTACGTTGGAATATTTTATTTTTGACTTTACATGCGGTGTTAAAAACCCAAAGAACGTATTATTTACACATCCACAATACAAGTTTACAAGATATCTATACATGTTAAAGTACTCTATAGTATAGAGCAGCTTCATTTAAGGGTTACTTTTTTATGCCGTACCATTAAAAAAGATACAATCTGCGTTTACCTTTGCACAAATGGATAAAGCATCTTTTATTATTAAATTAACAGAATAAAGACTAGGTTGAATGTTAGAAATTTCAACATAAATACTGAGAGAACTCACATTACCATCTACAAGGCAGCACAATGTTACAGGAGGTTATCAGGGTTCACATACATTTATCTTTTGTTTTCACACAAGTCTGAATTAATATTTGTAAAGTGAATTCGGATCAGTTTTTGTCTTTCGACAACTGAGTACATTTTTAATAGATATTAATCTTGTAGTGTTTTAGTTGCAAGACGGAAGTGTTTAGGAAGAGAGATCATTGATTTTTGGATCCAGAGGTCTCAGGAAATAAATGTCCCTTACAGCCTTACCATAAAAAATGACTACTTCTATCCTTTATTCTTTGTTCTGTAACAGAGATCCAGTTTTCAGTGACTAACCTTTTCTCCCCTTCAAACAGATCATATAAGTCTCCATCGTCTCTGAAACCCATCGCAGTTATTTGTCCCGCTAATTCATGACTATGCCTCTGCCATGGTTATTTCTATAGTTATGCTCAATAAACAATGTGGTAGTCTGTATTTGCAAGCTAAAATAGCCATCTGTGTTGAACATCAGCTGCAAGTGGATACTGTAAAACCTACTAAATGGCTTACACAACTTCAGCAGGTGTTCCATTACCCTAGAAACCTCATTTGATTTCGCATTATAACTGTTTGATCCTTCGGAGAGCTGGGGTGGAATGTTTATCATGGCAAGGTGATTTAATGCTGCTGTCTTCTTGGATTGTAGGCTGCCTTTAGTTATCGTTAATTATTCTTGCCTTTCATCTTTTTTTTTTTTTTGGGCGCTGAGAGGGTTTTTTACACTGGCACTCAGGAAATATGTGCTATAGTGAGAACACTTGACAGTTTTTTTTTTTTTTTTTTTTTTAGTACTTTTATCATTTGCATGAATAAGGCACAAAATGCACAGATTCAGGTAAACTCACACATAATATTTACAGAATATTGTCATTACCTGCATGACTTTGGAAAAAAACAAACCTTACTTTACACAACAAAAACAAATTGATTGCACTACTGTTGAGTTTTCACAGACTGCTTCTGCCAGGCCAATTAATGTTTCTTCCTTTCTACTGACAAGAGTCTATCAGAGTGTAGGGCATTACTAAATGCAACAAAACCGCAACCTTGTGTATGACACAGGCCTCTGCCAAGCAAACTGCCCATTACTAGCTGCCCTCAAGGAGAAGTGCAGGGCTGGAGTTCACAGTGGCCAGGTAGTGGATGGGGCAGCGGAACGCCCCCGCGCCAGCCCAGGACGCCCGGGTGC